>BTPG01000004.1:188445268-188900268 GCA_036245525.1 Semisulcospira habei | reverse complement strand
ATTCTCAAAAAGAATGCATCAGGTCTCTTATATAACCCATGTCTTTCTCCGGAACTTAGGAAGTAGGCATCTACTGTGGGTTATCAGGGTATTTACCCAACCACATATAGTAATGCACCTTCGTGTTTGTGTATGTATGTTTCTCCTGCCTACTTCCTAAGTTCCGGAGAAAGACATGGGTTATATAAGAGACCTGATGCATTCTT
This sequence comes from Semisulcospira habei, assembly GCA_036245525.1. Lineage (NCBI taxonomy): Eukaryota > Metazoa > Mollusca > Gastropoda > Semisulcospiridae > Semisulcospira > Semisulcospira habei. Next base: position 188,900,062 of record BTPG01000004.1, on the reverse strand, counting down.
TTTGAGAATGCAAATGATCGTCTTGTTCTATACCTGTGTATTTCTCTGTGGGCTGGCGATTGGGTGCCTGATAGGCGGGGGCAGGGGATCTAACTGTCTGTCCAGCACTGAGTGATTCCCCTTGGTTTGTGTACAATTCTGCCAGCGCTAGCCTCACCTATCTGGTTTGTGAGTATCTATAACTTAAGGCAAATTTGTATCGTTACATTGTTGTGTAATGTTCTGTGCATCTACTGTGGCTTATCAGGGTATTTACCCGACCACATATAGTAATGCACCTTCGTGTTTGTGTATGTATGTTTCTCCTGCCTACTTCCTAAGTTCCGAAGAAAGACATGGGTTATATAAGAGACCTGATGCACTCTTTTTCAGAATGCAAATGATCGTCTTGTTCTATACCTGCGTATTTCTCTGTGGGCTGGCGATTGGGTGCCTGATAGGTGGGGGCAGGGGATCTAACTGTTTGTCTGTCCAGCGCTGAGTGATTCCCCTTGGTTTGTGTACCATATCATCAAGATCGAATCTTGGTGCGCAAGAGATTTGGGGAAAGGAAGTATATCAAACAAATTCATGAATATTAGTTTGCTTGTCATACAATATATCAAAACACGTGTCAAAGAAGGAAAAACTTTATGGAGTATATATATATATATATATATATATATATATATATATATATATATATATTACAAGCCTCACGTGTTGGGAGCTGCTGTGTAGTCATGAAACAGAAGATTGGCCAGCAACATGACAGTTGTCATGGCATAGATTGTGTCCGTGCTGATAGTCTCCGTCAGTGACACTAAGACCGGAGACAAAATGAAGCTCACTCCAAGGAAAAGCACGGCAGTCTTTATGTCGTCTATATCTGGAAAAAAAATACAACTAATCATCCTCATTGTCATAATTATTATCATCATCCAGAGAGTAGGAAGTCTTTCATTTTATGACATGCAAACTTCATTAATCCATTTAATCCCACTTGCCAAATTGTGTGTTACTTAATGACTGTGTATCAGTTGCAGGTGATGGATTGAGCATGATAAGTCAAGGGTAGTGCCAGATTTTCTTGGTGTGTAAAGGCCCAAGCTAATCTGGCACTACCCTTGAATAATCATGCTCAATACATCAGCTGCTGTGGAATGTCGGGGCTAAATAGGTTTAGTGGACAAAAGTTCAGTTAGTCCTTATACCATCACACAAGATATACCGGGAGACAATGTAAGCTACCCACAATTTAACCCTTTGCAAGCCAGTAGTGGTTTTTGTTGCAATGATCACTGTAGGAATCATCGCAACAAAAGCCACTACCAAGACGCAAAGGATGAACGCATTCGCAGCCAGCCACATCCGGATGCACTGCTTATGCCGCGCATCCGGATACGGCTAGCCGCGAATGAGTTAAGCTCACCGCTCATGCCAAACATTTCGCCAAGGAGGTTAGTTGTGCACGTTTCTTGTCAATTCCTCTCCTGATCTAACAACTGTAAGACTCACAAGTTCTTTGTGATTTCGCCTCCTCCTCTTCTCTAGTCAGCAGAGCGTTGATGGTGTACATCGCAAGAGTAGCTAGGGAGGTAACCAACACCAGCAGCTGGGGTGACAACCACTTTTCTTCCATGTATAGAAAGCTCACCACAAAGACGCAGACACTGGATATAACAAACCATAGCATGGTTCGAAATACTTTTCAGAAGTACGAGGCCCTTTGAGCCCCCTGTTAGTAAAAGTAGGGGGCCCCACAGGAAAGTAAGGGGCTCATGAACCATTAGTCATACAGGTTAACTCATTCAGCCCGATGGCCATATTTCCCGAATTTTGGAGGCGTCATCTAATGACTATGCACCAGTTGCAGGAGATGGATTGAGCATGATAATTCAAGGGCAGTGCCAGAATAGCTTGGCGCCAAGCTAATCTGGCACTACCCTTGAATTATCATGGTTGACCCATCTCCTGCTGTAGTGCATCATGGTTGAATGGGTTAAAAATATATAAACAAAATGTCTGATTCTGCAGAAGATTGGTTTTTTTTTATATTATTGTGAAGGAGAAAATAAACAGACAGAAAAAAAAATCTTCAAATAAACAAAAATACAACAACAGCAAAACATAGGAACTCTCCTTCACGGGAGGAAGTGGCTTTAGCTAAAAGAAGAATAGCGAGCTGCAAACAGCAAAGTGAACGTATCGCGCTAGACCGCTATGCAGCAAAGAGAGGTTGATGCAATGCGTACCGTGCTAAAAATAGCCAGCCACGTGTATTTGGTGAAAAGTTCATCATGACCTGTGTCAGGACTGCGCTGATGTGCTGAGTACCGCCTACCGCTGCCTTGAGACTAAAGATGGGGGCACATCAGGCCCCGTAGACATGAAAGCAGAGGGCCTGAGGCCAAAGTAAAGGGTTTTTGCCCCGGGCCCCCCCGGTTATTTCAAACCCTGCATAGGTTACATAACCATAAGATAAGCGTATGCGACGAGGCCATCCCATGAGATGGAGAGTGTGACGACTGCCCAGGCTAGCGGGTCTGGAATGGGGAGACGCAGAGGGGTAGCTGGTGATTCCACCTCGTCGCGAAGAGGTCGACCATGGGGGTCTCCCGTGCTGCGCAGATCATCCGAAGATGTCCGGACGGAACGCCCACTCAGAGTGGTGAAGCTGGCTGCAACGCAAGCGAGTCGGCTAGCACATACAGGCGGCCCGGGAAGCATCTCGAATGGAGAGAGATGCCGCGAACTTCGCCCCACCGACGCAGAGAGAGGGGGAGCAAGTCCCACCCCACTTCTGGATGTAGGGACTACAGTGGAGTTGTCTGAGAGGACGCGGAGCTCCTGGTGTCGCAGATGAGCACGCGTCAACGCAGAGCGACAGTTGGGGGGGGGGGAACGTTGGGGAGGAGCGTAGAGGGGAACTTCCAAAGCAAGCCAGAAGGGATCCGCCCAGCGCCAAAGATGGGGACGGGGCACTGGAAGCCCGGAACCTGGGACTCGGGGTCGTCCGTTGAGGGTCGCCAGTGGCAAAGCAGGTGCAGCTGAAGCGGGCGGAAGTAGAGACAGCTGAGGGGAAGGAGGTCCGCTGCCAAGCCCATCAGGCCCAGGAGCTGTAGCCACACTCTGATGGAGGCCGCTTCCTCTTGCAACACCTGTCACGCTAAGTCCGCCAAAGTATCCGTTGCAGCGGGAGCATTACCCCGTTGAGGTCGGTGCGAAATTCCATCCCCAAGCGGACAAAGCGGCGAGACGGCGTGAGGTCGGACTTGCCCACATTGACCAGGAAGCCGAGCCAGTCGAGTAGATCTAGCAGCTCATCTCGGTCCTTCTCCAAGGAGGCCTCCCGACTGGTTCCACAAGTGAAGAACGTCCCGGTAGGTTGAAGCGGGGCTCGAAGACAGCCGTCTGGCCCTGGTGACGCCGACGTCCATGCCGCGGGAGAACACCCAGTGGCTGAGGTTTAGTTGGTAGCAGTTTTTGTTATGATGATTCCAGCGCCTTTACCACAGCTGACACTTAGTTCGCTTCAGGCTGCCAGAGAGATAAGGCGCGGCTGCCAGAGAGATAAGAGACAGTTGCTGCTCTTCATCAAGGTCAGGTTGAGCCGGGTTAGAGCAAGTGGGGCCGTCATCCCGAAGTAAGACCGAAACTGAGTCCTCAGGGGCCAGGCTGAGAGCGTCATCCTCTAAACGCAGTGCGCGAGTGGGGGGGCTAGTTCGAGCTATGAGAGCGGGCCCAGTTTCCGCCACGGGTCGGGAAGTAGTTGAAGCCTTAGGCGGTGAACCCCCCACGGAGCGGTGACGAAACGAACGAACTGGGGAAGGTTCTCGAGTAGAGGTGCACGGTATTACCGTATACCGGTATTATATCGGTTCGGAAGCCTCTCGATACGGTATACCGGTACGGTCCGGGAAGGGTCAGTATACCGTGAATTGCAATAGAAAACGAAAGTAAACTTTTTTTTTATAAACCGAAAGTAAACGTTTTTTCGTAGAACAAAGAGGCAGTTCCATGAAAGTGCGGCAGACAAAGGCACAATGGGTGAAAGCGAGTACACGATTGTGGCAAATGCTAAAGCAAAGGCCCCTATATGGAAGCACTTTGGAGTCAGAAAAAGAAAAAAATGACGGTTCGATAGTGGAGAATATGGCGGTGTGCTTGACGTGCAATGGCGATGTAAAAACTGCTGGTGGAACCTCCAACATGAACACCCACATCAGGAGACACCATCCACAGTTATTGATTACCACACAGACGGAAACCTCAAGCTCACAGAGTGAGCAGCCCCCAAAGAAACAACAGCGCCAGCAGACCCTTGCGGGAGCTTTTCAGATCCTGGCAAAAAAGGCAAAGTATCCTACAAATTCTCCTCGTGCAAAGGCCATCACAAACCAAATTGCGCTGTTCCTCATCAAAGATTTGCGACCTTACAAGTTGGTGGAGAGCAAGCACTTCCGAAGCCTGATTGAAGCACTCGACGACCGTTACCAGGTTCCTTCTCGTAACCACTTTTCAGAGCTGGCTATCCCTGAGATGTACAAAAACATGAAAGCCAAGGTGATTGATGACCTTCAGAAAGCCGAACAAGTAAGTTATAGTATGATACTGCATGCGTATAAAGTTGTGCATGTTAAAGATTTTTTCTCAATTAGTGGTTCAATGAAGGTGTGTGGGGGTGGGGGGGGGGGGGGGGGGAGGTGGGCTTGCTATATCTGTCATCTGCAGAATCAGTCAAATAAGTCTGAAATTTTCACTTTGAAAGTCTTGATTATAATTAAATTGCCAGTCTGTCTATAACAAAGTAAGTCCTGTAAAGAAATTACGAGCGTACTAGCACTGAAATTGAAAGGTGATATACTGATAAATCACAACGAGGATGCAAAATAATAGACCTGAATTCCGGTGCAGGTAACTGTGACTACAGATGGATGGACCTCCAGAGCAACAGACTCCTACGTCACTGTCACTGCTGTGTTGGTGGTTGATTGGCAGATGGTGAACTATGTGCTACAAACAAGACCAATGCCTGAGAGCCATACAGGTAATACAGGTCTCTCTCTATGTCAATGGAAAATGTTCTTCGGAACAATTTGTCGAGTATGGCGTACCCCAGGGGTCTATTTTAGGCCCACTACTGTTCTGTATCTTCATTAATGATCTACCGTTACATATTACGTGTACCGAGGTTGAGTGTGACATGTTTGCCGACGACTCAACATTACATTCTGCTGGTAAAACCGTGCTTGAAATTGCAAATAATCTTCAGGAGAGTCTTCATGAAGTCTCTCGGTGGTGTAAGGAAAATCGCATGCTTGTAAATCCCTCCAAAACAAAAGGCATGCTTATTACAACCCGCCAGAAACATCAGCTCAAACCTCCATCACTCAACCTTTCTTTTGACTCCATCCCAGTTGAGCAGGTCAGTCAACACCGCCTGCTTGGAGTAATAATAGATGATGATCTAAGTTGGCAAAACCACCTATGCTACATGAGAAAACATTTGTCCAAAAAGTTGTTTCTACTTTCAAAACTTAAAACGATCATTGACCTTAAGACGCGCAAACTGTTTTTTAATGCCTACATTAAACCACACATTGACTATGCCTCAACAATATGGGATAGTTGCAGGGAAAATCACTTCCAAGAAATTAAACTCATTATACAAGCACGCTGCAAAGCTAATCCTCCCTGATCCGTCTTTATCCACTGATGCCAAGCTGCAGGCCATCGGACTTCTCCCTCTGGTTAAGCACCTCGCACTAAACAAATGTGTATTGATGCACAAAATTCTTAACGAGAAAGCTCCACCTTACTTGTCTAGGCTTTTTTCGACAACTGAAAAAAAATACAGCACCTCCAGAAACAGTCTCTCTATTAAAAGGCCCCGTATAGACCTGTTCAAATCTAGCCTGGCTTATTCAGGTGCTCTTTTATGGAATTCTCTTCCTCCCACTATTCAGCAAACCACGTCCCTCTCTCTGTTCTGAAGTAGAGTACATGATTACCTTTCTAAGTCAACATAATGCTGATCCGTTGTTCTTCTTTCTTTCTAGACATGATACACTTTATGTTTTTCAATTTTTGCTTTCCAACTTGGTTTTGAAAGTACACAAAATATCATACCTACTTATATGTTAGATATGTGTGCACGCACGGGTTTATGACTATGTGTATGTTCAAAAGTGCGCATGTGCACGAGTACATGTATATATGTCTATGGGCGCGCGAGTGTGTGTGTGTGTATGTGTGTACATGTGTGAGATGTTTATCTTTAGTTAGTTTTGTTGTTCGGTTGGTATTCCTTATTTTCTTTTATTATTATTTTTTTTTTTTTTTTTTTTTTTAAAGTAGCTTATCAAGGACAGATTGTAAGAAAGGCCTGCGCGCCTAATATCTTAATCCTTGGAAAATAAAGTTTCGTTCGTTCGTTCGTTCTCTCTCTCTCTCTCTCCGTGTATGGTGTGTGTATGTGTGTGTGTGTATGTGTGTTGTGATCAAAGCTGTAAAACAAAAAAATCAACATTTAGGAATGATTGTGAGTTTTTTTCTCCTTTTGTGTACATTTAAAATAACTAGAATTGATTGATTTTTTATTTCATCTGTTACAGCTGAAAACATCACCAGGGTCATCACAGAAGCAATCAAAGAATGGAAACTGCCGGGTGTGCTGGGTCTCACACTTGTATCGGACAACGCATCAAACATGGTCAAGGCAGGAAAGCTGCTGCAATGCCATCTGCACTTGGGATGCTTTGCACACACACACTCAACCTTGCAGTTCAGAAGGCGCTCAAGGTGGATGGAAGGCGGATATCTACCTTCTTTCACAGGAGTCATTTGGCTTCCAACCTTCTCCATGCAAAGGCAGAAGTGCTTCAACTGAAGGCAAAAAAGCTGAAGGTTGATGTTTGTACCAGGTGGAACTCCGCCTTTGACATGCTGTCACGATTTCTGTACCTGCAGGATGCTGTCGTAGCTGTGATTCGCTCCAAAGAACTGAGCTATCTCAAAGAGCGTGACATCACGAGTCTGAATGACGAGGAGGCCACCGCCGCACATGAACTTGAAGCTTTTCTGAAACCTCTGAAGGACATGACGACCTTCATGTGCACGGAGGAGATGCCGACTTCGTCTGTGATCATGCCCCTTCTTGAGAGTCTGCTTGGCGAAAAAAGACATCTTCGCCCAAAGCCAGACAACTCCTTGTCCGTCCAGCAAATGAAGGCTATCATGGCAGCAGATCTGGAGGGCCGGTATGCAGAACAGAGAGAGATGTTGCAGACGATTTCAGCTTTGGACCCGCGCTTCAAGTCTTTCTTCTACATGGCACCAGAACAACGCGATGGCATCTTCCGCAAACTCACTGACGTCACAGTGAGCTTGCACACAAAACCCAAAACCGTCGAAGCAGTCAAAGCAGATCCTGGAACTTCAGCAGAACCTGGAACTTCAGCCATCCCCAGTCCGCCAGCTCTTGATGATCATGCCCATGATGTTGAGGTTCTTGAGGAGATCCAAGAAGAGCATTTTGTAAAGACAGAGAGACCCGAGGACGAAAGGAAGTACGAGAGCAAAGGAGCGTGCCTGCTTGACTCCCTCCTGGCAGATGTCTTTGTCACACGTCGAGCCGAGCAAGACCACCTACCAGCAGGGAGCTGATGAAGTCGAGAAGTATCGAGAGGAGAAATCGATTGGCATGGCGGAGAACCCACTCTTGTGGTGGAAACAGAACGAGTACCGCTTCCCTCTGTTGGCTAGGGTGGCGAGGATTTACCTCGCCATCCCGGCTACGAGTGTGCCCTCTGAGAGGGTGTTTTCAACAGCTGGGGACATTCTGACCAGCCAAAGGGCTACCCTGAACCCAGAGCATGTGGACAAGCTCCTCTTTCTGAAAAAGAACTTGTAAAGTCATGCACTGTTCTTTTCAGAAAGTGGAGACTGTCCTACTCCTATGGCTGCCATGCCTAATCGTTTTCGTACAGTTCAATATAAAAAATTAAAAAAAATAAAAAAAAATAAAATAAAAAAAAGCATTAAAAAGTTTCTCTTAGTAGGAGTGTAATTTTCATTTTCTGGGTTTTTTTTTTTTTTTTTTTTTTTTTTTTTTGCTTTTGTTGTTATCCATCCAGAAAGTCTACATCTGTAGGTTTCATTTAATGATTCAGTGTTTTTTTTTCCCCCATAGTATTTGTTTACCTGATTTTATATTCAAAGTGAACACTGAATAATTAAAGTTTGTTTATAAAAAAAACGATCACTGGTGTGTTTGAGTCTGTCTTTTCTTCATGCATTCTTGTACGTACAAGTGGCCAGATTGTCATCAAATTACATGGGATCGGGGACGGCGGTATACCGTTGGAAAATATCGGTACTGGCAAAAAATATCGCGGTATATCGCGATACGGCCGTCTTCACGGTACACAGCTCTATTCTTGAGACCCAGACTGAGAACGGAGAGCGTAGCGAAGAGGTGATCTCCTGTCCCGCGGGGAGTGCTCACGGCAGGAGCGGGGACTCCTAGAACAGGAGTGTCGGCGGTAACGGTGTCTGACCCTGGAAGACGAACGTCTAGAGCATGGAGTAGAAGACGGCTGCGCTCTACGAGGAGCATGTCGCCCCACCGGGGGACGCAGTCTGGACTGACGATCATCCTGAGGCGATCCGAACCTGGACACCGTCCGTGAGGGCCTACTAGCACAGGAAGAGCGGGAGGTAGACCTACGACGCGGTGACATGTCCCTTGAAGGCGAACGGTGGCGAGAAGAGCGGCGGTGATCCGATTAGGAACTACTCGCTGGAACGCTTCCTCTCGCGAACTGACACCTGCTCTTCTGGACGAGGTGTGTGCAGGTCCGGTCCGGAGCGCTGAGCTCTCTCGATGCACGGAGGAGAAGAATCCCTCTGCTTGTAAGCGGCCACCTCCTGTGTAGAGACAGCTCTGAAGCCTGTTCCTGTAACATATCTCGAGCCGATAAGTTCGCCTGAACCGGACAGCGTGCACTAGTCGGGTCTGTATTCGCTGCCGGTGTAGTAGAACGAGCTAGCGACTGAAGTCGTGATGCTGAGCGTTCTAACGTCTGGTAAGCACCACTAGTCGGGTCTGTGGTGATTACCAAAGTGTCTTTATTGTTCAGAGAAGCAGGTCTGACTGGAACCTCAGTTCTAGTCTCTGTGACCGGACAGCGCGCACTAGTCGGGTCTGTGTTAGCTGCCGGCACAGGAGGACGGGCTCGCGGCCTAAGCTGTGGCGTTGACTGTCCTCTCACCAGGTAATAACCACTAGTCGGGTCTGTTGGGTCTTACCGGTGTTTGACCCTTTATCCGTGCTGGTGTCGGAAGTTCACGACGGTAAAAGCCCCACAGCTGAGTCCATTGCTCTTCCAGCCAGGGGGCGCAGACCCGGCACGGATGTGAAGACGTACAGGTGGAACAGGGCAGGCACACCTCATGTCCGTCACTCGGCCACTGGAACTGTCCACATCTGATACAGGTGCGGACTTGCCAACTGCAAAACATAGCGTAACAATGAAAGCAAGCGAACGTGCCCCCGCAGGCACACAAACGAATCGCGGAACGAACGAAGAAAGTTACGGCGTATGCTGACGTACGGCGCTCTATCCCTTCCCCTGAGCGCCGTACGGAAGCAGTGACCGAGATTTTACCTTGCCATAATGCGAAAGGAGAGGCATGAAGAACGGTGCAAGCAGTGAAGCCAGAAGCCGTCCTACCAAAATGGCGCCGAAACCGGTTCCGTCAGGCCAAGGGCTGCGACCGGCGCCAGGCGCAGAGACGACAGTCACAACAGTTCGGCGAAGAAGGAACAGCCCCGCAATACAGTAAACAGGGCCTTCCCGAAGTCCACGAAGTTAGCCAAGGTCGAAGCCAGAGGGCACAAGAAGCCGAAGGCGATCGGCCCACCAGTGAGTACAGTTCACCAAGCGTCGTCTAAGAAGTCACCCCGAAAACGTAAACACACGAAAGCGTCCAAGCCCAAAGGCCACAAAACTACTCTTCCTTAGGTAAACCTTGAACACCAACTTCCACCGAAGCAAAAACTTAAGCACGAAGAGAGCCACAGGCGTACACAACCTACTGTGGACTAGCAAAGAAACTGACTGAAGTGATAAGCGCTGAGCACATGCGTGGTTGAACCGGAAGGGAGGCTACCGGGTTTCCGCCTAAGCTATGGCGCCCCTCTCCTGCCATCATGACCATTATCATACACAACAATTTTAGGGCTAAAATTAGACTAGCTAAGAAACATCTCCTAGTTGTAATACCATCGGTAATGTGTTTTGAGAAAACAAATACAAATACGCATGTAAACACATATGTACAGGGCCGCGTCCATCCAAGAAGGAGGTCTAGTGTGCCGAGCGTCCAGGCCGCGGTATGTACTCTGAGGGCGAGAAGACCTATCCCGTGATGAACAGGGTCGAGCACGGGTGCCCGCTCAGACTTTCCCCCCTCATGCGTCTAGCAGCCGCGTCGAAGTGCAAGGCCAAAGAGGCGGGGGGTGGGGTGGGTTGAGCAAGCTCGCTGGGCCAGACTCTAAGCTCTTTACTGGCTAGTGGGTGCACCCTGGTCCAGCAGTCTCGTCCAGCCGAGGGAAGCTATCACTGACCCTCGGGCGGGACGCCGTATGTCTGTGCTGGACTTGATCCGAGGGATCGGAGGTTACTTGTCACTGACCTGGGCGGAACGCTGTACACCTGTGCTGTACTTGTTCAAGGGCAGTGGAGGCCTATCCCATGAGCGCACACGTGGTCTGTCCTGAACTTCTATCAACGAGTACCCTGCCTGCAATGGAGGGTAGGCTGGGCGATCGCTCTCGTTGGGGGCTAGACTCGTCAAAGTTCTACCTGATGAGTGGAACCCCATTGGTCTAACAGTCTCGCCAGGCCCAGGGTACTCACACCAGTCCTGGGGCTGGGAGATGTACGTGTGTGCTGGCTGTATCCCGAAGGTTAGGAGGGCTGTACTCCAGAAGCCGCGCCGGGTGGGGAGGCGGGTCGTGCAAGCAAGCTGTGGGCCAGGCTCAAAAACGGCTACTCACATCACTTAGCGAGCTGGCGCACCATCCGTCCAACATCCTAGGATCGGAAATGCCTGTTGTAGCTCGCACCGTCCAAGTGTCCACCTCCGGGGGAATACGTCTCATCGCATCCGCTGGGGGGAGGGGGGGGGGGGGGCGGTAGCAGGTGCCCGATCACGGCCTGGTGTCGGCCGTTCACGGTGATAGAAGCCCTAAAGCTGCAACCACTGCTCTTCCTGCCCGGGGGCGCAGACCACACACGGGTGAGTGGAGGCACAGCCGGAACAGGGTAGGCACACAGCATGCTGGTCACTCGGCCATGGGAAGTCCCCACAGCACGTGCAGGTGCATACTAGAAAACTGCAAAACATAGTCGACAGTGAGAGGCGGCCGAGTGTGGCTCTCTGAGGCCACGCAAACACGCGTACGCAAGCAAAGGCAAAATCGAACACAAAGCCAATTCCACAATAGTGCTGTCGCCTGGCAGCAACCAAGGTTTTACCTTGCCATGTCAGAGAGGATGGCGCCAAGCCAAGGTACCAGCGTGCCGTATAGGCAAAGCCCCTCAGCACCCAGCGGTAGGTCCCACCAACGAAGTACGCCCAGCTCGCACCGTGAACACAGTAATCCCAGGAAGCACTGTGCACGGAAGGTAAGTCCACAGTCGCCAGCACCACTAGTCCGGCGGAATTCCACGCAGACTTGAAACCAACAAATGTAATCCAAGCCAGCACCGAGAACAGAGTAACTCAGGCTAGCACAGAGCACACGGGAGCCAACCAAGGTCAAGACGACCGGTCACACCATACACAGCCCGCGTAGAAGAGTAGGTACACAACCGTCCAGGGCTAGCTAAGAAACAAAACTGACGGGAATCCGGTGGGCGCATGCCCGGATGGGGATGGACAGGAGGCTACTCGGGGTACTGACTAGGTTAGGGCGCCCCTAGTTTGCCTCCCCGACCATATAGGTACACAACCAATTTTGGCTGAAATTGTGCTAGCTAAGACACATTCTATATAGTAATGTCATCGGTAATGTATTTTGAGGAAACAAAGATCTATGTGGACATGGTCGGATAGATAGCACGCCCTTTCACACAGCTGCCCATCATTGTGTAATGACATGACATCTGGGATTTTGCCCACAGTGTGTGGCGGCTGGCTAGGTGTCAAGTGAGCTGTCATTGACCAATTGCCAGTCTGGCCGTGTCCTGATATGCTAACCGTTGGCCGTGTTCAGCAGGTGGCCATTAAATCAAGGAAACCCTATACAGTAAACATCATCCATATTTGCGAATGTGACCGTAAATGACAGGTGTCCTTGAAAATTGGTGACCATTCATAAAACGTTGGGGGGGGGGGGGGGTGGAGGGGGGGGGTGGTGGGGAGGGGTGGGCGGGGGGGGGGGGGGGGGGTGTTTGACTCATCCAGGGCTTCTGTTTTCACAGCAGGTTAAAGGGTCTGTAGACCCCCTGGTACAAATTTTAGAGGGTCCCCAGACCCTCACTCTGAGCATAATAGAGGGTCCGCAAATTTATTTAAGAAAACTGCATCATCTGTATGTTTTTTTAAAAATAAATTAACTCATTTCATTCTCTCCTCTTTAAATTTGGTGTGACAGTGTGTGTGTGTCTTTTGGATGATACTGATTTTTTAACTGTTGAGCTATCGTGCAAAAGCCTGTCTCCCTCTCGGTTTCTCTCATACAGAAAAACACATATATTATATGTATTTATCTGTATGATCATTTGATAATGTATTGTAACAGAGAATATAGTCTTTTCTGCTGAATGTAGATTGACAACTCAAGTCTGACTCATCTAAACTCTGTGTGTGTGTGTGTGTGTGTGTGTGTGTGGTGTGTGTGTGTGTGTGTGTGTGTGTACTAATGTACTTAAAAGTTGGTTTCAACCCATATAACCCGAAAGATGTATTTCTCCAATTTTAGAGCTTTTGCCTAATACCTGTGTACCAGAAGATGGATCGTCCACGATAAAAAACTAACAAACTTAAATTATTTCTGTTCAAATTTCTGGACTTGCTTTTTGAGTTCACCTCCATGCGGCACATTGCACACGTCATCCGTGTGCCATCGTGCTTTAGCCATGGAAATACACGCAGCCATGAACTCTGAAAACTGCGAGTCGCAGCAGCTGTGCCACACACGGCCCAGGGGTATCATTTCTGGTAATATAATAATAATAATAATAAAGAGCATTTATATCGCGCTGAATCCCCAGGAGCAGTGGGCTCTAAGCGCGTTACAAAAAAATGTGTATATATGCAGAATCTGGTACTGTCGCTTGTCCATGTAGATGGCGGTGTAGAAGTGCAACTTTCTTCTAAGCGATTATCACAATCAGATGGTGCCGGATTGAAGAATCTGAAGCATTCTAGCTTCCTTTGCTTTTTCTCCGGCATTTACAACTCCGTTCAAGATCGAAAGTGAAACGCACGATGCGGTATCCCATAATAGTATGAATGGTGACGTCACAGCAAGTAATTCGTTCAACATGTAGTGTGCACTTTGTAGTAACGTGCTCACACCACACGTAAACTAACAGTCTGCCCGTCCATTTACACTCTCACGGACCCCGGAGTCGGGGTGATTCTGAACGCAGCCGCGACCAAGCGAGCGGATAAACAAACCAACTCGTCACTAAAAATAGAATGTCACCTACCTCTGTTAGGTTATGCACTGTGGCATAAGGATGATGCGTCTCGTACGCAGATGCACTGAATTTTAGTGTGTCCGACTACCCCTTAGTTACATTTTCAGTATGTGATTTTGAGTTTTAATGCATCATAGACGCACAGGTGCAACAATCACCACCCCCCCCCTTCCACACTCATCAATGCAACTCACCTACTCAGCTGCTGGGTTATAATACCGGACTGTACAAGCAAGGTGGAGTAGTCATATGTTCTTGTATGCACTGAAAGAAAAGGTCGAAACGAGCTTGTAGACAAGGTCGGAATGTAGACATGTATAAGCTAAAAGTCTCCTTTTCTGAAGCGTTGATATGTAAAGCATATTACCTGTAGCATATGGGTCGCTCTCCTGAAAACTGATCAGAATTGTGAAATGGGGATCAAAAATGACAGCGCTGGTATTTTTTTTCTGTCAACTGCCCCCACTATTCCTCATTAAAGTTTAGGAAACTCGCATGCAGTTTACAGTCTGTGAACAGCAAATTGTAGAAATATCTCAGAAGATGATAGCAGCTTAATAAAATTACTTACTTATGCACACATCATGCCTCGTACGTAACACGCTGCTCCGGGGTTCACACCACGCGGTACAGGCATGCCCGATCAACCGGAAACAACGGAGGCACCCAAAATAGCTTGCAAATCATACAGCCCCACTGTGGTGTGTATATTATATTCATCCACAGAAGTAGGGCAAATCATTATTCATATGCGAAAGAGTTCTCAAAGTATACCCACACGTAACGCAATTCCAATCACATCAAACTTCATTTGTTATTTATTTCACCAGGGCTAAGTTGTAAAGGTTAACAAATAGAACCTATTTTCGTATGTGTTGGTACACACATTAATTTTACTGATGTATCGTCGCACAAAAGCATCATTCTGTCAAATCCAACCTAATCTACTGTACGGAAATATCACTTATCTTCACTATTCTGGGGTTTAAAATATTAATTCTGAGCAAGTGCAGAGCTTTGTGGTAGGTTCTTTAAGACAACCGTAGTCATGTCACCCACCAAGGTGCCGGAAAACAGACCAGTCAGGGAAAACGCGCTTAAAAAGATAGTGTTAAATGCACACAGTCAGTACCATTACCCTCATTAGTTTATTCATAGTAAAGTCAAACAGTAGCAAAACTGTTGTGCAAAATATAACAACAGCGTTGGTTTTTGTGTTTGAAGAACATGCACTGCAGCTGAGCAGTGTTCAGGAGAATGACCCATATGCCATATAATTTACACGTATAGTAGTGCATAGCGGCGTTCTCGATAAAAGAGAGTCTCTGGCGAATAAAAGACTAACCACAAATACCTGAACTTTAGCTCTATAGATTAGCCCGTTAGTGTCTTACAGTTCTTTTTCAGTTCTTCCAGAAAAGAAGAATCAACGTAGTTATCTGGGACGCCTTGGTCTTCGTACAAAATTTTTCGCCATTTCGGAACACCCGCCATCTTGTTTGTCATGTGACGTTCGTCGCCACTCCGAAAAGATGGACAAGTTCATGGCTTCTATTGAAAATGTAAATTACTTCCTCGCTTTTGCAATTTTCCACTTTGTAATATAAACAAATATTATAATAAAATACAAATCCACAACTTTGATATTGGCGAGGAGCTTTATAAGTCTTAATTTGTATTAATAGTCTCAATATGTACAAACATCTATAAGTTGGGTTGATCCAATATTTTTCTTGCAACCCTTGGATACCGCAACCCGAAAACAACATGGTGGACTGAGAGAAGAGGACGTATTTACACCAAACGTGTGTACAGTTGTAATACGACGTGTTTCTCGTTCTTTTCTTAGTCGGGTGAAGCTCCGGTAAGAAAATCAAAATGCCTCCCAAGAAGAAGAAGAGCGGGAAGAAGGGGAAAAAGAGCGGCAAGAAGTCGGGTCGCCAGACGCCCAAATTTCAGGGAGAGCCAGTAAATGAAACGACAAAAGAGTTTTTTATGGTGCAGATTCGTGACCTCGAAAACAGACTAATCAGGTGAGAATTGTTTTTCATTAAAGAGTTGGATGTTTGATCAAAACAAAATTATATCATGTGTTCTGTTTCTGAGAGTTACAAGTCCCAGTTTCAAGCCCCACTCAGTAATGTAAACAATTATTATGTGGGGTGTTTTTGTGACTTATTACAATTATCAGTATTATAATTTCACACTAACAACATACACTTCACATAACTAGACTGCAGGTTGTTCAGATAAAAGTGATCAACAAGACGAGAGAAAATGGAATGCATGAGTACCATGGATTTTTCACGCAGAATTGCTATGAATATTTTATGACAGTTGCTGTGAGAGTCAGGCCTTACTGTCTCTGTTCCTTCTGTTGTGGTCTGGTAAATTTCACAAAAATCTTCCATGCAGTCATGCACAGGCAGACAAATACTGGTATCTGCCCAAGGGCCTTTTGCTTACCTTTCATTAATTTACTTGGAAACCAGGACTCTGTCCACATTTTATCCAGTTTTGAGATATAATAGATAAATTGTTGTACATAATACTGCGGATTATTGGTTCAGCAAGGGTATTGTCTGTTTGTTTGCTTGTGTATTTTTGTATATTGCTATTTGTTCTTCTTCTTCTTATAAAATCACATCATAATTTGACCAAGATGTCATGGCTTCTGCAAGTTTAACCCTTTTCATTCTGATACACCTATTGCTTGAAATAAGTTTGACTTATGATAGTTCATGGGTAGTGCCAGAATAGCTTGGCACCTGAGGCGCCAAGCTATTCTGGCACCACCCTTGAACTCAAATGGTTGATCTATCTCCTAACCCTTAATGTAGCCTTCACAGGACAATAAGCAACGTTTTGAAAATCAGCCTCAGGATATAATGGGTTAAGCTAAAGAGGGTCTGGAATGCCCACATCAAGGTTTTTAAAGGTCCCCTTAGGAACAGTAACCCATATCATACTGAGACTAAAAGCTTCAAATTTGTACACTGCCACATGCAAGCTACATTACAGTATTTACAGATAAGGATATGGGCCAGTGGCTTTAGTCCAAGGGTGGTGCCAGAATAGCTTGGCATTTAGAGGCGCCACACACTTCTGGCACTACCCTTGAACTATTTAATCAAACTTATTTCACACACTGGTGTATTCCGAAATGATAAGGGTTAAAGGGTCCTGTCCCAGGATCAACACATTATTCAGAATTGTTTCGAACCCGAAAATCTGACTCACACTTGTAGCAATGCATACCTAGGACACGTTGGCCAGATTTGTTGTGCATCCTTTACATTTATAATTGCATCAGGGATGCACGTGTGTGTAATCAGGAGCCATGGATGTGATGGGACTGTTTCAGATATCAACACAAGTGCGATGAGTTGGAGGTGGCCAATGGACAGTTTAATGAGAAGTTTGCACAAAATGAAACAGAGAAGAGAGATGTGGTGGCATTCTGGAAAAGACAAGTGGAATCCAAAAGTAAGTCTGTGTTTGTTTAGTGTTTATTTGTTTGTTTGTTGTGTTACTGCTGTAAGTGCTGGTCAGTTGATTGTTCTTCCTTAACTCCATCCTTGCCAGTGGATGCAGACTGTGTTTCTGAAATATTTGTGAATAATTTTAGGACAGAGATGGAGCTCTAGCCATGAAAGGAACATGGATATTAAGCTGCGTTAGCAAGGGGCCTGGATCCTCATGATACCTGGCGTCTGCATGGGCTCATGATGATCTATGTCTCTTGCACTTGGGTGATGTTTGCTTTAGCCTGGCAGTTAACCCTTATCATTCGGAATACACCAGTGTATGAAATAAGTTTGAGTAAAATAGTTTAAGGGTGGTGCCAGAATAGCTTGGCACCTCCAGGCGCCAAGCTATTCTGGCACCACCCTTGAACTAAAGCCATTGGTCTATACCCTTATCTGTAAGTACTATAATGTAGCTTGCATATGGCAGTGTACAAATTTGAAGCATTTAGCCTCAGTATGATATGGGTTAAGATGAAAAGAATGCAGCAGATTTTCTTATGAGCTTTCAGCTCCATGAGGAAGACTCCGGGATGGAGTTGAAAGCTCATACACACTCTACCACATTCAGGAAGCTCATGAAAATAACTGACATCAGATTCTGAAAGGTATATTGCCTGTTGATATACGGTAGAATCTTGGGAAAAAAAATCTATCGGAGATTGTTTTCTTTTGTTTGTGCATTTGATATCACTTCTTTTTTTTTCCTAAACCTTTCTTTTTTCCACTCCAGTTCAGTTTTCAAACTGGACTCGATGGATTATAAAAGCTCAATGGGGGTAGAAATTTAGCTTGACTGAGCACTAAGCTTATCAGGCACTGCCAGGGAGCTATCAGTGTCACAGTCAGTACTGCTTCACGGTTTGGCTGTCAGTAGTTGAGGTTATTCCTGAAGGAATCACTTCAACAAAAAGCACTAACAGCAGACAAACAGTGAAGCATTACTTGAGTCCTGATCGCTCTTTTGCATTTAAATTACTTTACTTATGAGTATGACAAACTTGAGGTTTATGTCAACCAAAAGCTGTGGGTCCCTTATTTGGCGTTCTGTTCTGTCTGATGTTAAACCTAAGATCATTTTGTGTTGCAGCTGATGAGATTGCAGACCTGAATGACCGGTACATTGGGCTCCAGCAGACTCGAGACAACGAGCGTGAGCAATATGAGCTGCAGATCCAGCAACAGAGAAATGAGTATCAAGAAATGAAGGACCAGCTCACATCAGAAAACATGATTCTCGGTATGCGTTAGATTTTTTTGCCGTTTGGCTGTCGGTAGCATTTTTTGTCACGATGAGTCCTGCTGGAATCATCGCAACAAAAACTGCTACCAACAGCCAAAGGGTTAGCCTCTTTGTGCTTGCAGCCCCTGGTACTGCTTACAGTAATGAGTAGCTATCGTGGTTTTAGCACTTCTTTTCCATCAAATGTTGTTTGACAATGCAAAGGGAGAAGAATGTTTAACTCTTTTAGCCCCACGGGTGCTTTTCCCAAATTTTGGAAGTGTTACTGAACGACTGTGTACCAGTTGCAGGAGGTGGACTGACCATGATAATTCAAGGGTAGTGCCAGATTAGCTTGGCGCCTTCAGGTGTCAACCTAATCTGTCACTACCCTTGAATTATCATGGTCAGTCAATCTCCTGCTGTAGGGTGTTGGGGCGAAAAGGGTTAACCCCCTTGTGCATGCTGCCATATTCACAGTACTGGTGGCTGCATGCACAGATGAACCTGTAGAATGTCTCATGTAGAACTGTGTATACAGGATGTAAATGGGGGTGGGGGAAGGTGAGGGGGGCATTTTGGGCAATTCATTTTCTGATTATCCCTTTGGCTGCAGGGATTCATCGTGACAAGAAGCACTACCGACAGCCAAAGGGTTAAAGATGGGGAAACTCCCTTCAAGAACCATATAATTATCTAGCTCTGTTGGTTTTGTCATTCTTGTTTGTTTACCATCCGTTTTGTCGTTCAAGGTGGAAAACTGGCGTCACTTGAGGAGTTCAAAGTGCAGAAGGAGGACTTGATGGCCAAGTTTGCCATGATGGAGGAAGAACTGAAACAGAAGGAACAGGACCACAAGGACTCCATCTACACGCTTGAGAAAAAGGCTGTCATGGACAAAGACAGGTATGACAACATTTGTGCTTTCCAGTTGAAGTACATTACAACCTGTTTTCAGCAACGGTTTTTCTTGCACCCAGTTAAAGGGGTCTTTACCCATTTAACCTCACAGACGCATTTCTCAGATTTTGGAGGTGTCACCTGACGAGTATGTACCAGGTGCAGGAGATTGATTGACCATGATAATTCAAGGGTAGTGCCAGATTAGCTTGGCGCCATCAGGCGCCTATCTAATCTGGCACGACCCTTGAATCATGGTCAATCCATCTCCTGCTGTAGGGCTTTGAGGCTAAATGGGTTAAAAGACAGGTGCTCTCTCAATAGACGTCTTACGGGGCACAAAGTGTCACCTGCTTTTTGTCGTGATGATCTGCGTAACATAAAGCGCTGCCAACGGCCAAAGGCCTCGCGCTGGGACCATATGGCATTGAGGCGCGTCCCCTGGGTGGTGGATAGGGGGTCCCTTGCGAGAGGGGTGCACCGAATGAAATAAGGTGCCGTGAACCAACATGGTCTAAGGGAAGGTGACCCCGACAGAAAACCCCTGGTCCTCCTAGTAAGGGGGTTGGGTGTGGGGGTAGCTTCCCCACCCTGCAAAAAAGGAAATAGCTACAAAAACGCCGACGAAAAGACAAACAGTCCAGCAGAAACCGACCTACCCATCAGCTGTGACAGACCCAGCCGGGAAGAGATCAGAAGAGCAGTGGCATTTTTGAAGAACGGCAAAGATGCAGGGCCAGATGGCATCCCAGTGGAGTCTCTGAAAGCAGACCTAGAGACAACAGAAGAGATGCTGTACCCACTGTTTGGAAAGATCTGGGAAGAGGAGGTGATGCCAGCTGACTGGAAGGAGGGGTACCTAATCAAGCTTCCCAAGAAAGGCGACCTCAGCAAGTGTTCCAACTACAGAGGAATCACCTTGCTGTCAGTACCAGGAAAGGTCTTCAACAGGATCATCCTAGAGAGAATGAAGAGCTCCATTGACCCCCAGCTGAGAGACCAGCAAGCAGGATTCAGGAAAAACCGATCATGTACAGACCAGATTGCCACTCTCCGCATTATCATGGAACAGTCTCTGGAGTGGAGCTCCCTGCTGTACGTCAACTTTGTGGATTACGAGAAAGCATTTGACAGCGTGGACCGAGAGACTCTGTGGAAACTCCTAAGACACTACGGTGTACCCACAAAGCTCATCCGCCTGATCAAGAGCAGCTACGATGGCATGACATGTCGCGTGATCCACAAAGGGCAGTTCACCAGGGAGCTCCAGGTCAGAACCGGTGTCAGGCAGGGGTGTCTGCTGTCTCTGTTCCTCTTCCTACTGGCCATAGACTGGGTCATGAAGAGGACCACAGAGCACAGACGAAGTGGAATACAGTGGACACTGTGGACACAGCTTGACGACCTCGATTTTGCAGATGACTTGGCATTACTGTCCCACAGTCATCAACAAATGCACGACAAGACCACGAGGCTTGCTGACATCTCGTCCCAAGTGGGCCTCACCATCCACAAACAGAAAACAAAGACAATGAGGCTGAACGCAACCAGGGAAGAACCAGTCTTGCTTGCTGGCACCCCGTTGGAGGAGGTGGAGTCCTTCACCTATCTCGGGAGCATCATAGACAAAAAAGGCGGCACTGATGCAGATGTCAGAGCACGAATCGGTAAAGCCAGAGCAGCCTTTCTCCAGTTGAAAAAAGTGTGGAGTTCCAGAGAGCTGTCACAACACACCAAAGTCCGGATTTTCAACTCCAACGTAAAAGCAGTTCTCCTATATGGAGCAGAGACTTGGAGGTTGACAAAAACCACAGTCAACAGAGTATAGATCTTCATAAACAGTTGCCTTAGAAGAATTTTGAAAATCCACTGGCCAGAGAAGATCAGCAACGTCAGACTCTGGGAGAGAACAGAGCAGATAACAGCAGAGAATGAAATTGGGCGAAGAAGATGGGGATGGATTGGTCACAGTCTGAGAAAGCCAGCTTCCAGTATCATTAGGCAGGCATTGTCATGGAACCCCCAGGGAAAGAGGCAAAGAGGTAGGCCGAGAAACTCCTGGCGTCGAGACCTCCAAGCAGACATCAAGAGACTGGGAACCACCTGGAGTAAAATCGAAGGAGAAGCACAGGACAGGAGTCGCTGGAGGTCTCTCGTCGATGGCCTATACCCGGGTAGGGGTGACAGGCGTAAGTAAGTAAGTACGTAACGGCCAAAGGATTAAATAATAATAATAATAATATAGACAGTAATCCTTTTAGTTCAGTTTTCCAGCCACCTCTTGCATCTGCAAGCAAGGTAGATTTTTAGGAGCCCCGGCAGCTTTAACCTGAAGGCCACGTTGCCCAAATTTTATAGGTGTCACCTATGTATGAGTTCCAGGAGATGGATCAACCATGATAATTCAAGGATAGTGCCATATTAGCTTTGCACCAAGCTAATCTGGCACTATCCTTGAATTATCATGGTAAATCCCTCTCCTGGTTTAGTGCATCGAGGCTAAATGTATTAGAGGGCTCATGAGAATGTACGGCTCTTGATGGCATAGATCAACCACAATTTCATCTTCAAAATTAAGTCTCAAATTTGTGCACTGCCATACACAAGCTACATTACAGTGCTTACAGATAAGGATATAGACCAATGGCTTTAGTTCAAAAGTGGTGCCAGAATAGCTTGTCGCCTAGAGGCGCCAATCTATTCTGGCACTACCCTTGAACTATTTTAGTTAAACTTATTTCACACGCTGGTATATTCTGAATGATTAGGGTTAACTCATTTAGCCCTGATGCACTACAGTAGGAGCTGGACTGAGCATGGCAATTCAAGGGTAGTGCCAGATTAGCTTGGCACTGGAGGCGCCAAGCTTATCTGGTGCTACCCTTGAATTATAATTATCATGGTCAGTACAACTCCTGCAACTAGTACATAGGCATTAGGTAACACCTCCAAAATTTGTGACATATGGCCTTAGCTTGATGGCAGAACGTCAGGTTAGATGGGGTTTTGTTTCTAGGGTTTGTTTAAATGGGTAAATAGAGAACGTTGTTTTCTGACACGTAACTGGAAAGTATGAACTACCAACTGTCCCAGCACCATAGTGGGACACAGCTATATAGCACGCAGACTTTTCACTGCATCATTTAAAATTTTGGATTGTCTGTTATGTATTTGTCCACAGGCTGAAAAAGGAGATGATCCTGAGGGTGAATCAGGTGGCTGCCGAGTTCCGCAAAGTCTCCAACAAGCAGATGGCGGAGACGACAAAACGTACAATCCGTGAGAATGTTTCCATCAATGCCCAGCTGGCCAAGATGTCGGACAAGACCATGGAACTTATACAGGAGAACGATGAGCTGAAAGCCAAGGAGAAGAAACAGAAACAGCAGATTGAACTCCTGGAGGCCAACGAAAAGGAACTTGCCAAGAAAAACCACAGTAGTCAGAAGGTGAGTGAGTGGGTAGGCAAGTGATTGAGGAAGGGAAGGGTATGTGGGTGGATGGATATAAGTAGGACATCTCCCAAGGGTATAGTGGCGAAGACATTGAGTTTGAAGCCAACACAATTCAATTTATTTTGAAATAACTTAGATCAAAGTTTTGTGATGACTTTTTGTTCTTTGGTTGTCCTAAAAAATATCTTGTTAAAAAGAGAATCGTTATAAACATGGGGCAAGCTTTAACCCATATCATACTGAGGCTAAAAGCTTCAAATTTGTACACTGCCATATGCAAGCTACATTATAGTACTTACAGATAAGGATATAGACCAATGGCTTTAGTTCAAGGGTGGTGTCAGAATAGAGGCGCCATGCTATTCTGGCACTACCCTTGAACTATTTTAGTCGAACTTATTTCACACACAGGTGTATTCCGAATGATAAGGGTTAATGGACTGTACTGGTGGATGAAATGAGGCAGATGTGGGTTGATGGATGGATGGGTGAATGGGTTGGTGGATGGATGGACAGGTTGATATGTGTACTGGTCTGTAATTTTGGACTCTATGGCTGGAAGCCTTAAGGTCCAAAATTACAGACTAGCACACACTTTCGAGCAAGAATGCAGGCATTAGCATCACATTCAAATTTGTGACTATGCCATGTTTTTGTGTTTAGATTATCCGGATGTTGACTGAGAAGTGTCGTAACCAAGAGGAGGTCATTGGTGACCTGGAGTTACGCGAGCAAGAACACCAGGAGATTGGGGCAGAGGTCGAGCTGCTACGCCAACAAGTTAACTCCGCCAGGTAATTTTTGTGCATTCAATGATATACAAATTTGGAGAACAAAAATTAGGGCAATAATACCAGCAACTGACTTTGCTTACAACAAGGCAGGATGTAAAAACGTTGGATATAAGAATGGTTTTTAACCCTCACTACAGGTCGTGGGTCGCGGGTCGCAATATTCCAGTTTGTTCTATTTGTGTGATTTATTTATATGAATGCCATTAGCATCGTATTTTGTACATACTTGTGTCCTAAAAAATCCACAGTGACAGATTTTGGTTTCTTTGTTATGTGTGCAGAGAGGACATCCAGCAGCTTAACAAGGAGAATGAGATGCTGGAGGATCGGCTGGAGAAGACGCAGAAAAGCTTGGATGAGGCCCTGGCTGCCAAACAGAAAGTGGAGACTATACTAGCCCAGGCTGCGCAGGCTTTGAGAATGACTCTCACAGTATGTGTCTGTAAAGGTTGACCCCCTCACTGCCAGGGCAAGGTGAACGCCACCCAGCTGCAAGAGGCATAAACCCTCATGAGCCCCCGCAGTCGCAGGGGCTCATGAGGATTTATGTCTCTTGCTAGTCCTATGTTCTTTATGTCTTATCTGATTTACATCTGTGTTCTCTACGCGGATGTTGGTCAGTGTGCAGATATTTGATGTGCAGTTTGAGATCACTGGCAGCAGAGAGGATATCTCATTCACGGCAACCGCATCCGGAAGCGCGGTTTATGCTGGGCGCGCATGAGTTAAAATGAGATCCGTTTTCAACAGAAAACTGGTTCAGGCTGCGCATATTTTGAGAATTGCTTCCACAATATGGCACCCTGGATTCAACAGATGAGCCCCTGCAGCCAACCCCAGCAGGGGTTCATGAGAATCCATGTCTCTTTGACATGGACAGAGATGAAATGGTTTAACCCATTTAACCCCAAGGCCATATTTCCCAAATGTTGGAGGCATCACCTAACGACTATGTATCAGATGCAGGAGATGAATCGACCATGATAATTCAAAGGTAGCACCAAATTTGCTTGGCACCATCAGGCACCATGCTAATTTGACACTAAATTTCATACATGACTATGTGCACCAACAAGGACACCTAAATATTACTCCATATCAGTGGTACCTTGATTTTCTAGAACACTTGTAATACATAGCACAATAGAACCAGATGCCATTTGTTTGCGTGAGCATGGCAGACAAAAGGAAACCATGTGCTTTTCTAATTATCCCTTATCATTCGGAATACACCAGTGAGTGAAATAAGTTTGACTAAAATAGTTCAAGGGTAGTGCAAGAATAGCTTGGCGCCTCTAGGCACCAAGCTATTCTGGCACCACCCTTGAACTACCGGTTTCTCTCTACCGGGATGGCCTTCCAAAACGTCTGCCCTTCATTACCGACATCATCAACACATCTCTAGAGAACGGCTCCGTCCCCGATATCTTCAAGTCCGCCATCGTCCATCCTCTCCTCAAAAAACACAACCTCGACCCAAACGAACTCAAAAACTATCGCCCAGTCTCCAATCTCTCTTTTCTGTCCAAGCTTCTTCAGAAGGTTGTTCTCAAACAGCTCAACCTCCACCTCACCGACAACAACCTCCTCAGTCGCTTCCAGTCCGCCTATCACAAACATCACAGCACTGAAACAGTCCTTCTACATATCCTAAACGACCTGCTTCTCTCCACCGACTTGGGCAACATCTCCCTTCTTACGCTACTGACCTCTCTGCCGCCTTCGACACTATAGACCACTCTATCCTCCTCCACCGCCTTCACCACTCCTTTGGAATCACTGTGCTCACTCCTGGTTTCTCTCCTACCTCTCCGACAGACAAAGCAGTCCGTCACCATCGACGGCGTCTCCTCCAACCCAATCACGCTCTCCTGCGGAGTTCCACAGGAATCCGTCCTGGGCCCGGTCCTTTTCACGCTCTACACCTCTCCCCTGTCCAACATCATCCAGTCTCACCACATAAACCACCACCTCTACGCTGACGACTCACAACTACTAAACAAAGACAAACTCGACAACACTCAGTCACTACTGACTCGCACGGCTGACTGCTACGAAGATGTGAAAAACTGGATGACAGCAAACAAGCTTAAACTGAACGACGACAAAACGGAAGCCATGCTGGTAGGCACTCGCCAGAAACTTTTCCAGCTCCCTTCCTCTCTCCACCTTCAACTCAACAGCACCCCATCTCCCTCTCTGACTCGGCCCAAAACCTCGGCGTTATCCTCAATTCCTCTCTTTCCATGACCAGCTTTGTCTCTGCCACGGCACAGGCATGCTATTTCCACCTCCGCCGCATCAGTAAGATCAGAAAATACCTCACTACCGAAGCTGCCACCAAACTTGCTGTCTCTCTCATCCTATCTCGCATCAACTACTGCAACTCTCTCCTTTCCGGCCTCCCTCACTCCACCACTTTCACCCTCCGCGTGTCCAGAACAGTGCTGCCCGCCTCGTCCTCAGAAAGAAAAAATCCCACCACATCACTCCCCTGCTCAAACTCCTTCACTAGCTTCCCATCCCCCAACGCATCCAATACAAGATTCTGTCTCTCTGCTACAAATCCCTGAACAACTGCGCTCCTGCCTATCTCTCCAACTTACTTCACCCCTACACTCCTCCCCGCTCCCTCCGCTCCGCCTCCGACCCTCTCCGCTTCCACATCCCCCTGCACCAAACTCAGCTGTCTCTCTCATCCTATCTCGCATCGATTACTGCAACTCTCTCCTTTCCGGCCTCCCTCACTCCACCACTTTCACCCTCCGCGTGTCCAGAACAATGCTGCCCGCCTCGTCCTCAGAAAGAAAAAATCTGACCACATCACTCCCCTGCTCAAACTCCTTCACTGGCTTCCCATCCCCCAACGCATCCAATACAAGAGTCTGTCTCTCTGCTACAAATCCCTGAACAACTGCGTTCCTGGCTATCTCTCCAACTTACTTCACCCCTACACTCCTCCCCGCTCTCTCCGCTCCGCCTCCGACCCTCTCCACCTCCACATCCCCCGCACCAAAGGTGCGAGGTTCGATACCCGGTTTTGGCGTCGGATTTTTATCCTCTAGTAAGTGTCACCGTTAATTCGGGCGGACCGTCGGGGGTTTTTTCTCCGGGTACTCCGGTTCTTCCACCCCCTCCACTTTGGTACCGGTTTCAGCCCACTTTATAAAAATTTCAAATACAAGCGATCAAAATTTCCTAAAACTCAGTAGCTGAGCTGACCATTCGCACCACGTGAATGTCCTGTTTCTGTCTTGTACTATGTTTGTCTTCAGAGTGAATGCGTGTGTCACGTGAGCGTGTGTGTTGGGTGCAGTTCGCGGCGCTTTGAGCCGATTCGCCGAATTGGGAAAACGCGCCTATATAATAACCATTATTATTATTATTATTATTACCAAACTCAGCACTTTCGGCCCCTGCTCCTTCTCTGTATACGGTCCATCCGCCTGGAACACTCTCCCACTCTCTCTCCGTCAGAAACACTCTCTCTCCTCCTTCCAGTCCGCCCTCAAAACTCACCTCTTTCAACAGTTCTAGCACTATATCACCACACTCCCCACCCCAAGTCGACTGTCGTAATGTATTTCACTTTTTGTGGTACACGAGCCGTTGTCTAAGCGTGCACATGCGTGCGTGAGTTGTGAGTGCGTGCTTAGAGTTATAATTATTATAAGATAAGCGCATTATAAATACCGTAATTATTATTATTATTATTTAACTAAGGCCATTGGTCTATATCCTTATCTGTAAGTACTATAATGTAGCTTGCATATGGCAGTGTACAAATTTGAAGCTTTTAGCTTCAGTATGATATAATAATAATAATAATGTACATTTATATAGTGCTTAACCTCCAAATGAATGATGTTCTAAGCGCTTTACAAGAGCAAAAATCAAAGAACAAAAAGTACAAGAAGGTAAAAGCTACAATAACTATTACAAAAACTAATTAGTGACACATATCAAAAGCTTGCACTCACACAAACACACACACAGTGATACAAGAACAGTTACTGCCAACGATTGCTAACACAATGAAAATGCATCTAACTATACTCATTAAAAAAAAGATACGTCTTGAGCAGTGATTTGAAATCAGACTGAGTTGGAGCATGTACGTCTGAGATGAGCTGTAAAGTCATTCTAGGTGACTGGACTGAATATAAGGAAAAGCACGCTGGCCTTGGCTAGACTTTTTTTCTTCTAGGAACCCTGAGAATACATGTGTCTGATGCTGAATGGATGGATTTTGAAGGCGGGTAAATATGAAGCAGGTTGGACAACTATGGAGGAGCAGCACCAGTGTATGCGATGTGTGTTATTACGCAACATGCAAATGGCTGAAATGCAGGCATGTCAATCAAGACAGGAAAATGGTGCCAGTTATGAAGTTTTAAATGAGAGGAAGACAGAGGAAAAGATGGGAGGACAATATCTCAGAGTGGACAGGACTGAAGATGGGCGATACGCTGAGAATGGCAGAGAACAGAGAGGAATGGAGGGAGCTGGTTGTTAAGTCATCAGTGGTGCCCCAACGGTCGGCAAGACTACGGGATATAGATAGATAGACATAACACTTTATTGCTCTTCCTTTCCGGGGATATGTAGGAGGGTTTCCTGATAAACAAAAGATTAACCCATGTAGTCCCGATGCACTACTACAGGAGATGGATCGACCATGATAATTCATGGGTGGTACCAGGGTAGTGCCTGATGGCACCATGCTAATCTGGCACTACCCTTGAATTATCAATCTGTCTCCTGCAACTGGTACATAGTCATTAGGTGACACTCCAAAATTTGAGTGTCCATGTGTCCATGGGTCAAACTTTCAGAACCTGTTTTAGCATTACCTGCAGAAAGCAGTTTTAGCCCATTGAGCCCTGACGCACTACAGCAGGAAATGGGTCGACCATGATAATTCAAGGGCAGTGCGAGATTAGCTTGGCGCCTGTCGGCGCCAAGCTAATCTGGCACTGCCCTTGAATTGTCATGGTCGACCCATCTCCTGCAACTGGTGCATAATCATTAGATGACGCCTCAAAAATTTGGAAAATACGGCCGTCGGGCTGAATGAGATAACAATTTGTCTTTCATGGTGTAGAAAATATCAGCGGACGATGATGAGGACAGCTTCAGTGAGAAAGAAAGACGTGACCACATGTTAGAACAGCTGCTGGTTCTTCTCAACTCTGCAGCTGCCATCGGCCTTGGACCACAGCCCGGTGACATGGGGAAACAGTTCACAGAGACCGAAACCACCATCATTCATCTGGGCAGTTCTAACACAATCAAAAAAGGGTCAGTAAATTTGTCTTTATATTTTCATAATGCTTGTGTTTTAGTAATCTGATGCTGGGTTGTCACGTAGGATTGTTCTTCTCTCGTGGCCCTTAATTCAGGTGGACCGTCAGGGGTTCCTTCTCCATGCCTCTGTCTTTTCCTCCTGTTTTAGTTTTGCCATTGTTTCAGCCCACTTTGTTAATGCTGCAAGAAACAATTAGATTTCCAGAACTTGCCCTTAGCACCACGGGAATATACAGAAGAATATTTTTTTAGCAACCACCTTCTTTTGCAAGAAAAGAAACAGGTGCTCTATCAAAGGAAAGTCTTGGAGGGCTTAAAGTGTCACCTGTCACTAAAGATCTTGAGTGACAGGTGATTTCTGATAAGGGTTTGTGTGAGCATGCTTGTTTGGTTATCTCACAATGCTACTTTCAGCTGATTTGCAATAGGGACGAAGGGCCCATTAAATTTGCTGTATCGTCATTAGTCCCGTTGTGCATGCACCCTCCCGTACTGTGAACAGTGCTGGTGGCTGCATGCACAAGGGTGTTAACCCTTTAGCCCCGACACCCCACAGCAGGTGATGGATCAACCATAATTCAAGGGTGGTGCCAGATTAGCTTGGCACGAACCTTGAATTATCATGGTAAATCCATCTACTGCAGCTGGTACATAGGTGTTAGGTGACCCCCTACAAACTTTGGGACATGTAGTCTGTGTGTTAAATGAGTGAAACATAATACGTACAGGACATTAAAAGGGTGCTTGCACAGCACCTGTGGCTTCATGCACAAAGTGGTTTAATTGCTTCCCTGCTCTTTGTTACAGAGAGGTTGGGATGTCGCCACTGGCTCGAGGCAACACCTTGCCACACTACAGCCTGGGTGACCTGGGTTTGATCCCCAGACCCAAGCAAAACATACCTACCTTCCTGGAGACCACCCAAGCCCTGTCATCCACCACACGTCTCGGCGGACTGCGAAAGGTCCTCACCCGGTCCGTGGCTTCTCAGACTGTCAGCGCACCGAAGGTAGGTAGTCCATTACAGTCCATTTTGGAAGTCTTGTTTTCAGTGGCTTTTGCATGGACGC
The DNA here is from genome assembly GCA_036245525.1 of Semisulcospira habei. NCBI lineage: Eukaryota > Metazoa > Mollusca > Gastropoda > Semisulcospiridae > Semisulcospira > Semisulcospira habei. Next base: position 188,870,090 of record BTPG01000004.1, on the reverse strand, counting down.
CTAGGATTCAAATGACGCATCTGGACTGTGTGTGCATTTTTATACGCCGACTGATGCTTTTTCATCCATTCATACCAAGGGGTATCTGCCTCATTTACGTTCGCAGTTTGAGGTTAACCCTTTGGGTGTTGGTAGCGATTTTGTTGTGATGATTCCTGCAGGAATGTTTGCAATGAAAAACGCTGTGAGCCAAAGGGTTAACTGTTAGGCCGTCAGCATTGTTTTGTGTAGATGCAATTCCTGTATAGACGTCACCTTGACAAAACCTGCCAAGGGGGTACTGCCATTGTGTTAGCCATTTTTTAATATTTGACCCGTATCATACGGAGGCTAAAAGCTTCAAATGTGTACACTGCCATATGCAAGCTACATTATAGTACTTACAGATAAGGATATAGACCAATAGCTTTAGTTCAAGGGTGGTGCCAGAATAGCTTGGTGCCTAGAGGCACCAAGCTATTCTGGCACTACCCTTTAACTATTTTTAGTCAAACTTATTTCACACACTGGTGTATTCCGATTGATAAGGGTTAACTGAAATGCTGTGTGCAACATTGGTGATAATCCTTCATTTGTCCAAAGTAAAAATGTTGACCGTTATTGACAATAAACTCTTAATTGATTAAAATTATATCATCTTATAGAAGTAACAGCCAAACTATTATAACATGTTTTGTTGTGGTTTTAGATCAGTCTGTGACCCAAACAGGATAAGCGTGTACATGTACATATTTGTTGTGAGTAAATCATCTTTGATTTTGAATCCTTGTTGGAAAATGTTTATTTTAAAGTGTTCATGTTCAGGCATGCTTTTATGCACAAGTCTACTTTGCTTCTAACTCATTCTGCCCGCAACGCACCACAGCAAGATATGGCACGACCATGATAGTTCAAGGGCTGTGGCAGAATAGATTGGTGCCAAGCTTTTCTGCCACCACCCTTTAACTATCATGGTTGATCTGTCCCCTGAATTATAATGCAGTCCTCAGAGGATAACTCCCAAATGTGGGTATTTTAGGCCCTCAGGCACATGTTAACTAGGCTGGATATAGGAAAAATCTCTTACATGTGTATCAACACTTTTTGGGGAGGTTCACTTACAACATAACAAGAAGAAAAACTGGTTTCCCTGGCAGTTTGTTACAGCGAAGTTGACTGTATTTTGCGGTCCGTGACTCGAGGAAGATAACAGTGTATTTTTTTAAGCCTTGATTCTGCATCGTTGTTTAACTCATTCTACCCCCAAAACTGAAATCCCCAAATTTTGCCGTTGTTCTATGAAGACTGCATTGCAGTGCAGGACACAGATCGACCATGATAGTTCAAGGGTGATGCCAGAATAGCTTGGCGCCCATAGGCACCAAGCTATTCTGGCATCACCCTTGAACTATCATGGTCGATCATTATCTTGCTGTGGTGTGTCTGGAGTAGAATGAGTTAAATGGTTTCATTGATAATTGTTGTTCAGGCTTGTCTTTGCATTTATGAGCCAAGTGCGATTAGGCTTTACACCCTAAGGCCGTTGAAGAGGTCACCTAATAAATGTGTACCAGTTGCAGGAGAAGGAACAACAATGATAATTCAAGGGTAGTGCTAGATTAGCTTGCTGCCTGATGGCGCCAAGCTGATCTGGCACTACCCTTGAATTAGCATGTCAGTCCATCACCCTCTGTAGTACATCAAACTAAATGGATTTTAGTTTTTAGGGTTTAACCCCTTTACTGCTGAGCAGAATTTAGATCTTCATGAGCCCCTGCAGTGATGATCTTTGCCTTTGTTGATGCCACTTTGTATCTATGTTACTGGGACAGCGGAGGCTCTTCGACATTAACCAATTTAACCCCATTCTCTCCAATTTTGGAGGTGTTACCTAATGAATATGTACCAGGTCCAGAAGATGGATCGTCCAAGACAATTCAAGGATAGTTCCAGATTAGCTTGGCGCCTGAAGGCGCCAAGCTAATCTGGCACTGCCCTTGAATTATCACGGTCAATTCACCTTCTGTCGTAGGGCGTTGGGGCTAAAAGGGTTAAACTATTATTTCAAAACAGCTGCATCCACTGGCAGTGGAGGGGTTAAGTGTATCACCATACACATGAATTTGGGTTGGATTGGATCACCACCATATTTTACATCGGTACTTTTGTTTTCTTCAGGCGTTGTTCTATGCGGACCAGTTGCTGAGCCGCGCCCCTCCCAGTACCCAAGAGTCTGTGATGCGCGACGTGCACCAGAGTCACCCAGGGCTGACACAGTCTTCAGCCCCTCTCGGCCCCATCACCACCAAGAAACTCCTTACCTCCCCGGCACACTGATGGGAAAACAATGATTAGAGAAACTGCTAAATTATCAGTGAAACAACACCTGTCCAGATCTTCTTATGACCAACAACTCAAAGATGGAAAATATACATTGATGTTGTTTTGTTTTTTAAGTCGTGGAGACTTGTCAGTTTTCATTTTCAATCCTCACAAACTGTTTGCGAAAAGAATCCTCACGCCTTATGAGCTGTTTGCAAAGAGAATCCTCACACCTCAGGAGCTGTTTACAAAAGAAAACTTGTGTGTTTCATGTATTTGTAGTTTAACCCTTTAGCTACTACTACTGATACCACTCAGCAGAAAAGCCATGTAATTAAATGTACGTGTCTTTTCCGAGCTGTATCGTCAGTTGCTGTACGCTAAACCTGGATGACTAAATTCACACAGTCTGAGGGGGTGAGGGTGAATTTCTTGTTTGCGTAGTATCCCGTCTGCTGTTTTCAGTGGAATGATTTGCTCTGTATTAACTCATTTAGCCCGACGGCCGTATTTCCCAAATTTTGGAGGTGTCATTTAATGACTGTGCACCAGTTGCAGAAGATGGATCGACGCTGACGCTTGGCGCTGACAGGTAATCTGGCACTACCCACTGACAGGTAATCTGGCACTACCCTTGAATTATCATGGTCGACCCATCTCCAGCTGTAGTGCGTCGGGACTGAATGGTTAACTGTTTTCACATGCAGCCACCAGTGCTGTACATGGCACTGGTGGTCATATTGCACTAGGTGGTTAAAAATCAGGAACTCAACAGTAAAATTAGGAGGTAATTCAGGCTCTGCAATGTGGAGACGAGTAAAATTCATAATAAATGTACAAATTTAACGTAAAAATTGTTGCCATGTTTTCTGTACTCTTTAACTTTTTGTTTATCAGTAGCGCTCTTGTTGAGGCAATTCCTGCAGAAATTGCCTGGATAAAAAGCATTACCAACAGCCAAAGGGTTAAATTTCCAGATAAGTCTGTGTTACAATGGCATTGGTGCATTTTAATTTATAAGTTATTATATCATTTGGGGGGGTGGAGTCAAGCAATCACCAAGTCACAAAAGCATGCCTGCGATAGGTTAACATTCATGATTAACCCCTTTGTGCCTGCAGCCTTTGACACTGTGTATACAATACAGTACCAATGGATGCATTCACAAGGGGGTTAAGATAAAGTTTTGTTAGATTCAACATTATCGGTGTTTTCGTCACTTGTAAATAAACATAATACTGTACATGTCAGTGTACATAAAAAGAATACAGACCTTGCATGTTAAGTTTGTATATATTGTGTATAGTTTAACACACAAAACACAATGGAGAGGCATGATTATATTTATCTTGTATGCGTAAATTTTGTACAATTTGTGCAAACAATAAACTTTAATCACATTGGATTCCAAGTGTGCATGTGTGTGTGTACACGCCACTGCGTGTGTACATGTTTATTTCTTCAAAATCGTTACCGATGGTATTACTGAGAGGAAGATATACTTCACTGACAATTTCAGTCTCCAAAAATTGTTGTGTGTTGCCACACAACCAGGGACGTACCTCTAGCAAGCAGTTACCTAATCCCCCGAGTGTCCTCCCTATCCTTGGAGTAACCTCCTTTCCAAATCTCGCGAGAGGCCGTTATTTCCAGTTCATACTTGACTGCCATTTTGTTTCGATCCTTCTTTCTCAGTCTCCCGTTATCATCGTCTTTTTTGTCCATTCTTCAGCCTTGTTTGTCTTAACATGGCCAGGTAAGGCCTCGGACATTGCCTCCCGCGATGATTGTGGCGAATTGGGCAATTTCCGTGGATTTGCGGCATTTTGCCGTTCGTTTCGACTTCGTTTTCGATTGTCGGTTTTAACGGTCGTCTGCTCGGTTACGTAGTCTCTGGGCTACGCGCGTTTCATTTCCGCTCTGTTCACTGTTGCAGTTTTCTTCTTAAAAAACGTGCCCCAACTGTAAAAATTTCCAGTGGCCTAGTAACTTACATCCGTGCTGCCTGCCTTGCTCGGGATGTGCATCGGACCACACTTGTGATTTTTGTGCTTCGTGGGAAGAAGATCGCTGGTCCGAAATGTGGAAATTCTACCGTCGTCAGCACCCTGTACAGTCCGACGAAGCTCCTCTTTGCCCTATCACCACCAGGTCTGCCGCTATCGGTGTTTCTTCTCTGCAGCTCTTTGCCACTCAGGCGCGGGTGTCGGACACCTTCACTCCCGCTGCGGGTGGTTTTACACCAGGTGAGAATGTACGCCCCCGCTCCTATGAGCGTATTTCGCAGCCAGCCCCGCAGACCCGGCCTTCTAAGACGGGTCTCCAACGGGGGAGTCATTTGGGGGAGGAGACAGCGACCATCGGCAGTCCCTGGCGCGTGCCCTCTCCAGCCAGACGTGACTTTACTCAATTGCACTTTTCCGTCGCAAAAAAAAAAAAAAAAAAAAAAAAAAAAATAAAAAATTCAACAATTGTCGTCACATCATGACTTGTTGCTCGGCGCTTCGGCTCAACCACTGTCTCCTCGCGCCCTGGTTAAAAGCCAGTCACCATGCAACTCAGCCAGCTCCGCAGACTCGGCCTTCTAAGACGGGTCTCCAACGGAGTCAAGCCCATCGTTTTGGGGAGAGGAGACAGCGACCATCGGCAATCCCTGGCGCGTGCCCTCTCCAGCCAGACGTGACTTTACCCAATTGCACTTTTCCGTCGCAACTTCAACAATTGTCGTCACATCACGACTAGTTGCTCGGCGCTTCGTCTCAACCACTGTCTCCTCGCGCCCTGGCTAAAAGCCAGTCACCGCGCACTCGTGCCACACTTGGTACGTCCTCTCGTCGTATTTCTCACCCTTCCCGTCGGTTTTATTCTCCTATTGCAGACGTTTCCCTTCAGGATCCTACACCATCGTCCGTCCCCTGTCACCGTGATCCCTGGGTTTCTCCTGCCCCCCGTCGCTCGCGACACGCCTCTCGACGACGGGTGGATCCCCTTCGCTTCGAACGTCCTTCGCAGTGCTGTCGACGCCACCTTCATCGTGCTCCAGAGGGGGGACAGTCCTGGTCCCGTTCTCCTGCTTGTCGCCCGCTTTTGCCTGAGAGCTGTCAGCATCTGCCCTCTTCCTTACGGCGTCGTTCTTCTTCTTATTCTTCTTCATATGACAGTAGGAGTTCTCGGCGAACTGGGCACCTGGACTCCTCATCCATCCCTCGGCGATCTTCTCTCCGGCCACCGCGCGATCGTTACTCTTTCCAAGGGTCCTGTTTCCCCTGGCGCTTGGCAACGCCGGTTCAAGAGGATGTTCTTAGCCTTCATCCGGTGGATTCTGCTTTCGACCTTGGGGTTTTGCCGCACCTTTGTTTGTCTAGAGTCCTTTACCCGCGGACTCTCAGCACAGCTGTTCTCCGTCCTCGGACTGTTTCACTCCGGGTGTCGAGACTCAACGGTCCTTGGACGAGGCCTCCGACCTCATTCTTCGCTCTCTTCCCCCAGACGCCGATGATGCGGCGGATTTATGGGCTGATGGGCCGAATTGCCTCCCTACACCTCCTCTGAAGCGAAAGGCGTCGGCTTCGGTGGATGTTTCCCTTCAACCTAAGCATTTCCGATCTCTTCCGCCACCATCTGGCTTTCGAGATCTGGCGGAGGCGTTCTCGGCGCAATTGCCTATTGGCACTTTCAAAGAGCCTCTCTTCTTTTCCAATACTAAGTGGCCTGAAGGCATAGACATTCGCTTCCGCCAACGTTGGTACGCAGGTCACTCTCAGGCTTTTGCGTGCCCTTTGCCTTAGCTTGATGATGCGGCGGATTTACAGGTGGGTGAACGCCGCTTCGCCTTTGCCTGGGTCCCTCGCGGTTTTGATAAAACTGCTGTCATGATCCGCAACATGCTGATCTGCTCCAGCTTCCGCGATCTCGCTACCAAGGCGATGGTACGCGCTCTTGAAGACCATTGGGATCCACACTCTACTGCGCCGCTGCGAGAGATACATTCCCTTTCGGTGGTGGCTAATCGGGCTTTGTACCATGCTTCTGCAAATGCGATGGCTGCCGCCATCAACTGTGATTTAATTAGACGGGATGCAGTTCTTGCTGGTTGTTCTGGGTTTTCTTCGACAGTCAAGGCTCAGCTCCGCCAGGCGCCCATCGGCGGTACTTTGCTGTTTGGCTCCACTTGGCAAGCCGGGAAGGATACGCATACGGACATCTGGCCCATGGCTCACCATCTTTCTTCTCACTGTTCCAGACGACCCATGGCTCCTTTCTACCATTTCGGAGTGTCTTCACCTCTCGCTTCTTCGCCCTCCTCCTCTTCGCCGCTCCCCGCTTTGGACTCGGGTTCCGAACGATCCCGTCAAGGTGACGGCTTTACAGGACGAAGTGGCTTCCTTGCTTCTCAAATCCGCCACGGAATTCGTCCGGCAACAAGATTCTCTGGCTTTCTACAGTCGTCTCTTCATCGTCCCCAAGTCGGACGGAGGTTGGCGTCCGGTGATAGACCTTTCCGCTCTCAAAAAAAAAAAAAAAAAAAATTTTTTTGCCTGCTCCGTCCTTTCGTATGGAAATGACCCACGCCCTGCGGGCCACCGTCCAACCAATGGATTTGGCTGTCGGTCTGGATCTTGCCGATACATACCTTCATGTTCCTATACACCCTTCGGCTCACCGATACCTTCGCTTCGCCTTCCACGGAGTGGTGTATCATTCCAGGCGATGCCCTTCGGCCTCACTCTCAGTCCCTGGGTTTTTACCAGGATTATGGATGCGGTGATTTCCCACGCACGGAGGTCGTCTCTCAGTCCAACCTCCCAATGCCTCGACGATCTTCTTCTACGGAATCAGGTTGCGACCTGCTTGACCGCTGACAGGGACGCCCGGCTTTCCCTTCTCCATCGCCTCGGTTTTCTAGTCAACTTCGGCAAGTCGGACCTATCGCCATCTCGCCATTTTCTCCACTTTGAAATGGAGTTTCAGACCGACTTGAACTTGGTGCGCCTACCCCAAGCTCGGTTCGACAAGTTGGTTCTTTTGGCCCGTCGGATGTAGCTTGCTTCCGCGGCTCCGGCGAGACGGTGGTTACAGTTTTGAGTCTCATGAGTGCTGCGGCGGACTTGCTTCCCCTTGACCGGCTCTACTCGCGTCCAATTCAACTTCATCTCCTCCTTCTTTGGCGTCTGTCTTCGGGAGATTTGGAGGTTTGCGTTCCGGTGTCGCACTTAGTTCGGCCGCATCTCCTTCGGTGGACGGATTCCGCGTGGTTGGCGTCGGGGGTTCCCCTCGCGTCCCCGCTTCCTTCCCTGTCGATCTGCACGGATGCCAGTCTTTCCGGTTGGGGCACTCACCTGCTCCAGGACTTCAACACGACAGTGGATGTTTGGTCACCGGATTTGGTGGGCAGACACATCAATTGGTTGGAGCTGAAAGCAGTGCGGCTCGCCCTGATCTCTTGGGAACCACGCGTGACCAACCAGGCAGTCTTGGTTCTCTCCGACAACACGACGGTTGTCTCCTATATTCAGAAGCAGGGCGGGACCTGTTCTCCCTCCCTTTGCATTCTTCTGTTCCATATTCTGGTGTGGTGTCGGGATCGGGGCATTTCGCTACAGGCACATCACATTCCGGGACGGCCGAATGTGCTGGCAGATTCCTTATCTCTTCATGTCCAGTGTCTCCATGCCGAGTGGGCTCTTCGCCCCGACCTTTTTCGGATGATTTGCCGGCACTGGGAGACACCCATGATCGACCTGTTTGCGACGAGGTGGAACACACAACTTCCCCTCTTCGTCTCCCCTGTTCCAGATTCTCTTGCATGGGCGGTGGATGCTCTCTCTATCCCCTGGGAGGGTCTCTTGGCCTATGCGTACCCTCCATCTGTCCTGGTACCCAGGATTCTTCTCAAGCTCAGAGGCTGCCATGCAGTCTTGTTTCTGGTGGCAACGTTCTCTTGGAACAAGAACTGGACCACAGATCTCCTGAGTCTCGCCATGGACCCCCGCTATGGCTTCCAACGCTTACCACGTTGCTGAAACAACCCCGGCAGGATCTTTTTCAACCTTGCCAGGAGAGCCTCCTCTTACACGCTTGGCGATTGTGCGGCATGCCCTCACCGCTCGAGGTTTCTCGGATGCAGCAGTGGCGGCTATCGCTTCAGCTCGACAGCCTTCCACCAGGAAAGTTTATGAGGGTAAATGGCGGGTTTTTCTATCGTGGTGTGGGCCGCGACACCTCTCCCCCACAACTCTGACTATGCCCCAACTCGCGGAGTTCTTCTTGTGGCTCTTTGAGGATCAGGGCTTGGCACCCATCACCATTCGAGGTTATCTTTCTATGGTGGCTGACACTTACCGCCATTTGGGTCGACCCGATCCGGGATCTTGCAAGGACCTCGCTGACCTCATGGCTCATTTTGATCTCCGGCGACCAGTGACCCGATCACTACTCCCACGTTGGGACTTTGCGTGGGTGTTAACATGGCTCAACTCTGCTCGTTTTTTGAACCGCTGCACTTGGCCCGGTTCTCAGACTTGACGAGGAGGACCTGCTTCCTGCGGGCCATAGCCACAGCTTCTCGCGTGAGTGAGCTCCACGCTCTCTCCGTACTTCCGTCTTGCCTACAGCTCCGGGCTTACGGCTCAGTTCAACAGACAGCAGGATCCGGTTCGGGCGTTAAAAAAATCTATCTCCGCCGGTCAAAGCCCTTACGGCGGGGTCTTTCCCGCCTTTTCTTGCCTTTGGCACGATATATCCGCCCAAACGATCTCCGCTTGGCTGCGTGGAGTTATCCGTTCTGCTTACAATTACCTGCGGGAGCGATGAGGCTGTGGATTCGGGCACACGAGAGCCGGGCTGTCTCCACGAGTGTCGATTTCGACTGTAACTGCGCCATGCCGGACTTTCGCCCGTTTTTACTTGCGTGACCTCTCCAGCCAGTGGCACCACCTGCCTCTGGTGGTTGACGTTGCCGTGGCTCAACACTCCCTCCCGGCGCTGGCGGCGCTGTAGGTAACACTTGACTGAAATTGTCGGGAGTGTGCCCCGGCCAGGGGTCTAGCTAAGCAGTTACCTGGGGGTATTGACCCTAGAGCGGCACCCTCCCCCTCTTTTTAATTCTTCCTCTCAGTAATACCATCGGTAACGATTTTGAAGAAATAAATGTATTTTTCTTTAAAATAAATTTTTTCGAAAAATACTTACCGATGGTATTACTCAAACTTCCCTCCCACCTTCCCCGCTTGCCGCATGTCAGCTCAAATAGAACTGGAAATAACGGCCTCTCGCGAGATTTGGAAGGGAGGTTACTCCAAGGATAGGGAGGACACTCGGGGGATTAGGTAACTGCTTGCTAGAGGTACGTCCCTGGTTGTGTGGCAACACACAACAATTTTTGGAGACTGAAATTGTCAGTTAAGTATATCTTCCTCTCAGTAATACCATCGGTAAGTATTTTTCGAAAAAATTTATTTTAAAGAAAAATACATGTTTGCAGCACAGATGTGATGCAAGCGTTTTTCAGCGATCAACTGCCACAGCAGCCCTGATGCACTACAGCAGGAGATGGTTCGACCATAATTCAAGGGTAGTGCCAGATTACCTTGGCGCCAAGCTAATCTGGCACTAACCCTTGAATTATCATGGTCGATCCATCTCCTGCATCAGAAAAACAGCCGCCAGGTGACATTTCCAAAATGTAAGAAATGCGGTCGCAGGGTTAAATGATGAACGCTAGGTACAATACAATCTAAATGCCAGCCCATTGGCTGTTGACAGCACTTCTCACAAAGCGATTCCTGCAGGAATCGTCCGCACAAAAAGTGATACCAACGACCACATGGGTAGCATGTAACAGTGAGAAATTGTATCTTGTACGGACTGTTTGATGCAATATGTTCTGCAAAAACAGTTTACAAATGGGAGCCCTGTCTAAGATGGACAATACACTGTGAGGATACTCGCTTTACAAGACATGTTACAGAGTCCACTAAAGAACAGACTTATCTTTTCTATGCATAAAAGGACGACCTATTTCCTCTCTGACCGAACTTTGAGGGCAGTTTTTGGTTTGGAATTTCTTGGACGCTTTGATTTTGTGTGATTACTTTCTGCACCGTCCTCCATGACGGTACTAGGGGCTTCACGCTTCACCTGCAATGGTTAGAGAGAAAAAGTAAAAAAGTAAAAAGAAGTCACAAAACTCGGTGCCGAGAAAATCTGAGCAACACCCAACTGCAAGAGGCATAGATCCTCATGAGCCCCCGCAGTTATGGGGGCTCATGAGGATCTATGCCTCTTGCTAAAACTGCTTTTAATCCATGTTCCTGGGAAAGCTAAGGTTATTTGGTCTTGAATTAACGAAGACAGCAGAAACACGGAATGGGCTAAACCCATTCACTTCTGGAACATGGTGAACAACACCCAAACGCCAGGCTCAGGTCCTCATGAGCTCCTGTAGTTACAAGGGCTCATAAAGACCTATGCCACTTGCTAGCGTTCAGTTAAAAAAAAATGCTGTTTCACCTGAAAATCCCAAGAAAGAATCCCAATCAGAAAAGACGATCACAACACCACAATTGATAGCATTTTTGTGTGTTAAAAATAAAACTATTTTTCAAAAGGGACAGACAAGAAGACAATTAACTACTTATGTGAAAGATGAAAGTAGTTAATCGTTTTTGTGTCTCTATGTTTAACTCTTTCGCCGCCATTGTCGACCTACCCATAGAACACCATGGCCAACTGCAGTTGACACTAAGGGGTCATGTCAAAGGGACCATATTTCCCGCAGTACAGTGTTTTTACTACCTTAACCCTTTCATCCCTGAGTAAATAAGAAGTCTATATACCCTTCAGCCCTGACTTTATTTGAGAAATATTTGTTGAAAATGGGTGTGCACTGTAAAATATTTGTAAATAATACTTTACAACAGATATCCCCATAAAGGTACATGTACAGATTTGCCATTGGATGGACTACCATTTTATAGATTTGACCACACTGTATCACATGTGTCGTAATGCCTGGTGACAAAAATAGTGACAAATGACAATAAATTTGAAAAAAAAAGTCTTTCGTGCTTGACAGGTCGCTGGTATTTAACATGCATCACTAAATAGGGAGTCTGTTAGTGTGACTCATAAGTGTCCATGCATTTCCAGCATGCCGATACAATGTAAGGCCCCTACCTTGTCACCTGATGTCAATGATTACACCTGCCACTGATAAGGTATATTCACGGTCTAGACAACATGTAATAAGCAGCATCGAATGATGATCAGTGTGTCTGTGTTGTGTTTCGCACACGATCGGACGGAAGTACCAGTGTTGTAAAGACTATACACATACTACACGTGACCAATGTGTGTTTGTCGTTGGTGTCCACAGAGTCACCTACAGGTGCACCAAGCTGTGGCATAAAAAAAAAAAACGGAATATCAATTAGAACATCCAAATTCAGCATCAGAATCAAGCTGTAAGTCATTGCCGTTGTCAGTGCCTCAAACGGCGATCGCTCCAGCTGACACTGCCAACACATGGCTATGCTGCCACGCAGTAGTTAGGCACACATGTCCCAATACATCAAAGCTATCTGCTTTTGAAACCATATCTCCAAACACAAAATTGTATCACTCCGAATATCTAGACATCCACTCACCATTCCGACTGTAATTCCCACGCTAGCGCCGCAAAACTGACCTCATACGACAGACGAACGTACGTGCGCACTGTCAGGACCTGTGTAGTGTAAACAGGATGTGTCAGTGTGAAGGGCGAGGTCACCACACGCGCAGCGAGGCACGCGAGTCACCGGACGCGCGATACGAAACATATGACACCGCTGTAGCGGTTTACTGGCTTGAACGATATACGAGGCCGCCAACTGCTACAGCGGTTTGCCGGGTTCAAAGGGTTAACTGACGTCAGTGACACGCAACATCCTATCCTTCATCCCTTCACACATTTTACAGTGGTACAACCCAATGTGTAGTGGGGGTTTCCTTTCACAACAAGACTAGCGTACAAAAAATGGCTGCAAGTTCAAAAATGTGATTTCATTGCACAAGAGGTTCTTGGCCTTATTTTCAATGATAAAGATAGTTGGCGAAGGGCCAGAAATTGATTCTCTTGAAGACCTTGATTCTCACGAAGACCACAATGATTTTGCTGATGAAGACTGGACACCAGAACCATTTTTGAACGGATTCAGGAAAGTGTGTTTTTGTCTACTGTATTGAAACTACGGTAGACTTTGAAATGGGACAGGTCGGAGCACATTCTGGATAATGCACACGATGTGCTGGGCGGGCAGAGTCTGAATTCTGGCAAAGAAGAAAGAAGATAAAAATGACATCACTTCCAGCTACGCAAACCTTGCTAGAGAACTGTCTCTTTGGTGCCAAGCACTGTATGTGTGTATACGCATGTGAGCTCCAAACAATACGGTAGACTTTAGGATGAAATCCTCATCTTGTTCCTTTTTTCACTGACAATGTTTGTGTCGTGTGTGCTCCACATGTACTGTAAACATTGTAAAGGTTGTCTGTGTAATAAATAAGTCAAAGTGACAACCATAAATATGAATTTTGTCATAAAATTAACATCTGACCCCAATACACACAAAATTTGACATAAATATCTGGAATAGTTACAAAGATACACGCAATTAAAGAGACCCACACAGCTGAAAAGAAGTTGCCAGCGGCAACAGCAGTTTCTGTATAAATTTGGCAGTGAAAGAGTTAATAAATTTTGTTGTTTATCTACATTTAATTTTGTCCTAAGTATATTTCTTTTCTTTTTGCATCTTACACGTTTGGCAATCACCTTTTTGGTCTGGGTTTCGTCTTTCACCTTAGGATTACTGGATGTGGATTTCTTACTCTGCATGTGTCTCAGCTCGGCTGTAAAAAGCACCTGCAAAACAAAAACGTCCATTGTGACAGGAAATAAAAGCAGGGTTCCCATTTCAAAGGGTAAGTCCATTTTTGAGAAAAGCGAGATTTCCATTGCTACGCAATGGAAATCCCGCTTTTTTCAAAAATGGATACACCTGTGTGTACCATTAATCTATTCACCGACAACAAAACACTGGATATTTACAGCTGGACCACACTATCCTTATGTATCTGTGCAAAGTGCTACAGTCTGTCAATATCCGCCCCCCCCCCCCCCCCCTCCTATTTTTCAGATAACCGCAGCAAATTAAATGGATCCAACATCAATAAACACTAAAAGCAAAATAAATTTAGTCATGTCTTTTGAAGCTATCAAAATGAGCTGATTGATTAATGGACCGACGGACTTGACTAAAAAATGCTTTGAGAAGCTCACCGAGTGTGCCCATCCAGCATAGTCGCCCCACAGGTCCCTGAAATAATCACCTGAGGAAAAAAAAATTCCTGACAAATGAACCCCCTTGTGCACGCATCCACCAGTACTGCAAACTACACTAGTGGCTGCATGCACACTGGGGTTAAAATAAACTCACCATGTAGTGTATAAGAAAACTGTATACAGGAAATCTTTAACTTAACCCTTTGGCTGTCCGTAGCACATTTTTTAGCGATGCTACCTGTAGAAATCCTAGTGACAGAAAGCACTAGTGACAGCCACAGAGTCAACCCCTTGACAGCTACTGATGAAGTAACACAGTCTGTGTCAGTTGGCACTGAATGAGCTAAGGGCCATTCCTCAGGAAAATGAATTTTTCTCTAAAATGTATTTTTGGGAAAAATACTCACCAATGGCATTACTATATGGAAGATACCCTTTAGCCTACTGATTTCAGCCTAAGCATAAGTTGTGTCCCCTGCACAGCTGGGGAGGAGACACCGGGGATCCATGCCTAGGAGCCTCGGGTGGTCTCCCCTTCCCTCCCTATCTGGGCACGTGTTGGGTGGAAGCCCGCCAGTTTTACACTTAGCCGAAAGTGGCAAGCGGGGCAGGAGGAAGGGTCCTCCAAGTAATGCCATCGGTAAGTATTTTTCGAAAAAATACATTTTAGAGAAAAATTCATTTGTTTTCTCAAAATACATTACCGATGGCATTACTATATGGAAGAACAGCGAAGAGGAGGGTGCCGCCCCATACCACCCTGCGAATAACACCCCCCCGCAGGCCTCCAACAGAGCACTCCTGATGATTTCAGCTAAGAGGAGGGAGTGCTGGGCCGCAGAGATGTTCCCCACCAGGGCCAGGGAGTCACGCTGGCCAGATAGGTCGCGGAGGTAGAAGCGGGCGAAGGTGGAGTCGGCACACTAGCCTGCCGCCGCCATAATGTCTTTAACGGAGCAGTTGCGGTCAAAGGCCACGCTGGCGGCTACTGCTCGCACTTTGTGTGCCCGGATATGCAGCCATTTATCCCCGTCCAGGGAGAGGTCTTTGTAGGCCGACCGAATGACCCACCGCAGACAGGATGAAATCGTCTGGGCTGAGATATCAGGCCTGCCTGGTGAGAGCAGCAGGAAGAGGCGGAAGCTCCCCTGGCGGCGCGGCCTTGTGCGACGCAGGTAAACCCTCAGCGCCCGGACCGGCTCCTGTTGGCAAGACCCGCGGGATTGATTCGTCACTCTGAGCAGATGGATGGTCAGCACCTGGGGCGCAGCTGAGGGAGGCCGGTTCTTGGCCAGAAAGGACGGGTCGGTAAGGAGCTGGGCCGAGCCATAGGTCCAAAACTGCAAACAGGCGGGATACACCGAGAGCGCATGTAGCTCGCTCATGCGGGACGCAGTGGAGAGGGCCAGGAGGAAACACGTTTTCCGGGTCAGGTCGGAGAACTGCGCCAAGGGAGGGGTTCGAAGTGGTCCGAGTTTAGCCACATCAAGACCCAGGCGAGGTCCCACCGTGGGATGAGCGAATGGGAGACTAGAAGTCGGAGCTCAAAATGGGCCACAAGGTCCGAGAGGTCTTTGCAAGCGCCCGGATCCCGGAGGCCCAGGTGGCGGTAAGTGTCCGCAATCATGGCCTGGTAACCCTTGATGGTAATGGGTGATAAGCCCTGATTGGCAAAGAGCCACAGGAAGAAATCCGCCAGTTGGGGGGTAGTCAAATCCGTGGGGGGGGGAGGGGAGCTGCTGGGCGGCGCACCAGGACTAGAAGACCCGCCACTTGCCTTCGTAGACCTTCCTGGTAGACAGTCTGAGGGCCGCTGCGATCGCATCCACTGCCGCACCCGAAAAACCTCTATCGGTGAGGGCTTGCTGGACAACCTCTATGCGTGTAGGAGGAGCCGCTCCAGGCACGGGTGGAAGAGAGGCTGTTGGGGCTGCTTGAACATCGAGGGCGGGGTGGGGAAATCCAGTGGCAGGTCCGTCGCTAGAGCGAGGAGGTCCATGGTCCAGCTCTTGGCCCAACTTGCCCGGCCCCGCTCGGACAAATCGGAGCGGGGGGGGGGGGGGGGGGGGGGGGCCATAGCTAGGGCTCACCAGCCACTCTCGGACGGATCAGAGCATGGGGTGAGCGTGACAGAGTCTCGGCGGCCCCGCCTGGACAAATCGGAGCGGGGGGGGGGGGGGGGGAGGGGGGAGGGGGGGAGGGGGAGGGGGGGGGGGGGGACGTAAGTGCAGCTCACCGGGACCGCTCGGACGAATCGGAGTGGGGGCGGTAGGGGGGGGGGAGGCAATTCTAGGGCTCGCTGGCCATGCTCGGACGAATTGGAGCGTGGGGGGAGCGTGACTGCGTTGTGCCAGCCCCGCCCGGATGAATCGGAGCAGGGATGGGGGGTTGGGGGGGGAAGGTATGTGCGGCTCTCCAGAGCCGCTTGGACGAATCGGAGTGGAGGGGGAGAGCAAAACTAGGGCTCGCAGGCCTCGATCGGACGAATCGGAGCGTGAGAGGAGCATGACTGAGTCTCGCCGGCCCCTCCCGGACGAATCGGAGTGGGGGGAGGACGGAAGGAAGGCTCGCCGGCCCTGCTCGGACGAATCGGAGCGGGGGGGAGCAACTCTAAGGCTCGCCGGCCATGCTCGGACAAATTGGAGCGTGGAGGGAGCATGACCAAGTCTCGCCGGCCCCGCCCGGACGAATCAGAGCTGGAGGGGGTGGGGGGAGCGTATCTAAGTCTCGCCTGCCCCACTCGGAAGCCTCGGAGCAGTGGGGCGGGGGAGTGTCTCTAAGGTCTGCGTAGAAGGAACACACTTACCTGGGGGCCGATAGGCCCGAACGACAGAACGCAGGGGAGTCCGACGTAGTGACGACATCCTAACTGGGGCGCCACGGATGTTTCCTTAGACGGCGGGGTAGCTGGGGGCTGGGAAGGACGCTCTCACTGGTAGAAGTCCCAGAGCTGAGACCAACGCTCCTCCCTCCAAGAGGCACAAACGGTGCACATCCGACCAGAAGTGCAGCCCGAGCACAGGAGGCAGACCTTGTGAGAGTCCATGGTCCACTGAAAATCCCAGCAGCAAAGGCAGGTCTTCATTCGCGTACTCTCCATAACCCCAACCATAGCAGGCACAAAAGCACACGAGGCCGGAGCCAACGTAAGAGTCCAAGGTAGCCAAGCCACAATTCCGTAGAACGAAGCAGGAAAACCGGTCACAGAAACGGAGCTAGGCCAAAACACAACCGCACATGGTCGAGCTAAGGGTGAAACTGGCGTGCTTCTGCCCAACACGTGACCGGATAGGGAGGGTAGGGGAGGCCACCCGGGGCTCCTAGGCATGGATCCCCGGTGTCTCCTCCCCAGTTGTGCAGGGGACACAACTTATGCTTAGGCTAAAATCAGTAGGCTAAAGGGTATCTTCTATAGTAATGCCATCGGTAATGTATTTTGACAAAACAAACTAATAGGCAAGGACAAATCTCATGCATGAAATACAGGTCATATTACCTATTTCCTGATACAGTTTGTCAGTGATAGACTTGGCCTGCTGTAGTTTAGGCAGGTAGTGCCTGGCCGCAAACTGCCAGACGTGGGTGTCTACTGGCAAAGCTCCAGGCTTGTCAAGGGACATCAGGCAAACACAGTCAGCCACCTGTGTCATAATAATAATAATAATTGATAATATATAGTAGAGTCCAGTTAACAAACTCTGTATAAAGAAGATATTAGAATCTATTAATACTTTTCTGCTTGGAGTATGTCACTTAAAAACAAGATGAGGATTTCATCCTAAATATACCATACTGTTTTCAGTGCATGTGATTTTCTTTTAGGAACATTCAGAGTTGTTCCGCTTTCTAAGCTTATCCTTCTGATCCATCTCACTCCACCCTAACCCACCCTACCCTCGGATCTACACAAATACACAGCACTTTGTGCCATTTATTGGCTCATGTGCGAAGCAAAAGTGAGTCTATGTTTTGGCTCACGTGCGAAGCAAAAGTGAGTATGTTTTGTGCCAGGGGTTGTCAGTCCGTCATCTGTGGTAAACTTTTAACGTTGGCATTTTCTCGGACACTATTCAAGCCACAGTCTTCAAACTTGGTCCAAGGATACTTTGGGGCAAGACCCCTCACAAAGGTCAAGGTCACAGGGGATCATGAAATAGATAAAAAATAGTTATATTTTGACATAATTATTTTTTCTCAAATACTATTCACAACTTAAACCCAAACTTGGTATAAAGATACCCGATGGTAAGACATCTATGCATACTAATTTGGTTGATCCCTCAGAAAGATCAAGGATCACAAGAGCTCAAAAAATAGGTCCAAAATAGCCTATTTTGACAAAAGATGGTTTTTCTCAAATACTATTCACAACTTCAAACCCAAACTTGGTACAGAGATACTTGATCGGAAGATCTTTCTATGAATACTAATTTGGTTGATCCCTCGGAAAGGTCAAGGGTCATGAGCTCAGGAAATAGGTCCAAAATAACCATATTTGACAAAAGATTTTTTGTTCTCAAATACTATTTATAACTTCAAACCCAAATTTGGTACAGAGATACCTGATGGTAAGACCTATCTATGCATACTAATATGGATGACCCCTCGGAGAGGTCAAGGGGCACAAGAGGACGACAAATGTGGGTAAAATAGCAATTTTTGATAAAATTGTAGGTTTTATCAACATTTTTGGAAATTTTTTCAATCAAATTTGGCACAGAGGTAGCTGATGATAAGACCTTCCTATGCTAAGCTAATCTGGCACTACCCTTGAATTATCATAGTCGACCCATCTCCTGCTGTAGTGCGTCAGGGCTGAATGGGTTAATGTAGAAATCATTGTGACAGAAACCGCTAGCAACAGCCAAAGGGTTAGAAAAACAGCTTGACAAACTAGATTTTTTGGGGAGGTCCAATATTCACCACAAAATGTACATCATACAGGAACACACCTTAGCACCAACGCCACACAACTTCATGAGCTCTGCTTTTGCTTCAGCATACGGTCGTTGTCGTAAGGATGCCACCCACTCTTCCCCGTCGTTATCCATGATGTATTTTGCAGACGCTGCGATAAATTTCGCCCTGTATCCGAAACCCAGCTCTCGCAGTCTCTCTTCCACACCACTAATGGTCATGGCAGAAACAGATGGAAAACTGTGATGCATCTTTCCATCTACCATGGTGATAGGACGACCGTAATTGTCGCACAGCTTTTCCACCATGCTGCTTATTCGTGAAATATTGTTGTTAGATGAGCAGATGAACGAAAACAGATTTTCCACAGGATCTTGACGAAGTATGCGGACACCCCAGAAATTTGCAGCTGTCTTTTTGAAGTACACGTCACTAGTGCACCATTGTCGGTAAAGACTTTCCAAGTCCACATCAAGCTGAAAATAGTCTCGTAATATACTGGCATGCTCGGTGTTGTTGGTGTCACTATCACCGTCATCATATTCAGTCTTCACTTCAGTTTCATGTCTGACTTTCACTTTAACCAATTGATGATTTTCTAAAGGAGTGATTGGTGGATTTGACCTCTTGCTGTGAACAGAACTATGTTGCCTTGCTGTGTGCTGGTTACTTTTGTTTCTCACCGAGACTGAGCTCTTTTCTTTGCCAAAATCACTGATAAGAGTTTCTGTTTTAATGTCCATTCTTGGAAGATCTTTGTCACCTGTATCAGTAGTGGGCATTTTATCAAGGCCACTGGATTCATAAACCTGAAAAAGACCACATTACATGTATTATATAAAATCTGAATACAATTACTGATTCATATAGCATGCAAGGATATGGGGAAGAAAGACTGACCATCTCTTAAGATTGCTTACTGAACCTACACAGCAATTGTGGTCATACGATTGACTATTGCTGTATACCAGACAAAAAGCAGTGATGTAAAAAAGGGCCAATGCAATTATATAAAGGAAGTAAAGATGTGCCGCCGATCTAGCACTAACATAACAAATGTGCAGGTATGCAATGTGTACAACTACAAGTGCAAACACACTCTCTTTCATCAGCAGTTAACGGTCATCTCACACACTGGATCATCCGTCAAAAGAATGTACCTGATAGAATATGTGTGTTTCGTCCTGCTTGAGTCGCCAGACTTTGTCTGCTATCACACCAAGCCATTCTCCTGGTTTGCTCTCCCGCCACCTGCAATATTGCAATGTGTTTCATGTCAGTGTTTGGAGTATGAGTTCAGTAGTCTCAGTGAACAAAAATCCACTGACCGACATCGGCCTTAGCTGGCCCGCTGAGGGCGGGCCAAATATGGCCGAGATCGGCCTGAAGATCTTTTCCTTACTCTCCGAGAGGACACTGAAGTCTGCAAGGCCACACATTGACGAAAGCTGAAGAACCTACATAATGTCACATATACGGTACAGAATAATTGAACTGATACTATTAAGGCAAGCTTTTTTTTTTTTTTTTTTTCAAATACCTGAATGATTGGCCACAAATAAGCACAGTATCAAGCCGAAGTTGCTGCCTGTCGCATGGAAAACTTCGCCAGATGGAGGCCGCCATGTTTGGAATGTCGCGATTTCCGGTTCCGTTGTCAGGGTGATATTTACAAGATGGCGGACAGCCAGTGGTCTGCTGGTTTGCTTGATTTATAGGTCACGCCTTCGATATCACTTGGGTATTTACCTTTGATTTAACTTCATGTCATATTATATTCTATGCTGTCACACATTTCCTGTCTGATTATGTCGCTGTTCAGTGAGCGAAGTAGCTAGTTATTTTCAGACGATTTTATTTGTCATTGCAAGCAGTGATTGTTTCAGTACCAAGTTCAGATTTGTTTCTTTGAGCTGATGTCCAGTTTTACTCTTGTGGTCAATCTGTGCTTTACTTTTAAAGTCTTTGTATGCCTCTCCTTCCCCCGACTCCCTGCCCCAACATTTAAACAATCATTCATTCTCACATTGTTCAATCACTTCTTACTTGACTGAAACATGCGCTTGTAATGCTTGTGCTGCGATGACAAATGTGTATTTGTACTACGCATTCAGTGTGCATAGTCAACAAAAACAGCACTAATCCTTTGCATGTTGGTAGTGGTACAGGAAATATCACCACAAAAAAAACGATACTAACAATACAGGGTTAATATAATTCCATTAATCCATTAGCCATCATTGTCAATAACTTCTCACTCCTTTGCTGTTGGGAAAAATATTAACACCACTCAGCAGCTAGAGGGAGAAAAAATATCACGATGCCTCACCACAGCAAGAGTCAAAGAACATTATGAGCTCCTTCATCAGGAGCCAGTTGCATAAATGAGTTTAATCCTGCACCAGATGAAAAACATTATGAGCTTCTGGGGGCAGTTGCATGAGAGAGCTCAATCTTGCACCAGCCACTAAGCAAGGTGCTCCACTATAGCAGAACACCTTGCTTAGTGGCTGGTGGAGGATTAAACTCATTGATGCAACTGGGCCCTGATGAAGGAGGCTATAGCGGAGCACCTTGCTTGCTGGTGCATGATTGAGCTCTCTCATGCAACTGCCCCCAGGAGCTCATAATGTTCTTCGCCTCTTGTTGGTCTCCCTATATCCATGTTCCCTGGATGAATAAAGTTATTCAGTGTCAAATTTTACATGATTTTAAATGCAAAGACATAATTTGCAAAATATGTCGGCATTGAATGGGTTAGGGCAACAATGTGACTTTACATATTAACCCCTTTGTGCATGCAGCCATTGATTCTGCTTAGAGTACAGGCAGCTGTATGAACACAGGGCTTAACACATTTAAACCCATGGCCACAGTTCCAAATTTTTGAGTTGTCACCTGATGACTATGTACCAGCTGCAGGAGATAGATCTACCATGATAACTCAGATTAGCTTAGTTTATCTGGCATGACCCGTGAATAATCATGGTTAGTACATCTCCAGCTGTAAGGCATTGGGGTTAACCATTCCATCGTGATAACACAATTTCCTGAAATATATTTGACTATGATAGTTCATGGGTGGTGCCAGGATAGCTTGGTGCCTGAGGCGTCAAGCTATTCTGGCACCACCCTTGAACTAAAATGGTTGATCTATCTCCTAATCTGTAATGTAGCCTTCATATGACACTAAGCAGTTTATGAAATTCTGCCTCAGTATGATTGTAATGGGTTAAATGGGTTAAGCACCTACTGTGTAGCCAACATTACAGAAAGATCACACAGCAGTACCTGTTTTGAGCAGCCTCCTTGTATTGCTCATAAAGTGGTCTTAAAAAGATGTGCTTCCATTCAGGAAATCTTGAAGGGCAAACAGTGTGACGTGTCATTAAAAAGGCCATTATTTTGGTGGCTATTGCCTTTTCATCCTGACACACTGTTGCGTGAAATAAATTTGACTATGACAGCTCAAGGGTGGTGCCAGGATCGCTTGGCGCCTCTCTGGCGCCAAGCTATTCTGGCACCACCCTTGAACTAAAATGCTTGATTTATCTCCTAATCGGTAATTTAGCTTTCATAGGACAATACGCAAATTGTTAAAAAGTCAGCCTCAGGATGTAATGGGATAACCCTTATCATTCAGAATACACCTGTGTGTGAAATAAGTTCGACTAAAATAGTTCAAGGGTAGTGCCAGAATAGCTTGGCACCTCTAGGCACCAAGCTATTCTGACACCACCCTTGAATTAAAGCCATTGGTCTATATCTTTATCTGTAAGTACTATAATGTAGCTTGCATATGGCAGTGTACAATTTTGAAGCTTTTAGCCTCAGTATGACATGGGTTAAAAATATACATGTGATCTCTCATAAGGGTGGCCAGTCAAAACAGGTTATGCTGTACTTCTGTTTTGTGACATGAGGGTTATCCGTTCTTCTAATTGTATCCACAGCATTTGTGCATTGCTGTTGCTAGACCTTCACCATGGTAAGCATACCAGACTGGGCAAAGTTCACGCGCGTCATGGACGCAACGAACAAGCCCGACGCCACAGTCCTCCTCAACAAGTACTACAAGCAGCGGGAACTGGAAGCCATTAAACAGGCTGAGGAAATGGGGCTTTTCTTCATCCCAACACAGGAATTTTTGCTGAAAAATATGGGACCTTACAGTGGCACGAAAAAAGAGATCACCCGCGTGTTTCTTGTAAGACTAGTTGGAGTTCACTTACGGAAGCTCGGAGACATCCCGATGTGTTCAAGTCTGCAGATTTGTACATTGTCCAATAACTTTTTGACCAAAATTGATGCCCTGTGCAACTGTCAGCAGCTTGTTAAACTCGATTTGCATGGGAATCAGGTCAGTGGTGTGTGTGTGTGTTGTTTGTGCATGCATGCATGTGTGCCTGTATTTGTGCATAATCGTGCATGTGTGATTACACACATACAGGCTTTTATACTGGGTTTTATCTCATTAGGCACAACATTTTTTAAGGTCTATGTCACAGTTTTGAAGACAGATCGACCATGATAGTTCCAGGGTCGTGTCAGAATAGCATGGCGCCTAGAGGTGCCATGCTATTCTGACTCCACCCTTGAACTATCATGGTCGATCCACATTCTGTCACACTGTATGAGAGCTTCATGGGTTAATACATGTGTACTGGTCTGTGACAGGATCTTACAGCCTGCAGGCATTATGATCCAAAATCACAGACCAGCATATATATATATATATATATATATATATATATATATATATATATATATATATATATATATATATATATATATATATATATTATATATATATATATATATATATATATATATATATATATATATATATATATATATATATATGTGTGTGTGTGTGTGTGTGTATATATATATATATGTGTGCATATGTATGTAGGTCAATAACAACAGGTAGAGACCCTGTGTGGGTTGCAGTTCATCCCATCTTGTTTTGTTTTTTGGGCAGTTAACCTCCATTCCTGGCCCATCTTTCTGGTCAAGCCTGCGTAAACTTCGAGCACTAAATCTTCATGATAACCCCTTGGGAAAGTTTGAGACGCTCCAGAGTCTATCAGCATGCCCAAATCTCTCCACAATGACAATGTACGACACACCGCTGTATCTGAAAAAGAATTATCGCCATCACGTGGTCAATAGTATCTGGACGTTGAAGGCCCTGGACCATCATGTTATTTCAGATGAGGAGATTATCGAGGATGCCATGTTTGGGGGAGATTTTGCAGCTCTCTCTCCAGCGCTGAAGATTGATTTGTGTCCAGCATCACCCATGGTATGTGTCTATATTACTGTGTCCTGTATTATCCATGGTATGTGTCTGTGTGTACTGTGCCCTGCATCATCCATGGTATGTGTCTGTGTGCACTGTATCCTGCAATATCCATGGTATGTGTCTGTGTGCACTGTGTCCTGCATCTTCCATGGTATGTGTCTGTGTGCATGTGTCCATCATCCATGGTATGTGTGTGTGTGCATGTGTCCATCATCCATTGTATGTGTGTGTACTGTGCCCTGCATCCTCCATGGTATGTGTCTGTGTGCACTGTGTCCTGCATCATCCATGATATGTGTCTGTGTGCACTGTGTCCTACATCATCCATGGTATGTGTCTGTGTGCACTGTGTCCTGCGTTATTCATGGTATGTGTCTGTGTGTACTGTGCTGTGCATCATCCATGGTATGTGTCTGTGTGCACTGTGTCCTGCATTATCCATGGTATGTGTCCATGTGCACTGTCCTGCATTATCCATGGTATGTGTCTGTGTGCACTGTGTCCTGCATTATCCATGGTATGTGTCCATGTGCACTGTGTCCTGCATCTTCTATTGTATGTGTCTGTGTGCATGTGTCCATCATCCATGGTATATGTGTGTGCATTATTCCATCATCCATGGTATGTGTCTGTGTGTACTGTGTCATGCATCATCCATGATATGTGTCTGTGTGCACTGTGCCCTGCATCATCCATGTGTCTGTGTGCCCCATCATCCATGGTATGTGTCTGTATGCACTGTGTCCTGCTTCACCCATGGTATGTGTCAATTTATTAAATTTACTGACTGATCGCAACACATCCTGTTTCACAATTTCTTTACTTATAAGCTGTGAAAATTAATAGATCTTCTGTAAACAATACTGTTCAGGACCATACGTCTCTTGCATTTACACACAAAGACATGCTCTGGCAAATATATCCACTTCAGTCATGCTGACGTCCAGGGTAATGCAATGATGATGATAATGAAACTTTATTACACAAGGATATAGATTTAGGTTTATAAAAACCTGTCATACAGTCTGTCCCTGGTGTTTGACTCAATACAAACAAGAGCCAGTTGAATAGATACATTCAAATGAAGTAAAGTTATAGTAAATAAAATTAGATCAAAGTAACATGCACACACACACAAAGTGAGAGAAATATGATAAATGCCTACCCAGCACGCAAAAGGCCATCGGACCAAAGTCAGCTGCAGTTGGCACGCGAACAGTCATATTAGTATAATGAGAGAGATAAAGTAGTCTAATTTTCTGTCACCGCAGTGACAGCACCACTACACACTTCCCAATGCACAAAAGGCCATCGGGCTGATGTTGGCCCAATGGCCTTTAGTGCATTGGGTTCTGACTGTAACTACATTGCAGATATTTTTGTGGACTTTGGCTTCAATACACTGATTGTTGACCGCATTGAATACATGACCAGAAAATCAAGGTACTGTAATTAGTAAACAGCCGTGCTACGAAAATGTAATCGTTCAATTCATTTAACCTCAGGCGCATTTCCCAAATTTTGGTCATATCACTGAACAAATGTGGACTAGTTGCAGGAGATGGATAGACCATGGTAATTGAAGGGTAGTGCCTGACAGTGCCAAGCTAATATGGCACTACCCTTGAATTATCATGGTCATGGTCAATCTGTCTCTTGCGGTAGTGCATCCGGGCTAAATGGATTAAGCTAACAAATGGCCATATAATCCAGTGACCATCCAAATGAACTGCTACTGCATATACTGGTCTGTGATTTTGGATCTAACAGCCTATGGCAGTAAGGTCCAAAATCACAGACCAGCACACACACACACACACACACACACACACACGTCTGTACTTTTCAGGACGCCACCTATCTGGAGGAGGTACGGTTGTACCGGCAGCTTGAGGCGCGCATCAACAGCATTCTCAAAAAGTACTCCCCAGTCACCATTGTACAGCGCTACCTCAGGGGATATTTCACTCGGAAAAGGTGATATTTTCTGGGCTTTCTTTTACCAACTGTGCAGTTTGTGAAATTTTGGAGCAAATTTGATGTGTTGAATTTTGAGCAAATCTGTTCTTCGTCAGACCTCAACCAGTGCGGGAATTGGTTTCTGATCATACCAGAGATCTGTCAGCATTAGTGTCAACAGAACCAGTTTTAAGCCTTAGCCCATATTATTCGGAATACACCAGTGTATGAAATAAGTTTGATTAGAATAGTTCAAGTGTAGTGCCAGAATAGCTTGGCGCCTCTAGGCGCCATGCTATTCTGGCATCACCCTTGTACTAAAGCCATTGGTGTATATCCTTATCTGCATTATAATGTAGCTTGCATATGGCAGTGTACAAATTTGAAGCTTTTAGCCTCAGTATGATACGAGTTAAGAGTCAGGTGCTTACTCAGGAGAAGTCTTGAAGGTCAATCATTGTCAGCACTGATACACTATAAGTATAACATGAGATAAATTTGACCATGATAGTTCAAGGGTGGGGTTGGGACAGCTTGGCGCCAGGAGGCGCCAAGCTGTCCCGACACCACCCTTGAATTATCATGGTCAACCTATCTCATAATCTGTAATGTACCCTTAGAATTGGAAAATGTTTACCTCAGGATTTAATAGGTCAAAGTCCATCATTTAGGTGATTGCAACCACCAAAACGATGGTCAATAATGACAGGTGATCTCACATAAGGGTGGTCGCTTAAAGCAGGTTCTGCTTTGTTTTGTGACTTTGTAATGCACAAAAACCTCGCGCTGGGACCATATGGCGTTGAGGCGCGTCCCCTGGGTGGTGGATAGGGGGTCCCTCGTGAGAGGGGTGCACCGAATGAAATAAGGTGCCGTGAACCAACATGGTATAAGGGAAGGTGACCCCGACAGAAAACCCCTGGTCCTCCTAGTAAGGGGGTTGGGCGTGGGGGTAGCTTCCCCATCCTGCAAAAAAGGAAATAGCTACAAAAACGCCGACGAAAACACTAACAGTAATTCCTTTCCTGGAGGAGGAAGGTTCTTCTACCAGAAGACTTATGACGTCCTGTGGTGAAAGCCGGAAGTCTTCGGAAGCCACAGGACCGAGCCGCCTCTCTCTATCCAGGGATGAATGAATGAATGAATGAATGAACAAATGAATGAATGAACTTTATTGTTTCAAATACATGTTGCCACGTACAGGAAAATTTGTTTTGCCACCTCAGGTGCAACTCGCAATCACCCAAACTCACACAACAGTTTACACACAACACTGAAATGGACAATGGCTCGGGACGGGTGAAGCACGTCGCCAAGGTGTCTCATGGCCGGCGCCAGCGGCCCCAACTCGACCTGAACCTCCCTAACACAAAGCAAACTAAGGACAGCCCTATCTTAGTATCTCTTAAACACGTAATATAATGTTTTTAAACTTTCTGCTTGGCTGATACTAGTTACACAAATGAGAGATACGCATCAACAAAACAAAAAGACGAACTATACTTTCACAGTTGCTACCTGGGGGCCCGTCGCCATAAGAACAGCGCCGGCTATTAGACAGTTGCTCCGGCACAAACAGTCACCACTATAACTTAACTAATATATAACCTCACACCTACTTATTTTTTTAGCAATAATAGTAAAACTACAGCATTAACGTAAAAGCGGCAGTCGAAATATGTTTCTAAAGCACAGTAAACTGACATGCACACGCTGTTAAGTCAGTGTTGTAATAAAAACAGTCACTGTGTCCATCATCACATCCCTCGGCCGGCTGGAATGTTGGGGCCTGAAGCCTGCCGGCAATCGCCTCACTGCACACACTCACGCTACTCCTCAGGCAGTGATGTTGAGCGTGGCGTGGGAAGACGGCCACTCCTGAGATGCTTGAAAAAGGAGAAAAGCACGTTGTTTTTTTGCCACAGCATAATGCGCGCTGTTCTTCAGTTCTGAGATCGGAATTCCAATGGCACTAAGTTACGCTAACAAAAATCGGCCGGCGTGTATAAACTAGCATTGCACTGACGGCGTAGGAAACTACTGAGAATCCAATTAACAGCAACAGCACAACACATTCCCAAATGTCATCCAAAAGAAACACCAGTCATTATGTAGCATTGCAGGGTCCGACATCATATCTCAAACGAAGGCCCAATGACTGCTAGACTGCGGGTGGCGACTGTTTCTACCGGAGCGGGCGGCCTGGTGAGGTGTTGTATGGCCGCCATCTTGTCTTGATACAACCATGGGCACATGGAACGTCAAGACCATGTACCAGAGTGGCAAGGCCGCCCAGATAGCAGCGGAAATGCAAAAGTACAACCTTTCCCTGATAGGTATCAGTGAAGCCAGATGGACGCAGTCTGGCCAGAAAAGGCTGTTAAGTGGGGAGATGATTCTGTATTCAGGTCATGAAGAGGAGAATGCCCCCCATACAGAAGGTGTAGCATTCATGCTGTCACCAGTGGCACAGAGAGCGCTGATGGGCTGGGAACCTCTTGGGCCAAGAATTATCACAGCAGCCTTTAGAACCAAGAAAAAGCTCAAGCGGAACGTCATCCAGTGTTATGCGCCCACTAATGACAGTGACGAGGAAGAGAAACAAGAGTTCTACGACCGACTCCAGAGTGCCTTGGACAAATGTGCGGAGCGAGACATCACCATCGTCATGGGCGATTTTAATGCCAAAATAGGGGAAGACAACACCGGATACGAAGAGGTGATGGGGAGACAGGGACTAGGCTCGGAGATGAGTGAGAACGGGGAGAGGTTTGTAGACTTTTGTGCTCTAAACCAACTTGTCATTGGAGGCAGCATCTTCCCACACAGAAGAATACACAAAGCAACTTGGGTCTCACCTGACCATACAACAGAGAACCAAATAGACCATATCTGCATTAGCAAGAAATTTAGAAGATCCCTTCAAGATGTTCGAGTGAGGAGGGGAGCAGATGTCGCCTCCGACCACCATCTGCTTACCTTAAGAATGAAGCTCAAACTAAAGAAAAGCCGCACAGAGACAACAAGAAGACAGCGCTATAATGTAGGCCTCCTGAGAGAAACTGGAGTTAGAGAAGAGTTCAAAATGGTGCTGTCCAACCGGTTTCAAGCGCTACAGGAGCTAGTAAATGAAGAGGAGGCGGTCACCACAGAGCAGCAGTGGAAGGCAGTTAGAGAGGCGCTGAACTCAACCTGCAAAGACACTGTAGGGTTCAGGAAACACCATCACAAGGACTGGCTGTCAGCACACACCTTGAAGAAGATAGAAGTGAGGAAGCAGAAGAAAGCAGCTGTTAACAACAGTCGCACGAGAGCAGCCAAAGTAAGGGCACAGGGGGAATACCGAAGCCAACCGCGAGGTGAAGAGTAGTATCAGGGCAGACAAGAGGGCCTACACAGACAGCCTGGCAGCAGAGGCAGAAAAGGCAGCAGGCAGCGGCAACATGAAACAGCTCTACGACATTACCAGAAGATTGTCGGGCAAGTATGGCCATACAGAAAGACCAGTAAAAGACAAAGAAGGCAAGCCTATTGCAGACAGAGCAGACCAACTCGAGAGATGGGCCGAGTATTTTGAAGAGTTACTGAACAGACCTAGCCCACCCGACCCCCCAGATATCCAGCCGGCAGAGACAGAGAATGAGAATATGAGAGCCCCAGCCTACCCCTCCCCCAAACAATATATTTATTCTAATTAACACGGTAATTAAGCAAGCCCACGTCAACAAAGACACCCAATACCTTTATTACCTAGCCATTTTAGTTCCACTCCAGAAATCATTCAAGCTACGTTTGGGGGAGGGGTAGGCTGGGGCTCTCATATTCTCATTCTCAGAATAATTAATTCTAGAATGAGAATATAAGATTTGAAAACCAATCAAATCGATAAATGCCACATCGATCAACTAATTATTGTAATCAACTAGCCATTTAGACAAACCCATCGCCACCCAATTACCACCAATACCTTTATTACCTAGCCATTTTAGTTCCACTCCAGAAATCATTCAAGCTACGTTTTTTGATCAGCTACCAACCCGCGATTATTAAGCCAGATACCCCACCCAACCTAAATAATTAATGCTGCCATTGACTTCTTTAAGCAAAATTATTATATTATATTATAAAATGAATCAAGACGAATTACTTCTTTTAAGTGATATTTGTGCTGTAGAAAACAAAGACTTGGACTCAAAAAAACAGCGTCTTTTGTCTGTAATTGTCTCAGGCAAATCAAAGACTTATCTGGGTAGACAATATATGATAGAGGATATTGAATCTCTAAGCTCTGACGAGCTAATCAAGCTTCATTCAAAATATGAAAATCACATTGCCTCACTAATGACTCGTGATTTAAGTCGATCTCTTGTCTGCCTATATACAAAAGCTGTAAGTCATTTCCTACCTGTTGATAGTGAAAACCTTTCACACGACCTTGAAAGTAATCCTATTGTTTCAAGTTCAATTGGCAAATTAGCATGTGTCATGTTTTACAAGTTTGGGAATTACCTTGCACCTGCTGTAACCTTACTTGTTACTAGTAGTCATATTGATTTTTCTAAAATAAATTTTAAATTAGAAGAAAATGGACGAGACGACTCCACAACAGAGCCATGTCTTGACACAGGTTCAAACAGTGACTAAGACTAAAAGCCCAGGTAGAATAGAGGCTGGAAAAAGATTAGCTGAATATAACAGACAAAAGAAATTACAGCTTCAAGCATTAACAGAAAAGACTGACACACCATCAACAGCACCAGTGTCACTACCGTCACACCCCCCACAAAGTGAGAGACAAACAACTAAACCTGAAACTACAAAATATATAGTTGCTGGATTTGTTGTCGGATTTGGTTACGTAGGTTACCAATTATATAAAAAATACAAACCAAACACTCAAACAGTGTCCAAAAAATCAAACACTCCAAAAACAAAAGAAGAAGTCTCCACATTACCAGCAGTTCCAAAACCTTTGGACCCATTTTACATGCAGTAAATAAATTTATTATTTTAATTTTTATGGTATAAGAAAATGAGCGACACAAAGAACTTAATGAACCTTGTCTATCACTCTGCTGTAATAAGTGGACTAGCAGTAGCATATTCTATGTTGGGAAAAAGTCTACTCAAAATGAAATCAGCAGACCTTAGTAAATTAGACTTCGAAGACAGTGCTAAGCTAGTAGTTGTTATAACAGCATCGATTGCAACAAAAGATTTTCTAGTTAAGCAAGGAATTATTCCAGAAAATATTTCTATGTAAATAAAAATATGGCAACTATAGCTGTTATGATTGGTGGTGCAGTTATTAACGCATTAGCTTTTAGTGGATCAAACTATTTCTTTTCAAAAGTGAGTAAAGAAGAATCAGCAGAAGAAATGAAGCGTCACAATGAAGCATCTGAAAAACTAGCTCAAGCTCAGCAAGATTATGAGAAGCAAAGAATTGAAAAACTTGATTTTATTAATGAAAAACTAAAACTTGAGGGTCACGCACAGCATACATTTTCAAATGTCGATGACGCTATCAAAGAATACTATCTTGTAACTGGTGAAGACATGTCTATTCCACAACCAAAACTTAGTGACTACTACCAACCAAGCCCAGAACAAAGAAATGGAGAAATAATATTTGTTTTAGTAGGAATGACATTAGTATATTTTACAGGAGTTTATATTGCTAGAAAAAATGGCAGACGCTAAACTATCAAAAATATATTACTCCCCAATTGGCTACTGGAAAGGGAATACTGCAATAAAAAAATTACATGCTGCTGTGGGTGGAGATGTCAACCAAATAAAACAGTGGCTCAAAAAACAGGCAATTTGGCAAATATATCTTCCTGCTCCAAGAAAAATAACAAGGCCTCATTTTGAAAACACTATCCCTAATGACACACACCAAATGGACCTCCTGTTTCTTCCGCATGACACAATAAAAAAGAAACGATACAAGTATGCATTAACTGTTGTTGACATAGCTTCAAGGTATAAGGATGCAGAACCCATAACTGACAAAAAAGCTGTAACAGTGGCCACTGCATTATCAAAAATATATAGTCGAGGTCCTTTAAAATACCCTAGGCTTGTGCAGGTTGATGGTGGGAGTGAATTTAAAGGCGCTGTTAATCAGTTATTTGCAAAGCATGGAGTGCTAGTGCGGCGAGGCATACCAGGCTTGCATAGATCACAGGCTATTGTAGAAAACTTTAACAAGCAATTATCGGAGAGACTTTTTAGCTATCAGTATTCTAAGGAACTCATGCATGACACACGTAACACTGAGTGGGTTAAAAGATTACCGTCTGTAATAAAAGCAATGAATAATGAGGGTCACCCTAAACCTGTTGATTCTATTAAATTGAAAACAATACCGTCAGAAATAAAAGCAATAACACCTCCAGACACTAGCTTGTTTACAAAACAGGTGAGATATTTGTATCAACCAGGTGAAGCTGAAAATGACGTTAGACGTAGGGCAACTGATCCAATTTGGTCTACATCTGTTCATAATATAAAAAAAATAGTTCCTTCAGCTAATGCAACAATATATTATCTGTATGAGCCTGCACCAAAGAGGGCATTTGTCAGAGAAGAATTACAGATTATTCCCACAGATACTGTTACCCACTTTTAACAATTTCAATTCATCAATTAGTTTATCAAGCAGATTATCAGCTATTTCTTCAGATAACTTGAGCCTGTAATGACCTGGTGCATAAGCTTTTTCCTTAGTGTGAAACACTCTTTTTGTGTCTCCAACTGCTAGAGACTTTTTATATGTTTGAATCATTTCAATATTATGTTTGTTTGATCTTAGTGTCTTGTTTGGATAATCAGGCATTAATGCACCATCTAACACTTGCTTGTAATGTTCATGACGTATGTCTTTATTTTTTATTGCTGTTTTTTTTATTCCTTTGGCTTTTGACTGACTTCCCTTCTGGTGCAGTATAGAATACATTTTTGATCTCAGTCCAACATACTCAACTATAGGCACACCATTCAGTTCATCTTTAAACTTACCAGGCACTTTCTTGTTTTGTGTGCTAAACAGTGGATGGTCTTTAGGGTAGTCAGACGTGTCATACATGTGTAGTTCTGTTTTCATGTCTTCATAAAAGTCTTCAGTACATACGTCTATGATCATAGAGTCAGTGTCAGTGTATAGCAGACGGCAGTCAGGATATTTTGGTTTAAAGTAATCATAATAAAATTCAAGCATTAACAGTTTTGATAACTCAAGAATTGCCATACCAATGAATACTGGCTTGTCCAGTTTAACAATCTTTTTTTTTGAGTGACACTGCATACAATGATGGATGAAACTCTTTGTACCCAGTGTACTGTGGCTTACCTGTAAGTTTAATTGCACCTGATTCAGTTGTGACCAGTCTCACATCTTTTCTGTGATGAGGATTTTCCATAGTCTTACCAAAACAGGCATTGTTCATAAGCTTAAAGAAGTCTTTGTCAAATGCAGTGTTACCTTCTCTTGCACGCAATGTTGTGTTTTTCATTATGTAATCTTTCATAAAAGCACTTTGATCAAATTGAATTCCTCTATGAACTTTCTTTAGTACTAAACCATGTCTGATGTAAAACTGTAACAATCGATAGTGACACACGTAATTAAATTTGTCATTCAGATTGGGTACAAGTTTAGTGTCTTCTTTTTTCCCCGTTAAACTCAGTTTCTCAACTGCTAATGGATAATCATTATGGTAATCATGTAAATGGTGTGGATACTCCAAGTCTACTTCAAAGATCCAACCCTTTTCATCATTTTGACCTCGATCCATAATATATTTTGTTAATTTTTTTATGCCATACTGTGACAAATTATACAAACAAAAGTTTTTTAATGGCAACAATTCACACATTGCAAATCCATACAAATTATTAGCATCCAAGTATGTAATAAATGACATTGGCTTTGACGGGTCAAAGTCGTCAAGATATTTGTTGTTGGCCTTGCCATAATTGTTTGCTGCTAGACTAATACCTCCCCTCAATCCACGTTCCACCATTTCACCCATCGTACGATCAGACAACAGGTCTATAAATATCTTACTGGATTTCAAAAATGCATCCCATGTCATGCCAGGACTAGTTATGTAACAAGCAGGGTCAAGCTTGTAGTGTAACAAACCCTTTTCACGGTAACTTTCAAATACGTCTGCTAGCAAACAGACATCAGCCTTTAAGTATTGGTCATGATAGTCACCAATAGTTTTACACCCTAGTTTTTCCCATGCATTAAGTGCGTGTTGGTATTCAGAGTCAGAAATACCTTTACCAATTAGTGTAGAATAAAATTTCTCTTTTGGTGGTAGTCTTGTTTCTTCAAACACAACCCAGTGATCAATGTACTCATATGGATAAACACCTTTTTTAATCAAGTCCGGCTCAAAATATTTACTTGTTATTGGATACTCACTCAGTCCTTCTGCCAGACTAGCCAACCCTAAAGACAAATGTTGCATGGAGTCATAAAATGCTAATTTATCTAACCTAAAAGTCAAGTATTTTTCAGTTGTCTGGGCAATACAACTAATTTTTTTGTAAGACTCGTCTACAGCCTGCATGATAATGTGTGAATCATATCCCTTCAGATTGTGAAAAAAGATTGGTAACTTATATGTCTTAGGATTTATTTTTAATAACAAGTTACATTTGTTATGAGCGGCACCTCTGTAACGACCAGTTATGTGATCATGATCGCAAACTTTATCACCATCAAGGACGTCTTCACAAATCCAACACATCACTGCTGCATCAAAATTCTGTCTTCTTCTGTCATCACCAAAGGCATCTGACAGTTTTCAAAATACCTTACTACCTGAATATACAGATGTCTCATTTCTGTTAAAAACTCAGCTGCTGCATTTTCACCCCTGTAGATAACAGGTTCTGAATGAAGACCGTCTGACCTAACAATAATGTATCCAAAAGAACACACCACTTGGTCACTCAATTTTATAGTCTTTGGTAATGACTCTGGAACAGGACCCTCATAAGGAACAACGAGTGATTCAAAATCAGCATATACTACAAACGGCAGCTTTTGCTGATTCCCATAGTTCTTAAAATACACTTGACTGCCAGGATCTGGATACTTAAGTACAGTTTGTATGTCATCAGCTGATCTGCAGTGTAAAACATGTTTGTCTGCTAATTTTATGGAGGAAAATCTTTGTAAACATTTTTTACAAACTTCCTGTTTGCCATTGTGTTTTGTTGTATGATCATGAATTAGACGTGACATATTTCTGATAATTGTGTAGTGGAAGTTATTGTTATCACCAATTAGCAACATGTCAACATGTTTATCTTCTGACTGACCATAGGTTGGGGCAATTGGGGACACTCTAATTGGCTGTAACTTATTTTCAGACTCATTATCCCACACATACACATTTACAGATATACCAGGATTTAGTTTTTCAAACAAGTCTATGTCCTCTATTTTAACAGGGAACTCAATGCCACTGAAGTTGAGTTCATTTACAAATTTGATATAGTTAGATACACGATCAGGTTTTGCTTTTACAAAATGAAGTTTAGCAAGCACACACCACATGAAACAATAGTTGTCATTGTTTTGAATATTGACTACAGCCTTTTTGTTTGCAACCTCTATTGTTAGTGGTATCCATGATTTACCTAGTATAGGATGATATCTTGACTGCTTCAGTTGTAGTTCATGTACAAGGCCTTCATGCCAGCCAGACCCTTGCATTTCTGCTCTGTCAATTGCTTCATGGAAGTCAGGCAACAATCTTTCTCTAAACACTTTTTCTAGTTCTCTTCTCGAATTAACTGTGTGCTGCCTTGTCGAGATATACGTTACAATAACTTCACCAACATCTCTGGCAAATTCTATTTTTGCAACAATCTGAATCTTTACACTATCAGAAAGAAGGTTATTTTGTATGACTAAAAAAGATCTTTCTATTGATTCATAGACATTGTAAATATTATATATAGGTAAGTCAGTTGTGTGAAACACGTTTCTTAATCTTTGATGGTTGTCCATCTTTTTTATTTGTCCGACAAAAAAATAAATAGAAAATTATATAGTGTAAAATGGCACTTTATTGACAAAAACCTATATAATAGACAAAATTAATTACCAACAAATAAGCCACTTTCCTGGCATGTCTTCTGTTGTATCATGTTCAATCTTTTGCATGTGTAATATTGTTTTATTAACAGTAATAAATTTAACATTTTTATTTTCTTTTTTTATTTGATGGTGTATTTGTAAACACATAATCTTAAACCAGTCAGATTTAGCATCATAAACTAAAAAATCATTTGTCCTATTATTATAACATGGAAAAGTATTAGAATATCCAAGATAAAAACTATATGTCATGTACATCTTCATCGGTGATGGGAGTTCTGAAAAAGGGCGTCTAACTTGTGTTTTTAAGTCACTAATAAGCATAAAATCCCTGAAACTCGATGTAATATTCATGAATTTACCAATAGGCCAATTTTGATCCTCTTGTCCGTCCATCATTTTTTATAGACAAACCAAAAAGATAAATTAATTTACTAACCCATACCCTGTGGGCTGATCTGTCTTTAAAATGAGCTTTAGATGCTTAGTTGATTTCAGTTTATTTTTTACATCATCCCGTTCATGCTTATTTGGGATGACATCGTTTTCTCTGAGACAGTCTTCAAAGCTGTCACGATCCTTACAGTAAAACAAACATATAAACTTTAACTGTTCTCGAAAATCTTTCAGTACAGCATTATATTTCTGAGTGAGAATCCAAACACTGATGTTTGCATGTCTACCACTGAAGGCAAGTTCTGCTAAAGTATTTCTCTTTTTGACAATGTCTTTCTCTGCAGAGCAATCATCAACAATAAATAAAGTTGACTGTCCTTCAAATTTCTTGTAAAAATATTGTAGGTAGTCATTCAGTTTTTTCTCAGGGTCAACTAAGTATATGTTGTTGTCAGTCCAAATAAAAAAACGGTTGTGATAAGCTTTGTTGTGTTTTATTGTTGGACAAAATATTACAATGTTTTCAAAATGGTGTATGTATCTTGTTTGTAATAAGTCAAGTACAAATTCAGTTTTACCACACCCTGTCGCACCACAAAATAAGCCACAGTGTGGGTCAAGGGTCATTAGGTTCATTTTAATACACAATATAATTTTAATATATGTGTCCACTCAGTCTGCTTTCTGCAATATTGAGTTGTGCGTCATAAATTAGATACAAATATATGTTTATGGCTGCAGCAGTTTCAACCTTCTTTTGTATCTGAATTGTTATTCCATCACTACCATTCTCAACAGTTCGTCCTGACCCATGAAGATAGTCATCATCTGTACTACGCAGGTCTAACCACAGTGCATACTTGTTTGTCAGGTATTGACCAATCCTAACGTCATACAGATGTAGATCTTTGCACGCAATGTTTGCTGGTTTATCTCTAATCCTTCCACCCGCAAAATACTTTGTGATCTCATCGTAGTGTTGATAAGGCAGCATTCCAGACGCGTACACTTGATTAGGACGGCCTTCGATTGTGCAGGACAAATGTGTAATCTTAGGATTGTAGAATTTTTCTGAATCTCTTTTGTATGGACTCACCGGTTCAACAAACAACATAAGAATACCTTTCAATGACCTGGCAGGTGTGTTCAAGTTTATGTTCCACATTGGGTCGCTCTTGTCTTTTTGCATTAAACTGTGTCTAATCACCCTGTCATAATAAATTGGAAGTCTTGACTGGTACTGATTTTGAATGAGTCTGGCTAGTTCAGTATGTGTGACAATTTCGTATTCCAAGGAAATGTTAGAGATCTTGTATGTTGCATCTGTGGCAGATGATTTTATAACTTTGGAGTAGTCATTGAAAGTTAGTTCAAAGCTCAGACGGTCATTCAGTGCCCCTTGATAATAAGGCAAATGAGCTGTTAGGATTTCAAACTCAAGTGGAATGTAGAATCTGGATCCATATGTTTCGGCCATTATAACATCCATGGCTGTATTAGTTACTTTATCTCCGGCGTCGATTCGAAGTTTACCAACATTATCTGGCTGTATGCCTTGGTAAATACGATCTTCTCGTTCTTCTCTTGTTAGCCAAAGGTCTTTGTAACAGTAGAATACATCTGAGTCATCAAGACTAAACACTTCCTGTCCTTCAAGTTTTACTTTAATAGTTCTAACAATTGCTCTGCCAAGATTGTTAACTAGTGTTCTGTTCACGTCTGCGTCTGATGATAGTTCAATATTAAATGCTAGGCATGCAGTGCCAGGAACAATAACGTCACTGGGACCTAGGTTTGGAAACTTGACTGTAAGTGTTTGGTTCTGGTCTATGGTACTTGGATTGTTCGTGATGACTATGGATTGTCGAATGGCCTTAACACCCAGGGGCTCACGT
Source organism: Semisulcospira habei (assembly GCA_036245525.1). Classification (NCBI taxonomy): domain Eukaryota; kingdom Metazoa; phylum Mollusca; class Gastropoda; family Semisulcospiridae; genus Semisulcospira; species Semisulcospira habei. The sequence continues at coordinate 188,831,859 of BTPG01000004.1, read as the reverse complement.
AGTTTTCTGTATGGGTCTAACTTTGATCCGTAAGACTGTGTCATTTTTATTATGCACAATAAAAAATAATAAATTAATAAAACAATGGCAGCGGGAGGATTTAATCATGAAGATTTTGAAATGGATGACATGAATGACTATGATACTGGTGCAACAGATATGACTGGAATGGTAACTAGTTCTAGTATGTATCACGAACTATTAAAAGACAAAGTAAACTCATTTTATGACAGTGTTGGTGTTCACCCAGATGTAATAGATCCTAATCAATTTGAATATGATAAAGGGCACTTATTTGTAAATACAGACAGAGGGAAAATATATCTAACACATAAAAATAATCCTTCTAAGTTTAGGGCTTTAAGTACAATTAAAGGTGAAGTCGGTGGTAACTCTGGGTTGGCAAGATACCTTGGTATTGGAGGGTCTCCTGTTCCCCCAAGACTTGTTAGTGTGCTTCACGACACGCAAACAAAGTTGCCAACAGGGCAACAAATTGATTTGGCACCAGTAACAAGCCTACCAAAAATAGCAAACACAGTAATACAAGAAACCTCATTTACAGAAGAACAAATAAATGACGAATTAAAAACAATTGGTGACTCTCCTTTGACAAAGCGGGAGTTAGCTGGGTTGGATAAAACACTGCAGACGATAAGAGGTGAGATGGTTAATAATATTGCCAAACTGGGAGAGCTTGATAAACACATAGAACGTGAAAAAGAGAAACTGGCTACAGCAGACAATGGAAATCTTGACATAGAAATGAAAGAAAGAATACAAAAAAGATTAAATGATTTGTATACAGAAAGATCAGCGCGGCTAGAAGTAGTTGAAATTGGAAGACAAAAACTAAAATCACAGGTCAACAGGATTAGAGAAACTATTCAGAAAATACTTCACGAAGACACTACTCTGGCTGAGAGACTAAAAACACTTTTCAGAGAACAGGGCATCACAATTGCCAGTTTAATTACAGCTCTGGGGTTTATTATCAGTACAGTTGTGTTGGCTGTAACGGGTGGTGGTTCTCCACCTCCAGCACCACCAACCCCAGTCCCCACAGATCCAAAAGATTTACAGTCGTGGGTAAAGAAACAACTGTCTCACATATCAGACTTGCTTAAGAAATTGGCTGTGAAAGCAATGGACGCTTTGCCTGGCATTATAGGCACTGTTGTCAGTTGGCTGATTAGTACAGCGGCAAAGGCAGTAGGGTTTATGGCAGAACATGTGTGGGTCTTTTTGGTGACAGTAGGAGGGTTAATAGTGGGTTATTTAATGAAACAGGTAAAGAAGTAATACCCCTAATCCAGTGAGACCTATTACCAATGCTGTTCTCTCTGACTCATGGGTGTCAGGGGTTGGGGTTGGTGTTGGTGTTGGGACCGGGGTTGTTACTGTCTGTACGGGTGATGACGTTACTGGTGCTGGTGTCATTAATGATTTTAATGACTGTACGTGTGTGGTTGTGGCCCCCAAGTTTACAGATTGATTGAGTCCTAATTTCTGATCACGACCAGCGACAATGATTTCATTATTATAATTTGTTATTGTCCCCATTTGAAGTTGAAGGTCTGATGGCAACATGTATAACCCAATACCAACTACAAAGTCAACTTTTGATCTGGCATATCTTAAAACGTCTTGGTAGCGTTGTATGCTTGATGGGAGATCAACTACTGAATTTACTGAATCTTCAAGATTTGCAAGAAACTGTTTTTGTGCTTCAAATTTACCACTTCCATTCAAAATGTTTGATTTTGTTAGTGATTGTGCACCTAGTATACACCAGACATATGTTCTGATAGACTCATTTACGCGCTCGACTCCTGCTTGAGTAAATCCGTCACTCCTGTCCAAGACAAATGTTGACCATGCGTTAGATTGTTTCTGTTCTATTGAGCCTAACCAGACTTGTGATTTTGATGAGAATGAAGTGTAGGGAGGCCAGTAATCTTGAGGGTATTGTCTGTGACTCAAAGCATAATATAATGTACCAATGCCGTGGTGATCATCAAGTTTTTGTGTGTGAAGTCATACTTAGTGCTTATGTTAAATTCATTACAGATGCGTTCAAATGCTTTCATATCCATGGGGTTGTTAAACCTGTTGAAACTGGATTCAGTTGGTAGTGGTGTATGCAGTTCTGACAGTATACGTCTAAGCTGGTAATAAACATGGAAACGATACACAGACCTAATCAGTTTGTTTGAGTGATTCAAATGGTCTGTAAATGAAACACCACAGCCTGTAGTAGAACACAGTATGGCAAAGTTAAGTTGGTTTTGAAACATCTGTAGTGGACTTGAAGACCACTTTCTTGCTGTAGCATCGTCTGTTATTGGAGGGTTTAGGTAATGATCAAACGGATTGGGTACTTTGACTTGGAATAGATCTTGTTCAGACACAGCAATATCAAGCTGATTTAACTGAATTATTTTCTGTTCATAAGTAGGTGCAACATTATACTTGGCATCCACGTTAAATTGAAATGCGTTTGTAGTGGTAATGGTTGGTGATTTAAATTCCATCCTTTTTTTTTTATGTGATAATAAAAATGTTTATAACCTTAACAAATATTGACACAAGCAAACCAATGTGGTTAACTAATGGGATTGATAATCGTGATGGTAGCAAGGCTGTAGCTATCCATGAAATGTTCTACACAGTAAAGTGGTTTAATGTAACGGATGATGAAAATTATTCTGTAAGTGGAACTCTTGATGGTATTGAGAAGGGTGATACTTTACGAGCTGGGTATTATGACTTTTGTACTTTAGCTGAATGGCTTCAAAATGAATTTAAAATTAAAGCAACTTTAAACCCAGCTAATTTACTTGTTACAATTGATTTTCCGAAAAGTGGTCAGTTTTCTTTATCAATTAGTCTTTTATTATTACTTGGATTTTTTAAAACAATAACACATCCAGATGAAGATTGGTCACAATCAGTTGGTAGTCTACTATCACCAAAAAACCCAAGAATAACTGGCAGATATCCTGTTCATTTGTCAGTACACACAGTGCTAAATGTTCATTTGAAAGAACTGAACACTACTGAAAATGTACACAGTGGAAAGCCTTCAACTTTGTTAAGATGCTTGCCGACTGGAACTGCCCCATATTGTGAAAATGTGGTTGCTAGATTTCCTAATTCTCAGTTTAAAAAATTAGGTTCTAGTTTCTTTGAATCATTGTGCTTATCTGTAACTAATCAGAATGGTAAACCAGTTGTAATGCATGATTTTTATGTTGTTTTGGAAATTAAATAATTTTATTTTTGTTTATAAAAATGAGTGGTCTTGGTCCAAAGCCTAGAATCATACCAGTTGCGTGTCCAGTAACAGAGTTGAAAGATTTGGCAGACGTACAGGATTTTGAGAAGGAAGGGGAAATTGGAGAAATATATGGTTTTGAACTTGATTCCTATGGCATGTACAAGAGAAAAGTAATTGTTGACATAAAAGACGGTGAAAAACAGATTCCTAAACTTGGTCAGCTACGTGATGTTACTGTACCTACTCCACCTGTAAATAATGTGCCCTACAACTTAATACATGTGGGTACTAAATGGGTTGTTTCACCTGTACCGGCACCACCACCCACAATTGACTGGGACATAAAGATTGAATTTATTAGTCCTTATGTATACACTGATGATGAAGGCGCCTTAGTGTTTAGGAAGGTTGTTAATTCTGGGCCGCTTATTGTAAGCCTTGTTCCAAGTTTTGCCCTAGACAACAATAGCAGAGAAAAACTGAAAGTTGAAAATTATGAGAAACGAAGATATCTTCTTACAACTAGAAAGGGTAGATCAGATACTTCTGTTGTGTTTATGCCAGCAAGCTTAGTCGTGGCTAGAGAAGCGACAATAGTATTTGAAATTATCATGAAATCTGTTGCTACTGCTAAAGAGGCTCAAATTGCACAAGGAATTAAACTTACATGGGATGAAACAGTATCAGAATCATCAAAGGTCTTTATTGCCATTACAAAAAATAATGATGTTATTAATGTTTCGAGCAGTGTTCCAGCTGTCAAGGTGGTGGTTGACAAAACAACTTTTGTTCGTCTAACTTACATAAACCTTGAACACATTGATCTTGTTGCATTTTATTATGCTAGTAAATTGTATACTTTTGAAGAGTTGCAAAATGTAATTGCTGATTAAAAAAATATTTGTCATAAAAAATGGTGAACTTGTATCCACAAATACCACCTGAGCCTATTGAGCGTGATAAAACATTAAAGGCAGATTCATTCCGTTTAATGAATATTACAGAAGCGTTGAAGTATTTGGAAGAAGAACAAGCAAAATACTCGAGGTGTAAACGCCGTTACAATACGGTTTTCAATTCTGTACACAACACATCAATGGCCATGGGGGTGGTTTCAGCCGGATTATCTGTAGGAGGTATAACTCTTTTTGCAACGGGGGTGGGAAGTGTTATAGGAATTGCTGTTGAAGGTATTGGTCTTGTCACAAGTCTAGCATGCTTTGGTATGGAAGCTATTAACAAAAGATTTTATATGAAGTTGCAGAAGCATGAAGCATTAAGTACGCTCGCAGCAGCTAAGCTGACGAGTATGAAACTTATTATTAGTAAGGCTTTGGAAAATAATGAAATTGACGATAACGAATTTAAGCGAGTCCAGGATGTAGCAAATTACAAGCAACAGAAGTCTGAAATACAGAATAAGATGCGTAGTCAACCCGCGAATGTTGAAGAGCTAAAGAAATCTTTTTTAGAGGAAGGAAAGAAAATAGGCGTAGAAGAAACTATGAAAAAAGTTTACGGACTGTTAGGCAAGTAAAGATCAGTTTTGGTAATCATTCATTAATTCTGAAATACTCTTCACAAAGAGATGTCATGCCTGCTCATTTGATGCCATCAGCCCCACCACCAGAGTACTACTGAGAAAAAAAAGTTTTCTTGTTGTCCTTGTAACTTGGAAATTCTGTCCAAGTAAGTTGTGACTTGGTTCAATAACTTACAAGATCTTATGATTAGGTTCTTGTAAGAACTTGTTTTAAGTCACTTATCAGAACTTGCACCAACTAACTTCAAAGTTACCTGTAAAGTTAGTTAGCGGTTGTAGGTGACTTTGGAAATTTGTTAACAAGTGTCTGTAGGTAACTTAATTTTGTATCAAGTGTATATAAGAATGTTTTGTGTGTGTGTGGTTATTATTAAATAACTGTGTTTTGGGGTATTGACGTAGAGTCAATGGTATAAATGTTCTTGAAATTATCATATCTCTAACATAACTATATATACACACATGCATAAATACACGCACAGACACACAAACACTCGCACACATACATACACGCATGCACATGCATACATACTAGCATGCACACGCATACATACATGCACTCACACAATGACAAACACTCACACACAAACACTCGCACGCATACATACATGCACTCACACACTGACAGACAAACACACTCATACACTGACAAACACACGCATACACACTCACACATACCTACAAACACACACAAGCACTCACACACACAGACAGACAGACAGACACAAAATCTTTATTCAGCATGTAGACTCCAGTCCGCAGAAAACTTCACCGCATTTCAGTTGTATGACACGATATAGACGCGGCGACTGTGTACTTAGTCACTACTAAGTCCCTATGTCAGTGTTTATGTTAAAAACCGCGCTGACAGCGTTAGCGGCAAGGGTGTCATTAGAAGACTGAAGACTTTGTATTAAGAGTCATTTAACTCTATGTTCTGTCTCTGTTTTTGCTTGCTACAGAGCTACAGGTCGCTAAATCAACTTCCACATTGCAGCTAGTGACGTATTTGTCTGCACGCTGTACTCAAATGAAACTGTCTGCGCGCCAGCGATGTTTGCTACGTAAGATCTATTTTAAAACCGCGCTGACGGCGTTAGCGGCAAGGGTGTCATTAGAATTTTGAAGACTTTATGTTAAGAGTCATTTAACTCTGTGTTCTGTCTATGTTTTTGCTTGCTACAGAGCTACAGGTCGCTGAGCCCACGCCGCGCTATTTACCACCAGCGATGTTTGCTACGTAAGATCTATTTTAAAACCGCGCTGACGGCGTTAGCGGCAAGGGTGTCATTAGAATTTTGAAGACTTTGTATTAAGAGTCATTTAACTCTGTGTTCTGTCTATGTTTTTGCTTGCTACAGAGCTACAGGTCGCTAAATCAACTTCCACATTGCAGCTAGTGACGTATTTGTCTGCACGCTGTACTCAAATGAAACTGTCTGCACGCCGCGCGCCAGCGATGTTTGCTATGTAAGATCTATTTTAAAACCGCGCTGACGGCGTTAGCGGCAAGGGTGTCATTAGAATTTTGAAGACTTTATGTTAAGAGTCATTTAACTCTGTGTTCTGTCTATGTTTTTGCTTGCTACAGAGCTACAGGTCGCTGAGCCCACGCCGCGCTATTTACCACCAGCGATGTTTGCTACGTAAGATCTATTTTAAAACCGCGCTGACGGCGTTAGCGGCAAGGGTGTCATTAGAATTTTGAAGACTTTGTATTAAGAGTCATTTAACTCTGTGTTCTGTCTATGTTTTTGCTTGCTACAGAGCTACAGGTCGCTAAATCAACTTCCACATTGCAGCTAGTGACGTATTTGTCTGCACGCTGTACTCAAATGAAACTGTCTGCACGCCGCGCGCCAGCGATGTTTGCTACGTAAGATCTATTTTAAAACCGCGCTGACGGCGTTAGCGGCAAGGGTGTCATTAGAATTTTGAAGACTTTATGTTAAGAGTCATTTAACTCTGTGTTCTGTCTATGTTTTTGCTTGCTACAGAGCTACAGGTCGCTGAGCCCAGCGGTGGTTGCTACGTAAAATCTATTTTAAAACCGCGCTGACGGCGTTAGCGGCAAGGGTGTCATTAGAATTTTGAAGACTTTGTATTAAGAGTCATTTAACTCTGTGTTCTGTCTCTGTCCTCACTGTACTCAACTGAATGACACTGTCTGCAGTCCGCGCTGACGGCGTTAGCGGCAAGGGTGTCATTAGAAGACTGAAGACTTTATGATAAGAGTCATTTAACTCTGTGTTCTGTCTCTGTCCTCAACTGAATGACACTGTCTGCAGTCCGCGCTGACGGCGTTAGCGGCAAGGGGAGTAAACAGAATATTAAATACTTTGTATTAAGAGTCATTTAACTCTGTCTCATTTCTTAGTTGTTTACAAACCAACCGTTACTCAACAGATTTAACGTGTTCCGTGTAGACGGGCTTACCACAGACCTTAACATGTCAGACTCGTTATTATCACCTATGTAAAGTCAGTTTCACTTACATGAGCCGCGGCAAAAACACCTCACACTTGGTCCATAACATTTAGGATGAGACAAACAAACAACATGAGCTTCTGATGCGACTTGCTGATTGGTGTTTGACACACATCAGACAAAATCTCACTCCGTCCATTTTATAACCTGTCCGTTGATTTTCTCACTCTCAGTCTTAAAGCCACTTTACGTGTACCATGTCCAATGATTTTCTCACTCTCAGACTTACAGCCTTTTTGTGGTATGTCCTGTGATTTCTCACTCAGACGTACAGCCTTTTCATTTTTTTTTTTTTATTTTATTTTGCGGCCTGCTCGGTGATTTCTCACTCTCAGACTTACAGCCTTTTTATGACATGTTCTGTGATTTCTCACTCTCAGACGTACAGCCTTTTTATGACATGTTCTGTGATTTCTCACTCTCAGACGTACAGCCTTTTCATTTTTTCTTGTTTGCGGCCTGCTCGGTGATATATCACTCTCACGGACTTATAGTTACACGTTTTTATTTTCCTTGTTAGTGCGGCCTGCTCGGTGATAGATCACACGAACTTAAGTCAGTTAACAAAACAGAAGTGATAAAATGTCTCAGATGTGATTCAAACAGGGTCGTTAAGACGCATTAGAACCTTTGTACAAACAAACAAACAAACAAAGTCATGGACCAGCGTTAGGTGTTTTCCAAAAATCGGCTATTTCCGGGACTTTTAACATTTCTTTAATTTGCTTTCGCAAACCATACACCTTCCGAAAAGGCAGTGCCAGAAAATGAAATTTTGGATACCTACGTAACAGCTTGGCTAAATCACGTAACTGACGAGAATAAGACTCTGAAATTCCGACGTGTAATTTTAGCCAATCTTTCCAGTTCAGTTTAGTTTCTTTTCGAATCTTTTGTCGTTTGTGAATTTTGAATCCTTCAATAAACCATTCTCCATAATGGATAAAAGCTGACATTCTTTTTTGTTTGTTACTCTGAATTAATTTATAGCCGTCCTCTAAAGTTTGTTTTAAGTTATCTAAATTAAATGTAGACAAATCACACTCATCTACTTTAAGACACCCAGTCGGCTTGTCATAAAAAAGATTTTGTTTTAAAAACAAATCAAGTTCTTTTGGTTCTTTACTAACCTTTTGTTTCTTAGAACTAGTGTTTAGTATATCAGCCAAATTTCCCACTGGTTTTTCCGGTTTTTCTAACCAAAATTCCGGAGCTTTGGTCAAAACGGAATTAATGTAAGTAGCCATTTTTTCATGGTATTCACCATGTGATTGTAAGATCAACACCTCTTCCTGAGTCCAATTCATTTTTATAATGAGTGAATGTTAGTCAGTGTAGGCAAATTAAACTAAACCGATCTGGTTAACACTAGCGCACTTCTTGTTTCTAAATATTACAAGTTTAACAGACAAATTACCGTCAAACTACCAGTCAGCGTTCAATTAACAGTCACTTACCGCTCACCACGTAGGATATTTTACAAGATTTAGTGCTATCACCGGATAAGTTAGTCCGTCACTCTGAGAACACAACCGCACTTCTTCACGCCCTACGAACGTTTCAACGACGCAATACTTGATCACGAGACTAGGGTCACGAGTTGACACGTAGCGTTGTTATTGGCAACAATGACGTCACTTACTTTTGGGTTGGGTGTTGTGGAAATTATGTCTAACGGGAATTCCCACAATGAGGCAAGTAGTCATTTCCCGAAAACAGCTGATAGTAGTCAATGGCAGCATTAATAATTTAGGTTGGGTGGGAAATCTGGCTTAATAATCGCAGGTTGGTAGTTGATAAAAAAACGTAGCTTGAATGATTTCTGGAGTGGAACTAAAATGGCTAGGTAATAAAGGTATTGGTGGTAATTGGGTGGCGATGGGTTTGTCTAAATGGCTAGTTGATTACAATAATTAGTTGATCGATGTGGCATTTATCGATTTGATTGGTTTTCAAATCTTATATTCTCATTCTAGAATTAATTATTCTGAGAATGAGAATATGAGAGCCCCAGCCTACCCCTCCCCCAAACGTAGCTTGAATGATTTCTGGAGTGGAACTAAAATGGCTAGGTAATAAAGGTATTGGGTGTCTTTGTTGACGTGGGCTTGCTTAATTACCGTGTTAATTAGAATAAATATATTGTTTGGGGGAGGGGTAGTCTGGGGCTCTCATATTCTCATTCTCTGAGACTGACCTACCCATCAGCTGTGACAGACCCAGCCGGGAAGAGATCAGAAGAGCAGTGGCATTCTTGAAGAACGGCAAAGCAGCAGGCCCAGATGGCATCCCAGCGGAGTCTCTGAAAGCAGACCTAGAGACAACAGTGGAGATGCTGTACCCACTGTTTGGAAAGATCTGGGAAGAGGAGGTGATGCCGGCTGACTGGAAGGAGGGGTACCTAATCAAGCTTCCCAAGAAAGGCGACCTCAGCAAGTGTTCCAACTACAGAGGAATCACCTTGCTGTCAGTACCAGGAAAGGTCTTCAACAGGATCATCCTGGAGAGAATGAAGAGCTCCGTTGACCCCCAGCTGAGAGACCAGCAAGCAGGATTCAGGAAGAACCGATCATGTACAGACCAGATCGCCACTCTCCGCATCATCGTGGAACAGTCTCTGGAGTGGAGCTCCCCGCTGTACGTCAACTTTGTGGATTATGAGAAAGCATTTGACAGTGTGGACCGAAGGACTCTGTGGAAACTCCTACGACACTACGGTGTACCCACAGAGCTCGTCCGCCTCCACTGATCAAGAGCAGCTACGATGGCATGACATGTCGCGTGATCCACGAAGGGCAGTTCACCAGGGAGCTCCAGGTCAGAACCGGTGTCAGGCAGGGGTGTCTGCTGTCTCCGTTCCTCTTCCTACTGGCCATAGACTGGGTCATGAAAATGACCACAGAGCACAGACGAAGTGGAATACAGTGGACACTGTGGACACAGCTTGACGACCTCGATTTTGCAGACGACTTGGCATTACTGTCCCACACTCATCAACAAATGCAGGACAAGACCACGAGGCTTGCTGACATCTCGTCCCAAGTGGGCCTCACCATTCACAAACAGAAAACAAAGACAATGAGGCTGAACGCAACCAGGGAAGAACCAGTCTTGCTTGCTGGCACCCCGTTGGAGGAGGTACGTGGGAGCATCATAGACAAAAAAGGCGGCACTGATGCAGATGTCAGAGCACGAATCGGTAAAGCCAGAGCAGCCTTTCTCCGGTTGAAAAAAGTGTGGAGCTCCAGAGAGCTGTCACAACACACCAAAGTCCGGATTTTCAACTCCAATGTAAAAGCAGTTCTCCTATATGGAGCAGAGACTTGGAGATTGACAAAAACCACAGTCAACAGAGTACAGACCTTCATGAACAGTTGCCTTAGAAGAATTTTGAAAATCCACTGGCCAGAGAAGATCAGCAACGTCAGACTCTGGGAGAGAACAGAGCAGATAACAGCAGAGAATGAAATTGGGCGAAGAAGATGGGGATGGATCGGTCAGTCTGAGAAAGCCAGCTTCCAGTATCACTAGGCAGGCATTGTCATGGAACCCCCAGGGAAAGAGGAAAAGAGGTAGGCCGAGAAACTCCTGGCGTCGAGACCTCCAAGCAGACATCAAGAGACTGGGAACCACCTGGAGTAGAATCGAAGGAGAAGCACAGGACAGGAGTTGCTGGAGGTCTCTCGTCGACGGCCTATACCCGGGTAGGGGTGACAGGCGTAAGTAAGTAAGTAAGTAATGCACAAAACAATGTGGCTTAATATTACTTGTACTGTTGCGACATGTGACACTTTTTCTTGACATGCATATTTGTTTTTTGGTTTGTTTTGGATTGGGTGCGCAGGACAACTGTTGCACATTGGGTTGTTTTAAAACCCATATCATACTGAGGCTAATAGCTTCAAATTTGTACACTGCCATATGCAAGCTACATTATAGTACTTACAGATAAGGATATACACAAATGGCTTTAGTTCAAGGGTAGTGCCCGAATAGTTTGGCACCTAGAGGCACCAAGCTATTATGGCACTACCCTCGAACTATTTTAGTCAAACTTATTTCACACACTGGTGTATTAAATAAGAGTTAAGGGGACAAGCTGAAAATAATCTTTTATCCTGTTGTAAGAAAGTTTCAAGATTCAAGTTTCTTCTTTCACAGACTTGGGCGGATACCTGGGTCAGAACGTCGGCAGCGTAGCCAGCAGATTAAGATCGTACCTCTAGCCATCTCGGTAACCGGGGAACAGCGGCCAACCTCACCAGTTGGAAGCAGATTGTCACATTCCTTACTACTTGAACCAGAGGTGAGAACTCATCCATTGATATGTTAACGCCTTCACTGCGGAGAAAAATGAACACAATCCAACTGCAAGAAGCATAGATCCTTATGAGCCTCCATAGGGGATGCATGAGGATCTATGCCTCTTGCTGAAACCACTTTGTTCTTTGGGCAGCTGTACTGACACCACTTTGTATCCATGTTATTTGGACAGCTGTACTGACACCATTTTGTATCCATGTTATTTGGACAGCTGTACAGACACCATTTTGTATCCATGTTATTTGCACAGCTGTACAGACACCACTTTGTATCCATGTTATTTGCACAGCTGTACTGACACCACTTTGTATCCATGTTATTTGCACAGCTGTACTGACACCGCTTTGTGTCCACGTTCTTTGGACAGCTGTACTAGTGACACTACTTTTTCTCCATGTTCTTTGGAAAGCTGTGCTGACACCGCTTTGTGTCCATGTTATTTGGACAGCTGTACTAACACCACTTTGTGTCTATGCTCTTTGGTCCGGAATTAACAAATATTTCAGAAACAAACACTGTGAACGCTGGCAGTGAAGATGATTGTAGCCCATTCTTGCGTTTTACTGCATTTTTAGCCCAATTAATCCCACGGCCACATTTCCCGAATTCTAGAGGTGTCACCTAATGACCCATGTACCAGTTGCAGGAGATGGATCGACCATGATAATTCGAAGGTAGTGCCAGATTAGCTTGTTAGCTTGGTGCACTGATGTCACCAAGCTAAACAGGCTTTATCCTTGTATTATCAGGGTTGATCCTATCTTCTGCTGTGGTGTGTTGGGGCTAAATGGATTAATCTAACGCTTGCAAATGCTTGATAAAACCCTTAACTCATTCAGCCCAATGCATGTATTTCCCAATGCACCTGTTGCAGGAGATGGATCGACCATGGTAATTCAAGGGCAGTGCCAGACTAGCTTGCGCCAAGCTAATCTGGCACTCCCTTGAATTATCATGGTCGACCCATCTCCTGCTGTAGTGCGTCAGGGCTGAATGGGTTAACCAGTGTTATACTAATACAGTAGAACCTGTTTTTAGCACCCATCTTTTTTGTAAGAAAAATGTTGTCGTACAAGACAGGTGCTCTCGCAAGAAGTCTAGGAGGGCAAAATATGTCACCTATCATTAACACATTCAGCCCTGACGCACTACTGCAGGAGATGGGTCTACCATGATAATTCAAGGGTAGTGCCAGATTAGCTTGGCGCCTGTTGGCACCAAGCTAATCTGGCACTGCCCTTGAATTATCATGGTTGATCCATCCCCTGCAACAGGTGCATTGTCGTTAGATGACGCCTCCAAAATTTGGGAAATACATGCGTCTGGCTGAATGAGTTAAGGGTTTCATTGGCACCAAGCTAAGCTGGCACTGCCCTTGAATTATCATGGTCAATTCATCTCCTGCAACAGGTGCATAGTCATTAGATGACGCCTCCAAATTTTCGAAATAAGTGCGTTGGGCGGAATGAGTTAAAGACCATCATTTAGGTGGATAATGCCACCTAAAAGATATAAGCAATCCAGACCCAAAAGGTGACTGCCAAGCGTGTAAAATGCAAAGAAGTACCCAACGGAGTTTTCGTAACTCAGAACCCTGACCAGGCCTTCCCCTGCAGCCACTGCGGTCGAACCTGCCTGTCCCGGATTGGCCTTCGCAGCCACGAAAATGCCTTCAGACGACGTGGGCAAGCCCTATAGAATCTTCGTTCGCGAAGTCAAGCCAAGAGGACCCAACGGAGAAAGAAACACGCTTAGAAAAGATGGGTACAACACAATTTATTAATATTTCAGGTAAATACCCTTTGTCAAAATAGACAAACAAACAGAGAGATCAGCCGCTACTTATCTTCACTCGCAGAAGGAATGTGGCAACTGAAGGAGGTCAAGACCACATTCCTTCTGTGAATGAAGATAAGTAGCGGCTGATCTCTCTGTTTGTCTATTTTGACAAAGGGTATTTACCCGAAATATTAATAAATTGTGTTGTACTCGTCTTTTCTAAGCATGTTTCTTTCTCCGTTGGGTATTTCTTTGCACCTAAAAGATGGTCTTTCATAACCAATGATCTCTTATAAGGGTGGTCACTCAAAACAGTTTCTGCTGTAACATTTACCAGTAGACATGTAACGTTCATCTAAGCAACAGCCTTACATAATCGAACATGAGTATGTCTCGTCCAAGCTCACAGTTAAGTTGCATGCCTTGATGCACTTGAAGCTCTTCAACAGCTTGTGTTCAGTTTATGTGTACAGTTTATGCCTCCCAAGGTTGTGAAAACAATCGTTAGACATGAATGATTTTTTTAAACCCATTGCATCATGAGAATTATTTTTTTTCTTCAGATTTGTGAGTTGTCCTGTGAAAGGTAGATTACACTTACGGTGATAAATTGACCATGATAGTTCAAGGGTGATGCCAGGACAGCTTGGCACCCATGGGCGCCAAGCTGTTCTGGCACCACCCTTGAACTATCATGGTCAAATTTATCACATGTTAGAGCATATCAGGACTTACAGGGTTAACTTATTAAAGAGGTTCTGCATCTAGATACACAGCATGAAGCAGTCTATCTGGCATGAGGCTGTGTGTCTGAATGTGGCACAGATCAAATGTGTTAAGTCACCACTCTGTGTGCGTGTTGTTTGTTCTCACCAGAGAGAGAGGGACACCGTTCCCCCACCCTCCCCCTACCCTGCAGCCCAATCTGACATCTACTCCGAGTTCCTGCCTGTGATATCTGATGTACGCAGTGAACCGGGAGGGGGGAGATGCAGCATTAAGATTAACGTAGCAAAACTTCACACAAGATTGCTACAAACACTTCTGAATGCAGAAGACACTATTGAACTGACATTGGCGCACCGCCATACAGCTCAGAGTGCTGTGGACCAGAAAGAGAGAAGAAGAAGGAAGGAGGAGAAAGAAAAAGAGGAAAAAGAGAGTCAGAAGGGGAAAAGGATTAAAAACGTGCGGAAGTTCTTTGGTCCTGTAGTCGACACAAAACCAGATGAAGATGGTGAGGGAGAGGAAGGGGATGCAATCCCAGTCACAAATTACCGGTTACGTGGCCATCATACCAAACTGTTTTTGACGGATGCCACCACAGAGATGATCCTCACTCGCAGGCAAACGGGGATACTTGTGCGGGAGGCAGAAGTGGAACGATTGCAAAAAGTGCGGGCGGAGACGCCGCCTGTGCACCCTCGGTACGACTTTAAAAACAACGATCAACGTCTGTTTGCTCGTGTTCATGGCACCATGGGCCTGTCATGCCTTGTCGCCGTACAGAAGGCCTACAAAGACCGAGAGAAGGCAGAAAAAGCCACAGCCAAGATGGAGTACATTCTGGCCATGAGAGAGGAGCGTCAACGGGCCAAGGAACGAATCCACCTCTACTATGATGAAAAACGCAACCAGGCGATGCGTCGGCGTGATCAGGACCGAGCCAGAATTCTGGACCAGATGGAAAAGCGGGAGCTGATGCGCCTAAGCTACATTGACAAGAAGCAGGAATGGAGAGGCCGAAGTCTGGATGTGTCAAAATCATTCCACGCTGACAACACCTTCATGACAGAATTTAACTCCCAGCATACGTCTGTCTCGAAAGCTTTGCTTCGACATGACCGGCAGGCACGGCACGAGGACAGAATGATGGCCCGCAAAAGCCAGGTAAGATTTCCGACCAAACTGATACCCGGAAACAAGAGAGAGACTTTGAAAGAGTACCTTTGCTGGAAATAGTGCAGATGTTGCAGATTCACCTGCCTCATGGGAACTTTACTACTCACTCTAAGTTAACCCATATCATACTGAGGCTAAAAGCTTCAAATGTGTACACTGCCATATGCAAGGTAAATTATAGTGCTTGAAGATAATGCCAATGGCTTTAGTTCAAGGGTGATGCCAGAATAGCTTGGTGCCTTGAGGTGCCAAGCTATTCTGGCACCACCCTTGAACTATTTTAGTCAAACTTATTTCACACTCTGGTGTATTCCGAATAAGGGTTAAGGACCACACTAAAAATATGGTCATAATTTCATATAAACACAAATGTCAATTTTTATAAATTTTGGGACAAAACTGTAGATTAGGTCTACAGTTATGTAAAATAATTTGCAAGACATAATTTTAACATTTTAGTTTTTGTTTATGGGAAATTATGACCATTTTTCAAAGGTCCTTAACCCATTACATTCTGAGGCTGATTTTTGTTAAAGTTGCTTATTGTCCTATGAAGGCTAAATTACAGGATTAGGAGATAGATCAACCATTTCAGCTCAAGGGTGGTGCCAGAATAGCTTGGCATCTCAGGCGCCAAGCTATTCTGGCACCACCCTTCAACTATCATAGTCAAATTAATTTCAAGCAGTCGTGTATCAGAATGAAAAGGGTTAACTTATTGTGAGTAGTGTTTATCATGCTGAGCCATCTCACACAACTTGTAAATCCTTACAGATGACTCACTATCTGTCATTAGGTGTGAATGACTGAGCCTCCTTATGCAGGCAGCCAACAGTACAGCAGAACCTGTTTAGAATGACCATCTTTGTCATAGATTATCTGCCATTAAAGACCATCATTTAGTTGGTTGTAACCACCTAAATGATGGTCTTTGTCACGACTAGGGAATGATAGACGAGAAGAAGATGAGGAAGTGGTAGAATGACAGACGAGAGAAAGATGAAGAGCCCTAGTGTCTTGCCTCAAGACGGGTCGCAACTCAGCACACTCAACACAAAACGATTCATATACAAGTAAACACACACTTTATTCCCTTCAAAGTCCCCTACCCCCTTCGTTCAATCCTCCCTTCTACCCTCCCCCCTTTCTCCCTCCCTTATTAAATAAATATAAAAAATAAAAAATAAAACTGATACCACTAAGAACAGGTTAACACTTCCGCCAAGTGGAGGAACTAGCGATTCCTTGCACTAGGCGGATACATACGTCAACAACCGCAATGAAAAAAAAGGAAACAATTCAAAACTCTCTAGCGCTGTCCACTGAACTGTTCACAACATAATCATCCATATACGACTCTCTGGCTCCATCCACTAAACTGTTCACAACATAATTATCCATACACAAGTCTCTCGCGCTGTCCACTACAACAGTCCAACACTCGATTGTACATGCACGACTCTCTCACGCCGTCTACTGCACAGTTCATAATACAAGAGAAAAAAATACACCAAGACAGGGCGAGTGGGAGGAGGATAAGTGAATAAGGGTGAGACCACCATGGTAAGAAGATACGTGCTGGCATCTCCTCCTTCCCATCCAGTTCCCCTCGCTAGTCCTTCGGTCTTGTTGGTCCCTTGCCCTCCAACGCGCTTCCGTGGTTTGGGACTGTCGGCACCCCACCCGGGTCTGCCCTGGGGGACTTGGGTGGGGTTAGGTACTTTTTAGTTCCCAGGGTCACCCTGGTCAGCCCCACAGGGTGAGTTTTTCTCTCTATTCTGGGGCATGTGTTTCTGTCTACCCTTGGTCCATTCACCTGTATTTGCCTTTTTAAAACTCTCCCTACTGTCTGCACTGCCTGTAGCTCTTGATATTGGATGTGTGTTGCTAAATGGTCTTAGCTTTATTTAGGCCCCATGTGTTAGGTTTATTTAATGTATTTGACCGGCTGGCGACATACATTCAATGTTCTGTTTTTTTGTTTTTTTTCACAAGCAGTGCAGGCACGTCCTGAGAAAGCCTTGTTGCTGTCGGGACGTTAAGCAATGTACAATCAATCAATTGGGACTGTCGGCGATAGCAGTCCGGCGGGCGTGGCGCTGTAGACGACCATGCGTGTCCCACGCCGATCCTGGCCCGGTGAAGCGTGGTTGGCCCAGGTCAGCCCTCTGACCAGTCCGAGCCCCGGAACCATGTAATTAGCAAACAAAAACCTAAACGGCAACGTAAATATCGTATCCGGTGGGTCCCAATACCTCCCCTCCAAAGCCCACCCCGCCTGGTTTACAATAGCACTAACAATTACTGTGCGGGCGCTTGACCTACACCCCTCAACACGTGTTGCCAAAATCCTTGCAACCCTGCCCGTGAACCTCCCATACATTCCGCTTCCATACTAAACTGATAAGGCACACAATTTGACAACCAACCATAAGCATAAACCAACCGAACATTATCCACAATTCAAATACCCCTGTGCAACTCATCCCTTAACCCCATCCTCCCCCCTCCCCTCTCCCCCGCTACCTCTAACACATAGTACACATGTAACAATTCTAACAAACATAATGACCGCAGGGTCTTTTGCACTTACCTCCTCTGAGACTCAAAGCAAGCGCCGCCACCTGCAGGCAAAACTAGCCTCAGTCTCCGGCCTCCAACGACCCGGCAACTGAATCGGCGCTGTGTCGCTAACACCTACGGTCAGCCACTAACTCCCAACAGCCAGCAAATAGGGATGACTTGGTCCCGCTGAGTACAGCTGCTAACTAAACTAATGCCGAGAACTCTTGGCCGTGACCGCGCCGCTGCATGTTTATCCCGTGCCCGCGTGTGCAACACACAAAACACTCATCCGACTCTGCCAACTCACAACAAATCCTAGTCCCTACCTGACCGGTGCTACGGTACTTTCGATTACCCCTACGCGAAACGGTCTCCAACCGTGACCGTCTTTAGTGACAGGTGACAGTGTCTGCCCTTCAAGACTTCTCCTGAGAGATCACCGATCTTTTAAAGTGGTTGCTGAATACAGGTTCTACTGTATTGGTGGCTGCATGCACAAGGGAGTTACTGGTAATCAGCTCTACCCTACCCTATACAGCAAGTGAAAAAGGTACCGATAATTACCGCAGGTGATGGATAACTGTATTGCAGGTGCAGGTGCTGAGAAACACAGAGCTGGAACAACAGGAGACGGTCAAGAAGTACATGGAACACCGACAACTGATGCGACAGACAGAGACAGCCATGGCACGAGCCGCCCTCGACACACGCATGTTGCAGGTCAGAGCAGTTGTTTAGTCATCGTTTTGTTGTCACACTCGATGCACAGCTCTAATTTTCCCGCTCCTTACGGAGAAGATTCAGGCTGTGTACACTTTCCTAAATAAGCGGGGGCTGTGCATTGAGAAGGTCGCTCTCAAAGCACTGTTTAACCCATTATGTCCTGAGGCTGATTCTTTAACAATTTGCTTATTGTCCTGTGAAGGTTATATTAGAGATTAGAGATAGATCAACCATTTTAGTTCAAGGCTAGTGCCAGAATAGCTTGGCGCCTGAGGCGCCAGGGTATTCTGGCACTACCCTTGAACTATCATAGTCAAATTAATTTCAAGCAGTAGTGTATCAGGATGAATCAGGATGAGCCTCACAGCAAGCCCATAATGCCTTGGCATGATACAACAGGGTGTGTATTGGGCAAGATAGTTCAAGGGTGGTGCCTGAATAGCTTGGTGCCTACATGCACCAGGCTATTCTGACACCACCCTTGAACTATCATGGTCAATCTGTCCCCAGAACTGTGATGCAGACCACAAATTGATAATTTCATCCTCAGGATGTAATCAGCTAATCTGACACAACCCTTGAACTGTTGTGGCCAGTAAATAACTCTGAAAATAGAGAATTGAAGTAATTATGTGATTTTAATTATTTAACCCAATGACCGCATGTCCCAAATCTTGTGTCTTTGTGTGTGTGTGTGTGTGTGTGTGTGTGCATGTGCGCGTGCACTGGTGCGTGCATGTGTGTGTGCATACAGGCATGCGTGTGTGTGGTTGTGTGATGTGTGATGGTTGTGATGTCAGTTTTGTACACAGCCTTCTTCGTTTATCAGTATATGTAGAATTTCCCTATGTGGACATGTATTGTTGTATTGTATTGCATTTTGTTGTATCAGCATTGTATTGTATTGCAGTACTGTATTGCATTGTGTTGTATTGCAATATTGTATGGTATGGTATGGTATGGTATGTACAATTCAGTATGGTACTGTCTTGTATTGTATTTACAGTTCACAGTTCTAATGAATAACATGTTCAGTGCTGAGAAAATTTGAACACACCCAACTGCAAGAGGTATAGATCCCCATGAGCCCTCGCAGTTGCGGGGGCTCATGAGGATCTATGCCTCTTGCTGACATCAGTTTGAATCCCTGTTCCTGGGACAGCTAGACCTTTTTGGTGTTGATTTAAAAAAATTCTAGAAACACAGTCTGCATCAATGGGCACTGTATGGATTAAACCAAATCATGAACATTATTGTCTGCAGGAGACAACTGAGCGGGTGATGGAAGCACGACAGCGAGTGGCCCACATCAAACAGAAGGAAGCCACAGTGCAAGCCTTCTACCCCCTCCCTCCTTCAAATGTCCCCCCCACGGTTTCCACGGCGCCCGCTGCGATGTCAAGGTGGGAGGCAGGGGTTGTGTCACAACAGGGGAGGGTGGGATGCCACAATACAGTCCTCATGTAATCAAAATAATGTGAATGTCTCAACAGGGCAGGGTGGGGCATCATAATGTCATCCTCATATAATCTGGGTGTAATTCCAACTTCGATATAATTTACTCAGTGCGCAAAGGCCATCGGGTTGACGTCGGCTGCTGTTGGCCCACGCACGGCTGTGTGAGAGCCAATGGCAGCTGACATTGGCCCGATGGCCTTTTGCGCATTGGGTATTGTGTAGGCCTTGGGTCCTTATGCAAAAAGAGGACAAAGGGATGAGGCGTTGTCCATGTCTTTAGTATGAAGGCAAAGGAAAGGGAGCGCATTTTTGTGAAAAGCAAGGTTCTCAATGTATCACAATGAAAATGTCGCTTTTCGCAAGCACTAACTTGCTGTCTTTTGCCTTCACAGCGTATTTAAATACATGTAATCAGAATAAGGATTGCTGTGCTTGTCGCCATCTCTTTGTGCATTCAGCCATGGGTACTGTAAACATTACCGATACTAGATGAACAAATGCATGCACTCTACACAGGAACATCATCACTGGAATGTATGTAAATAACAGAATTGCTTTATGGTGTGTTCCCATTTCAGTGATCCACAGCAGAAACTGAGGTTTGTAAAATCAGTGCGTTAATACGTCTGTTGAATGGTGTGCAAAGCGCCAGCATGTACACATACTCTGGAATCTGCTTACTGTACTACAGCCCAGCATCCAGTTGACACCAGGGCTACCCCAGTACCCCAGTAGCAAATCACCTTCAGGCCCACGACAGCTGCAGTGGGTCCGTGCACAGTCATTTTCTGTCGCCGTTGTGGGCCCGAGGACCTTTGCTTACCGGGTAAGCACTATGAACTAGTTGCATAAGCGAGCTTAGTTCTGCACCAGCCACTAAGCAAGGTGTGCTGCTATAGCGGTGCACCTTGCTTAGTGGCTGGTGCAGGACTAAGCTGACTCATGCAACTGGCCCAAGGTCCTTGAGCTAATGTAGGCCACAGTGGGCGGCCACACACGCGACTGCGCAGGTCCACTGTCGCTGATGTCAGCCTGAGGTCTTCTGCTGCAGTCGTCCAGCGCATGGCTGTGCACGAGCTGACTGTGGCCGACATTGTCCCAATGACCTCTTGCAAGCTGAGCATTTTCTGAGAGCTTGGACACAGAAGATTATTTTATTGGAGGGAACATGAAGATGGGAAGGTTCCGTCACAATATTTACATCACTTTGAGTCACCATGAACCATAGACATTGGGAAGTGATGGTCGCCAGTTTTTGAAGTGAAAAATTTTGTATGTCGTTAAGTACACTACATACTGGGATCTACTGTTCTACCAGCGCTACCCTCACTTCTCTGGTTTGTGCATATAGTACACTGCAAGATAAAAAATCCCGGACCATCACAAATTTGTATATCAATCCTTTGTTACAACTTAACCTTTTGGGGGCGACAACTTCATTACCTTAATTCCCTGGGGAAGAAACATCACTGCAGTGCCGCACCACCTTACTGTACTATTTTGTTTCTTTTTATTATTTCACGAATTTTCATAAGAAAGAATGGCTTTCATGTCACACATATTATCATCCTCCAAAATTCTTACCCTACTCGTCTCAACTCCTCTCTCTCTCTCTCTCTCTCTCTCTCAACACCAGGAGATGGATTGACTATAATACATTTCAAGGGTAGTGCCAGACTAGCTTGGCACCACCAGGTGCCCAAAAATTAAGCTAATCTTTGAACTACCCTTGAGTTATCATGACTGATCCATCTACTGCGACTGGTACATAGTTGTTAGACCTCCACAATCTGGGAAATGTGGCTTTGGGTTAAATGAGTTAACCCATTCAGCCATGACACACTACAGCAGGAGATGGGTCGACCATGATAATTCAAGGGTAGTGCCAGATTAGCTTGGTGCCTGTCGGCGCCAAGCTAATCATGGTCGAACCATCTCCTGCAAAAGGTGCATAGTTGTTAGGTGACGCCTCCAAAATTTGGGAAATATGTGTGTTGGGCTGAATGAGTTAACCCCCTCAGGCACAAAGGGGTTAGTGGTGACAGTAAGCAGACTCTTATACAATTTGATTGCTGGTCAGTGATTTTGGACCTTATGGCCCAAATCACAGACCAGCAGTCATAATTATCAGCATGTGGTTTTATTGTTGTTGTTTTGCTGTTGTGCAACTGTGAAAAAGCTAGATGCTCGTGGCCCATGTACTACGTAGCCATAACCAAAGAGCATCCTTTGATTTTCGTACAGTTTATTGTTGTACAACAGAACCTGTTTGGAACAACCACCAGTGTCTGAGAGATTGCATGTCATTAAAGTCCATCAGTTAAGTGGCTGTAGCCACCTAAATGATGATCTGTATTGACACTTCAAGACTTATTTGGAGAGAGCACTTCAATTTTTTCTTTGCCCCCCCCCCCCCCCCCCCCAAAAAAAAAAAAAAAAAAATATATATATATATATAAAAAATGGTGGTTCCTCAAAACAGGTCCTGCTGCACAAAGCTTGGTTTGATGCATATTTTTCATTCCTCTTGCCTTATCCATGAATGGATACATATACATGTGTGTGTGCTTGTGTGTGTGGTTTTGGCAACTGTAAGTGAACTTAATTGGGTACAGCTGAAGTCAGTGTCATTTGCAAATTAAGCTTACAGGTATTTTAACCCGTATCCTTCAGAAAACACCAGTGTGTGAAATACGTTTGACTAAAATATTTCAAGGGTAGTGCCAGAATAGCTTGGCGCCTCTAGGTGCCAAGCTATTCTGGCACCGCCCTTGAACTAAAGCCATTGGTCAATATCCTTATCTGTAAGTGCTATAATGTAACTTGCATATGGCAGTGTGCAAATTTGAAGCTTTTAGCCTCAGTATGATATGGGTTAAGGACCTTTTGAATGTAGCCACTTGTGCTCTTTACAGTAACGGTGGCTGCATGAAAATGGGTAATACACACAGTGTTACCAATATGTGCACATGTATACAGTAGACATTTTTGGGAGCTGCCACGTTTTTCCTTAAGAGACAGGACCTAGGAATGACAAGAGAAGCCTTGCAGGGCAAGAAGTGTCACCTGTCATTAAAGACCATCATTTAGGTGGCTATAGCCACGTAAATGATGGTCTTTAATGACAGGTGATCCCTCATAATGGTGGTCACTCAAAACAGGTTCTGCTGTAACGTGATATCTGATATGTGCACATGTACACATAATTTTGAGGCTGGCGTGCACATGTCTGGTGAAAATCACTTTCTTAGTTTTGTAAAGTAATGCATCCTTAATTTAACTTCATTACCGCTGTGCCTGCAGCCACCAGTACTGTGAGCAGTACCTTTGGCTGCAAACACACGGGAGTTAAGTGAAACATGTCTATTCATGTAAGTTAATTCAGTTACTCCACAAGGAATCAGATGTCATGGCTTTCATGGATTATCATAAATTACGTACATGTATTAGTTGTATGCAAATGTTTCCATGTGTCATTATAAAATATGCATAAAAAGGTTTCCATATATCTTAAACAGGTCCTGAAGTCAAAACAACCTATAGGGATTATGTAGTCTGTTGTAACACAACAAAATCAGTTAACAGAATTAATTTTTAAAAATCATAGCAGTAGTTCGACCGCAAAAAGCTCTTTGTGACATTACTATTGTAGCGTATAATTGCATAGTACAGCAACTTTTTGACTACGTCCTAAGGAGGTTTTTCAATGCTCTATTGGGGGCTGAACTACTGCTTCGATTAAAAATATTCTTTATGCTAGCTGATTCTGTTATGTTAGACGACAAAATTAGCCCCTATGTTTTGTTGACTTGATGTCTCCTTTAAGCTATACATTAAAAACTACCCAACAAAGTTGTATAGGAACAGTGTTAACCCATTTAGCCCCGAGTCCCTACAGCAGGAGCTTGATTGACCATGATAATTCAAGGGTAGTTCCAGATTAGCTTGGCGCCTAAATGCACTACCCTTGAATTATCATGGTCAATCAAGGTCCTGCAACTGCTACATAGTTGTTAGGCAACACCTCCAAAATTTGAGATTTAGACCTTGGGGTTAAAAGGGTTAAACAAAACAAAACATTTTCTAAAAATTCACAAGCATTATGTTGACATATATTTTTATCAGTTCATTTTCTTGCTTAATTTGTAAGAGCACCATTTTGCACTTGGAACTAACTTGTTGAGCTGCCGTGTGCAAGCAGCCAGTACATAGTACTGTAAATAGTGCTGGTGGTTGCATGCACAAGGGGGTTTAAAGTAGAAAATATGAACTAACAGAGAAGAGAAACAGTTTGTACCATAGCTTCTTTGGTGTTTTATGTTTGTATGTTCCCAGTGTTAAATTGTGCTGTCAGTCGTTTGTGCCAATACACAAACATCTGCCCCCTCCCCCCCCCCCCCCAAACAACAAAAAAAAAGACATGCATTTGTGTATACAAATATTGCCATGTGCATCTCAGGGCTGGATGAGTTAAGGGGGGCGGGGGTACACTGGTGCCTATACAAAACCGCTCCCCCCCCCCTATTCCCTGCCACCTTCCGCAAAAATAGATGTATCTGATATTCAAAAGTCCACCTGAGACTGTGACACTGGTGCAACCCCCCCCCCCACCCCCCAATTAACTCTTTCAGTCAGTGATAGGAAAGGTCTTCAAACCAGCAGCCCTCTTCTCACTCTACCAACCGTATACCCCTGCCAATGGTATGAAAGTCAGAATGCAACTGAATGTGTGAAATCCCTGATTACTTGTATGTCTTCATTACACACACATTGCACTTGATTTATTTTGTGTTTGCTCTTTATTTATTGTTGTTTGTTTTATTTTTTCTTTGGTTTGTTTTGGGGTTGTTTCTTGTTCGCTTTTTGTGCATGTATGTGCGCAAACGCCTAAAAGTACAATGTACGCACAGGGTTAGGAATTAAACTTTTTTTTTCTTCTGAATCTGACTTTGTTTTGGTTAACCCTTCTCATTCGGAATACACCAGTGTGTGAAATAGGTTTGACTAAAATAGTTCAAGGGTAGTGCCAGAATAGCTTGGCGCCTCTAGGCACCAAGCTATTCTGGCACCACCCTTGAACTAAAGCCATTGGTCTGTATCCTTATCCGTAAGTATTATAATGTAGCTTGCATATGGCAGTGTACACATTTGAAGCTGTTAGCCTCAGTATGATAAGGGTTAAAATTTGTCATGTATGTTAACTGTCGGTAATAACTTTTTATCACGATGATTCCTACAGTAAATCATCACAACAAATGTTGCTACAGCCAGAGGGTTAACTCAAATTAACCTCCCCTTGTGCATGCAGCCACCGGTACCATTTACACTACCATAAGATACTATTTACAGTACTAGTTAGCAACACTGAAAGTGCCGAGTAATTTTTTCCACTGAAGTGCCAAAGCTTGAAATATCATTTTGACTGCACAGCAGATATTATATGGTCAGCTGTTTGTAAATAATGACAAATACTTTTGCCAGAAATAATGTTGAACATTTTTTGCTGAAAAACAATATATATGTGCGCTTGCATGTCTTATGCAAGACACTGTAACTGGTTACAGGAACAGATGCTGCATACTGAACAGGGTTAAAGACCTATCATTTTACGGAGCCATTATTTCACCCTTATCATTCGGAATACAGCCAGTGTGTGAAATAAGTTTGACTAAAATAGTTCAAGGGTGGTGCCAGAATAGCTTGGCGCCTCTAGGCGCCAAGCTATTCTGGCACCACCCTTAAACTAAAGCCATTGGTCTATATCTTTATCTGTAAGTTCTAGAATGTAGCTTGCATATGGCAGTGTACAAATTGAAGCTTTTAGCCTCAGGATAATATGGGTTAACCGTTGGCTGTCTGTAGCTTTTTTTTTACGAGAGAAAGCACTACCAACAGCCAAAAGTTTTAAAAGTGTCATGGGTGAGTGTAATATGGTGAACTTTGGACATAAAGCAACATCAGGCTGGGGGACCTTTTTGGGGGGCTGCATAATGATTATCTGACTACTGTTACAAGTGAAGTAATTAACGTGGTTAAAGTGTGCTTGGGACTTTTGAAAAACGTTATTATGTGACTTTTGTTATACAAGTGAATTTGAATATGGTCAAATTGTTCAGGGGTGCTACAGAAAAAAACCACGTTTGCTTGTGACCAGTATCAAATCCTTTCACACTTACCAGGGTAAGGTCATACCTGTGCTAGTCTTTGATTTTAGATTTTTATGGCCATAATGTGTAAAATCACATACCTGTACCCATTCCAATTTGTCAGTTTTGTAAAATAATGTGTGGAAAATGTATTTGAGTGAATTGTATGTCTAGGTATGTCAACGAATTTGGTGTATCTAAATGGAATCATGTCTCAGTTGAGATACATGTATCAACAAAACTATGTATGCATGTTTTCATTTATTGTAATTTATGTAAACAAATGTTTATTATAAACATGCATATATTTACATGTCTCACTGTAAGTGTAACTTATGTATGCCAGTGTTTGCATGTAATGTGGAACTTTCTGTGAGTGGTGTAGACCACTTTTGCCAAGCAAAAGTGGCCCTAAATAGCAAGTGGCCGTTGGCTAGAGGTTTGACAGACATGGAGCCAATAGTATTTGAGGCACATCTGGCTAACCTCTTTAATATATAGAAAATGGAAACACATTTTATGTTTTAACTCATTCAGCCCCGACACCACAGCAAGACATGGATCGAACATGATAGTTCAAGGGTGGTGCCAGAATAGCTTGGCGCCCATAGGCGCCAAGCTATTCTGGCACCACCCTTGAACTATCATGCTCAATCCATGTCTCTAGAATTGTAATACAGTCCTTCACAGGGCAACTTCAAAATTTGGGGATTTCGGTCCTGGGGTAGAATGTGTTAAAGCAGTTAATCAGTAATGCTCTAGACACCAGATATGAACTTCTGCGGACGTGCCCGCTCTGTTCACACAAGAAACCAGGCCGGCAGTGACCTTTTCACACTCGACTAACCCTTTTATTGCTGGAGGCTAGAAATGATGTCGTCTCTGAAAGCATTGCGGATGACTTCAACCACCTGACACATACACAAATGACCGAGGCCAGCAAGAGGCATATAGATACTCAAGCACCCCTGCAATTATGGGGGCTCTTGAAGATCTATGCCTCTTGTACTTGGGTTTTCCTTGCTGTGGTCCAGCAGGGAACAGGTTAACGTTTCACATTTAGAAAATGTAAGAAGCACTGAATCATCGTACTAACAGGTCTTGCTGTTGTTGTGCGTCTTCTTGTTTCCAGTCCAGTTCGCGTCCGCCGAGCATCGTGGTGGTTGAAGTCTAGATTTAATCCAGTCATCTAGAGGAAGTTGAAAAACTAACATACCCTGAAAGTGGGCGCATGTGCCTCAACTGCATTTGATCCTATGATAGTTAACTCATTCAACTCTAACACGCCATGGCAAGACATGGATTGAGCGTGATAGTTCAAGGGTTGTGCCAGAATAGCTTGGCACCCATAGACACCAAGCTATTCTGGCACAACCCTTGAACTATCACGCTCGATCTGTTTCCAGAAGTGTAATACAGTCTTCTGGGGGCAACTTCAAAATTTGCGGATTTCCGCCTTGGAACAGAATGTGTGTTTCCTGCAACTTGGCCCTGGTGTCTTCAAACAGCATCTGATGCATGCTCTGAGAGTACATTTTCCAGCATGTGGGGCCTGGTGACTTCAACTGCTCTTGATGCACTGATTGAAGTAAAATTTCTGCAACCGGGCCCTGGCATCTTCAAGCTGCAATTGACAGACTAAAATAAAATTACATTTTTGTACATCATGGCTAGGTGGCTTAACCCTCATCATTCGGAATACACCAGTGTGTGAAATAAGTGTGACTTGTATAGTTCAAGGGCAGTGCCAAAATAGCTTGGCGCCAGTCTATTCTGGCACCACCCTTGAACTAAAGCCATTGGTCTATATCCTTATCTGTAAGTACTATAATGCAGCTTGCATATGGCAGCGTACAAATTTGAAGCTTTTAGCCTCAGTATGATATGGGTTAAGCAGCAAAATGTGTCTGCATGCTTTTAAAGCTTTGCAACTGTTTGATCGAAGTGGGAAAGGACACAAACGCATTGCACATATAAAAATTAACACATTGAGCCCAAAAGTTTAAATTCCAAACTCCAGGAGATGTTCTTATAACCCCATCGCTGCCAGTTGATGCAAACTGTGTTTCTGCAATCTCTGTTGACCCATTTAGCCCCAATGCCCTACAGGAGGAGATGGATTGACCATAATAATTTAAGGGTAGTGCCAGATTAGCTTGGCGCCTTCAGGCGCCAAGCTAATCTGGCACTACCCTTGAATTATGGTCAATTCATCTCCTGCAACTGGTGGTACACAGTCATTAAAAAGAAACAGTTCAAAAATATGGAAATGCGCTCGTGGGGTTAAATGGGTTAATTCAACGCCAAAGAGCCCCAGCCATGCCAGGAACCTGGAATATGGATACAAGTGGTTGCCAACAGGAGGCATAGATCTTTCTGTGCCCCCAGCATCTGCTGGGGCTCAGGACGATTTAAGTCTCTTGCAGTTGTACCTTGTTCGCCATTTCTCAGCAGTGAAGGTGGAAATGCTACTTACCTGATGAGGTTTGTTCAAGGGTAGTGCCGGACTGGTAGGATGGCACCACCCTTGAGCTATCGTGGTAAATCCATCCCATGTTGTGGTGCACCATGACTCATTGGCTGTCATTGGTGCTTTTTGTCACGGCCACTCATGCAGGAATAGCGTTACAAAAAGCGCTACCGACAGAGGGTTCACACACTACATGGGTGGGTGGAGTATGGATGGTGGAAGGTCAGTTTGGAGTGGGGTGGGAGTCTGGGTGGAATGTGTTGATTGTTGATTTGTTAGTCTACTACAGCAATACCTGTTTTCAGCAACCATCCTGATGAGACATCACCTGTCATTGAAGACCATTATTTAGGTGGCGTTGCCACCTAAATGATGGTCTTTAATGACAGGTGACACTTTTTGCAGCTCAAGTCTTCTCTTTGGAGAGCATCTGTATTGCAACAAAAAAAAAGGTTGCTCAAAACAGGTTCTGCTGTGCCAGCTAGAGAAGCTACCACTGTTTATCTTTTATTTTTGTATTTGTTGTAGCTAGCGTGTGTATTGTACAGAAAGAAAAGATGTATTTTCAACTGCATGCCTGACTAGCATTATGGATTAAACATTGATGAAATCCAGACCCAAGAAGTGACTGCAGAGTGTGTAAAATGCAAAGAAAGAAGCAAGGAGGGAAGAAGCATGCTTCAGAATTACAAGGACACAACAGTTTATGGGGCAACCTGTTCTGAGCAGCCACCTGTTTTGCAAGAAAATAATGGTCTTCAATGACAGGTGCTCTCTCAAGAGAAGTCTTGAAGGGCAATAAGTGTCACCAGTCTCTAAAGACCATCATTTAGGCGACTGTAGTTACCTAAATGATGGTCTTTACATCATAAGGGTGGTCGCTAATAACCGGTTCTGTTGTACATTTTCAAACCTGAAAATGTAGGAAACAACTGTTTTGTACTTGCTTGAACACTTTTTCATAATTGATGAACAGAAATAGCAGTGCACTGCTGCTCTTTGTGAAGCCTGTGTGTTCCCAAGTTTCTTTCTTTGTGTTAACTCATTCAGCCCGATGCCCCTATTTCCCAAATTTTGGAGGCGTCATCTAATGACTATGCGCCTGATGCAGAAGATGGATCGACCATGGTAATTCAAGGGTAGTGCAAGATTAGCTTAGCGCCTTTAGGCGCCAAGCTAATCTGGCACTACCCTTGAATTATCATGGTTGACACATCTCCTGCTGAATGGGTTAATGATCCAAATCTGTGATAGTGTTTTTGCCTGTGATAATCAACTCCAACCCATCAATACAGCATCGACTACACGAGCATTAGCTCATTTAAGGCGCCCCACATCAACAGCTGCAAATGTGTCGTATGGTGCTGCCGGTGGCAACGCTATACGACACTTTCACAGCTGTTCTGCGGGCACCTTGAATGAGTGGATTTACCCCCTTGTGCATGCAGTGCTCTTTACAGTACCAGTGGATGCATGCACAAGGGGGTTAATTCAAAGTAACAGAGACCAAAATGCAGACTCCAGAAGTTAATTGCTTGTTTTATTTTCCCCTTTTATATTTGACATACATGTTAAATTTGTGTACACACATATTCATTGTACGTGCTAATGAACATTTGTTTTGTAATAAAATTGTTGATTTATTGACATAGACATTTTCTTGTGCTGAAAGTTGCCCATATGACACACTTTTCTCCGTGTGTTCCTGTGTGTGTGTGTGTGTAAATTCCCAAATGCATCTTTTCTTTAAATCATGTTGTTTTACATGTTGCAACCATGCTAGTACGAAGTTACAGGCATCCAAACTGTAAAAACTTCTTGCATCCACTTTTCAGGTTAACCTGATAATATCAAAATACCTGGTAGACAATGTTATTCACTTGTGTCAACCCTCTGGCTATGGGTTAACATGGGCTTGTGAAGAAAAAACACTCAGTAAGAAAAGATTCCTTCGGCTGACACAAGCCACTGCTGTGTACAAGCCTATGCCACCTGAAGCCTGAAATTAAGAACTCTTTGCTTACTGGGTATCCACTTGGGAGCCAGTGGCCAGCTGCAGGTAACTGTCAATAGCCAGTAACTTAACTGCCTGTCGCAGTCCAAGCGGCTTTGACCTAGCTATTTTAGCCCCACAGGTGGGAAAAAAATCAACCTGATCCGCTATATACACAAAATAGACATTTAACCCCATGGCCACACTTCCCAAATTTTGGAGGTGTCATCTCAAGACTATGTACCAGTTGCAGGAGATGGATCAAGCATAATAATTCAAGGGTAGTGCCAGATTAGCTTGGCGCCATTAGGCGAAAAGCTAATGTGGCACTACCCTTGAATTATTATGCTCGATCAATCTCCTGCTGTAGGGCGCTGGGGAAAAATTCA
The DNA here is from genome assembly GCA_036245525.1 of Semisulcospira habei. Lineage (NCBI taxonomy): Eukaryota > Metazoa > Mollusca > Gastropoda > Semisulcospiridae > Semisulcospira > Semisulcospira habei. The sequence continues at coordinate 188,800,801 of BTPG01000004.1, read as the reverse complement.
TTTTTCTCTAAAAGGTATTTTTTCGAAAAATACTTACCGATGACATGACTCGGAGGACCCTCCCTCCTGCCCCGCTTGCCGCTTTCGAGCGAAGTATCAGAAAAAACTGGCCGGTCTCGTGACCGGAGCCGGTAAGGCGGGAAACGGGAGACAACTCTCGGCCCCTCTAGGGGGGTTCCCCGAGTGCCTCCCGGGTTGTGTGGGCACACAACGGGTAAGTAGGCTAAAATTGAGCTAGAAGTAGACATTTTCCATAAAGTCATGTCATCGGTAAGTATTTTTCGAAAAAATACCTTTTAGAGAAAAATGAATTTGTTTCCTCAAAAACATTACCGATGACATGACTTTATGGAAGAATTGCGATGAGGAGGAGGGTGCCGCTGTTTACTCTTAATGGTAAACAGCGCCGTCCTCCCAGTCGCAACCTCCCGACAATTTTAGCGAAGTGCATAGATAGGCGCCGGTGGCGCCGGGAGGGAGTGTTGCGCCGCGGCGATGTCCCTCACTAGTGCGAGATTCTCTCTTTGGCCTGCCAGGTCCCTGAGGTAGAAGCGGGCGAATACAGATTCAGTCTGCCAGCCCACGGCTGCCACGATGTCCTTGACAGCGCAGTTTCGGTCAAATGCGAGGCTCGTGGCCATGGCTCGTACCTCATGTGCGCGAACGAATGTGCAGCCTCTTCGCTCCCTGCGGGGAGATATCTTGATACACGGAGCGTATAACCCAGCGGAGCCAGGACGAGATCGTCTGGGCTGTTATGTCATTCCTGCTGGGTCTCAGAGGTAGGAAGAGGCGCGAACGCCCTCTGCGGAAGGCTTTAGATCGTCGCAGATAAACTCTAAGGGCGCGCACGGGATCCTGTTGCCTGGTCTCCTGAGACAGAGGGTTGGTTCTTAGCGGCCGTAAGGTGATAACCTGAGGTGCCGTCAGAGGAGACCTGTTCTTGGCCAGGAAGGCAGGGTCAGTGAGGAGTTGAACAGACCCATCCGCTCGGAACTGTAGGCAGGTAGGCCGCGCCGAGAGTGCGTGCAGCTCACTCACCCGAGAGGCGGTAGCAAGGGCCAGCAGGAAGCACGTCTTCGTGTCACATCTGCGAAACGGGCCAAGGTAAGGGTTCAAATCTGTCAGAATTTAACCACGTTAGCACCCAGGGCAGGTCCCAGCGGGGAAGGAGTGAGCGGTGTGTTGGGCGCTGGATGCCGAAGAGACCCATAAGGTCGGCTAAGTCTTTGCAGGCGCCCGGGTCTGGGTGTCCAAGGTGTCGATGTGTCAGCGATCATGGACAGGTAACCCCTCAGGGTGATGGGGGCCAGGCCTAAGTCTCGAAAGAGCCAGAGGAAGAAGTCCGCCCGCTGAGGATTAGTCAGTTCCGTGGGTGACAGGCCGTGCTCAGAGCACCAGGGACACAGGACTCGCCATTTTCCCTCGTAGACTCGGATGGTGGAAGGTCTGCGGGCCGAAGCGATCGCCTCCACTGCTGCACCCGAGTAGCCTCTAGCTCCGAGGGCTTGCCGCACAACCTCCAGGCGTGAAGGAGGAGCCGCTCCGGGCAGGGGTGGAACAGCGGCTGACGCGGTTGCTTGAGCATGGTGCGTGGGGCGGGAAGCAGCAGGGGCGGGTCCGTGGCGAGGCTGAGAAGGTCGGTGGTCCAGGAGCGGTTCCAGGCGAACGGCGCAACTAACAGCAGGACCGCCGAGCAGCCCCGCAGCTTGAGAAGGAGGGTTAACAGTTAATGTCTGTAGTCAAGAGCAACTATATGCACATCAACCCAGAGACCTGTCTGCACTGCATCTGATTTTGGGATATACTGTGCACATATTGTCAGAAACCTAAAGATCGTTTATGTCTTGTTCACAAATAACTAAGAAAAGACAACATAACTTCTTTTGAATATGCAAATTGCAACAAACATGCATGCACAAAGTGTGTGTGTGTGCATGTTTGTTTTATATTTAATATGAATAATGTTTTGGATATAAATCATAAAACTGATAATCATGTTGAATTCTATCAAACAAACAAGCACACACACGCCTAACATCACTTGTCATCCAATCCATCCTCTTTGCGCTTTGCCTTTCCTCGCAAAATGGCTTCCTTGAACAGTCTGCAGTACAGAATGACAGCTGCCGGAGAGTCGTCATTTCCTGGGACAGGGTAGGTGATGAGACGTGGGTCACAGTTTGTGTCCACAACCCCCACAATCGGCACAAGCACTTTCGTCGTCTCGATGATGGCTCGGTGCTGTTCAAACGCATTGTTCAGCGTGTTGATGAAGATACACAAGTCAGGGAGGCGAGTTTCAGCCTGAAACTGAACAACTGAGTTGGTGAAGGTACCCCCCTTCCAGTAGCGACAGTGGGAGTATTCACCGCACTCTATCGCTGTTTTCTCAATCACTGGCATCATCTGCCGGTTGCGGCTCAAAAACAAAATGACACCACCGCGATAGGCGATGTGAGCAGTAAAGTTTATGGCGTCATGAAGCAAGGGCAAAGTCTGTTCAAGGTCAATGATGTCAATGTCCTGCCGTGTGCCAAAAATGTACGGCGACATGAAGACATTGCGAAGTCCGGCTTTGTGTCCAAGATGGACTCGGGTGGAAAAGAGGTCCTTCAGGGAGACTAGAGATTTAACATCAAAATAGTCGGCACTGCGAAGAGAATCCTGCTCTGGGTCATAGCTTGAGAGCTTTGTTGTTTCTGCAGCTGTGAAAAATACAAAATAAAAAAGTCAATAAACATGTAGCACACAATTACATGATGCTGATGCAATAAATAGCACTGCTAGGTAAGTGAAACAGTATGATACAGAAAAGATAAAAGTAAATACTTCAATAAACAAGAATGGCTATGCCATTGCAGCTCACGCGTATAACTGATCCATGGATACAAACAATCTGATTTTTGTGACCTTGACTTTCTGACACTGAAACGATAAAGTGTCAAGTATCTTAACTGTTAATATAACTAAAGGGTTGACTTTTGTACCAACAAAATTATATTTTCTCCAAATTTACACAATTTTCACAGATTTATCAATCTTTCATGACCCCTTTGCAAGGGGTCAACCAAATTAGTATGCAAAGAAAGGTCTCATCATCAGCTACCTTTGTGCCAAACTTTGCTGAAAATGTTACAAACATGCTGCTAAATACTGAAATTGTACTACGAAATAGATATTTTTCACACATCTGCTGACCTCTTGTGATCCTTGACCTATCAATGCAGTAATCCAAATTAGGATGCATAGAAAACTCTTACCATCAGGTACCTCTATACCAAGTTTGGGTCTGAAGTTGAAGACAGTATTTGAGTGGGGGAAAAAAAGCTTTGTCAAAAATGGCCATTTTTTCAAACCTATTTCTTGACCCCCATGACCTTGACAGAGGTCACTGGAATTGGGCCAAGCTTGAAGACTATGGCTTGGATAGCCTCTGAAAAATATCAACCTTCAATTAACAAATCATACCATTAATGACAACCAATGGATGTATGACTGCTGGTCCAAAACATGCGCTCACTTTGCTATTGCATGTAAGCCAACAACCCCCCCTCCCCCCTCACCACCAGATTTGTGAAAGGACAAGCAACATTAAAAGAGATGCAAACACACATGCACTCTTTATGCATGCCAAAAAACACTAAGAAACTAAAAATAAGAAGTAGCGCCAACTTTGTAACAATCACAATTTGTACACAACACCGACCAGCCCTGAAAATGGCGAGTAATTTACTCGCCATGGCGAGTGATTTTTTTGTTTAGCGAGTAAAAAAAAAATCCACTCGCCAAATGCGAATGTGCTCGTGCATTTTCCAATCTGTACTTCTTCAGTTCTAAATCCGAAAGTGCCCGAACGTTCAACCTTCACTTCTCGTAATACTAAGCAAGCAATAGCAACCCATTTTAGTGCGTCTATAATGCATTAAAACTCAAGATCACGTACTGAAAATGTAACTACGGGGTAGTCAGACGCACTAAAATTCAGTGCATCTGCGTCCGAGACGGATCATCCTTGCACCGCCGTGCGTTCTCTAACAGAGGTCGATGCAGTCGTTCTACTTTTAGTGACCCGTTGTTTAGCCGCTCGCTTGGTCGCGGCTGCGTTCAGAATCACGCCGACTCTGGGGTCCGTGCGAGTGTAACTGGACGGGCAAACTGTTAGTTTACGTGTGGTATCGGCATGTTATTACAAAGTGCGCGCTACATGTTGAACGTGTTACTTACAGTGACGTCACCATTCATAATGGGTAGACCATCGAAACTGATGATGTCGTCATTGTGCATGACTTCTATTTGTGGGTGCGGGTGTGGCTGGCCAAGCCAATCCTGGAGCCACACCTGCGAGTGCAATGGGGGCACTGGAACGTAGCTGTAGGGAGAGTCGACGCTGTCTTTCTGCGAGCTCTGGCACTGGTGATCCGTTCGCGCCGATTTTGTTCAAAGAGTGTGCAGGCTTTCCTGGTGGCGGCAAACCAGCTAGATCTGTCTTGTGCTTCAAGTTCCTCAACCGGGAAGACACAGTACTTGAGGCTGTCTTTTAAGCAGTCTTTGAAGCGTTTCTTTGGCCGTCCTTGCTTCCTGTGGCCTTTGAGAGTGCACCATACAGGAGTTGGCGTGGCATACGAGAATCATCCATGCGTATGACATGACCTGTCCAGCAAAGTTGTGTCTTTAAGATCAAGGCTTCAACACTCACTAAGCCAGCATTGTCCAGGACTTCCAGGTTTGTCACCTTGTCTTGCCATTTGATGCCCATGAGTGAGCACAGGGATCTCATGTGGAAACGTTCAAGCTGCTTGAGGTGCTTTCTGTACAGCGTCCATGACTCACCGCCGTACAGGAGGCTCGGGAGGACTACTGCCTTGTAGACTTTGATCTTGGTGGAGAGCTTGACGTTGTTATTCAACACACGAGTGCACAGACGACCCAGGGCTTCGCTGGCTTTGCTGATGCGAGCTGCGATTTCTTTGTCGATAGTACCGTCAGAAGAGATGATGCTCCCCAGGTACCTGAACTGGTCGACAGTCTTCAGCTCGGTGCCTTCGATATACACTTTGGGTGGGGGGGGAGGGGGGGGTGGGCTCTTTTGCCTGGGGCTGGTTGGTGCAGGACCTTGGTCTTGTTGAGACTGATTGTGAGGCCAAACAGTCGAGAGGCTTCCGAGAACCTGTTGACGATGGTCTGGAGGTCAGACGCCGTGTGCGCCATCAGCGCACAGTCATCAGCAAACAGCGCCTCAAGGATCAGTCTCTCTATGGTCTTGGTCCTGGCGTTTAGTTGACGGAGGTCGAAGAGAGAGCCGTCTAGTCTGTACTTCAGGTACACTCCCTTCTCAAGGTTGCGTACTGCATGGGTCAGGACACGTGAAGAACACGTTGAACATCACGAGGGCAAGAACACAACCTTGTTTCACACCGTTGGAAATGTCGAAGGGTGCAGATGTGTCGCCGTTTGACTGGACAACTCCTACCATTCCATCATGGAAGAGGCGGATGATGTTGGTGAACTTCCTGAGGCAGCCAAGCTTTGCGAGGATGACCCAAAGCGCTTCTCTGTTCACGGTGTCTATTGCTTTGGTCAGATCTATGAAGACAGCGTAGAGGTCCATGTGCCGCCCAATGCATTTCTCCTGGACCTGTCTCACAGAGAAGACCATGTCGACTGTGCTGCGGCCAGGTCTGAAGCCACACTGAGCCTCTGGGTGTGCTTCCTCAGATACAGAGCTGATCAGGCAGATGAGGATGACTCTCGCGAGGATCTTGCCAGCAATGGACAAGAGTGAGATCCCTAGGTAATTGGCACAGTCTGCTTTGCTGCCCTTGTTCTTGAACAGGGAGACGATTGTAGCATCTCTAAATTCCTGTGGCATGTTCTCCTCTGCCCAGATGCATGTCAGAATGTGGAGGAAGGCGTCAAGGGTCTCAGGTCCAGCTGCTTTGAAGAGCTATGTGGGGATGCCATCCATGCCTGCAGCCTTGCCGGAGCTAGTCTGGTTGATCGCTTTCTTGACCTCGTCCAGGGTAGGTGGGAGGTCAAGGTCATCCAGTGTCGGCTTCTGGGAAATCATGTCCAGGGCCGCGGGGTCGACAGTGGAAGGCATGTTCAACAGATTTGAGAAGTGTTCTCTCCAGCGCTCAGTGATGCTGCCTTTGTCCTTCAGCAAGGTGAAGCCGTCGGAAGAAAAGAGAGGGGTTGTGCTGGGTCTGGCCATTCATACTATTATGGGATACCGCATGGTGCGTTCCACTTTCGATCGTGAACGAAGTTGTAAATGGCAGAGAAAAAGTAAAGGAAGCTGGAATGCTTCTGATTCTTCAATCCGGCACCGTCTGATCGTGATAATCGCTTAGAAGAAAGTTGCACTTTGACACCGTCTATATAAACAAGCGACAGTACCAGAAATGATACCCCTGGGCCGTGCTTGGCACCACCGCTGCGACTCGCAGTTTTCAGAGTTCATGGCTGCGTGTATTTCCATGGCTAAAGCACGACGGCACACGGATGGCATGCGCAATGTGCATGGAGGCGAACTCAAAAAGCAAGTCCAGAAATTTGAACAGAAATAAGTTTGTCAGGGTTTATTTTTTATTTTTATCGTGGTCGATCCGGCCATCTTCTGGTACACAGCTCAAAAATTGGAGAAATACATCTTTCGGGTTAAATGGGTTGAAACCAACTTTTAAGTACATTAGTACACACACACACACACACACACACACACACACACACACACACACACACACACACACACACACAGAGTTTAGACAAGTCAGACTTTGGTTGTCAATCTGCATTCAGCAGAAAAGGCTATATACTCTGTTACAATACATTATCAAACGATCATACAAATAAATAAATATATATGTTTTTCTGTGTGTGTGAGAGAGAGACGGAGAGGGTGACAGGCTTTTGCACGATAGCTCACCAGTTAAAGAATCAGTATCATGGAAAGGACACACACACACACTGTCACAACACATTTGAAGAGGAGAAAGCGAAATGAGTTATTTTAAGGAACATACAGATGATGAAGTTTTTCTTAAATAAATCTGCGGACCCTATATAATGCTCAGATGGGGGTATGTGTACCCTCTAAAATTTATACCTGGGGTCTACAGACCCTTTAACCTGTTGTGAAAACAGAAGCCCTGCTCTATTTGCAAAATAAATAAATAAATAAAAATCCCACCACAGTTCACATGGGGACTTTGTCAGTTATTTCTCCACTTGATACTATCAAAAGCCTGAAGTCAGGACACAAACATTAACTTGGTTATGATTGTCTGTTTAAATATTTGTTGTCAATGCCTATGGGCAGAAAACACTAACATTGGGCGTCAAACACTTGTGGTATATTATATTGTTGTGTTGGGCTATTTTCAGTACTAGTAAAATTTTCAGTTTGGCTAGTAACATTTTCAGTTTGGCTAGTAAAACGTCACTAGCCAAAGGCTGGTGGGCAAAATTTTAGACTTTCAGGGCTGCTGTTGATAGTTCCGCCCATGTAATTCATTTTATTACCATTATATATTTGTGTGTTTATATTACACAGTATAATACTGTGACCGTCACACAAGTCGGCCTCACTAATATGTGCTTTAGTACACAGCGCGTCCAACAAAATGATTACAACCTCTTGCTCCCAAGGAGGTGCCTATTCAGCAAAAGGTCCTTGAGCCTACATCAGCCTTAGCTGTCCTGCACACTGCTGTGTGCGAGCCAGCTAATGCTGACGTTGGCCTAATTATCTTTTGTTACCGAGTGGTTTCTCTTCACCAGTCCGTGTGAATTCAGCAATAGAGTAACTTGATCGCCAATAATGTGGTCTGATTTTATGGCTCCTTGGTACAGCGATATACTGAGGCTGATGAATGCTTGTTGCAACCTACCTTTCTGTAGATTGGGTGGCGAGCCAGTGGTGTACATCTGGTACCTTACACAGCATCCTGCAGCAGGTGAGGAACAAGTCTCTCTCAAGCACTGCTGAATGAACAGTCCTGAAAAAGATGTGAAAACAAAAGATTTTGTCTCGTTTAGATACATGTGACGTTACATCTGTGTTTCAGCCTGTGCTTTTCTTTGCTGATGGACGCCTCATACGGGGCATGTGCACACCTGTGAGGACACTAGGAACCCCCTCCATAAAGTTTTCCCTTCTTTGACACATGAGATATATTGTATAACAAGCAAATTAATATTCATGAATTTGCTCGATATACTTTCCTTCCCAAAATCCCTTGTGCGCCAAGACTTCATCTTGATGAAACTTGCATTTTCAAAACGAAAACGCAAAATATGCTCACACTGCAACAGTAACAAGCGCCTTATGTGTAGTAGTAATTAAATACTTCTTAGTGTGTATGAATGTGCAAAATTTATATTCTATACACACAAATGAATGGAGAAAAGTTGCCAGGAAATGTGCACCGACAAGTAAAATTGACGAGATGTCAGTTGGCGATATATCGACAACCTGAGAAAAGAACTAAATAAACAAACCTGCTTGAATTTTCCACGATTATGCGTGATCTAGTTACAAGTAACTCAGTAACACGCACAGTTATACAATGCACTGATGACTTCATAGGCAGACGAAATCTGTGTGGTGAGTTGACACAGCGATATGCAGTCGTCTACCATTTATGTGTTTTGTCTGAACACCACAATCAGCCATAAAATGAATGAAACGACGCAAAGTTTTGTTTTGGACTTAATTAAATGATATAATTATAAATTATATTGAGCAACAGTTTTGTTTGATATCGTGCCGATAAACAGACAAATTACTTGACTTGAATCAAAATGTCCTCGTCTTACGACTCGGACATTTTGATTCGGATCTCGTAATCACATCTGCCTGTTATCTGCACTATATCAAGCAAAATGTTGCTCAATATAATATAATATCTGACACCTTTGCATATTGTTTTTATAGACTGCAGAAGATTTGAAAAGAAAAAGTTGTGGTGATTTGCTGCACAGTTTGCTCCTCTGACAGTCTCTGCCTGGAATGAATGTCACAAAGCGTATCTAATAATAATAATAAGGAAGATTTATAAGGCGCCTATACATGGTAAGATGCACTAGGTGCTGTACATATGAACAAGAAAAATATTACACAAAAAGTGACAAAACTAAAGCCACATGTACAGTTACACAAAGGAACAGACAATCACTAAATACATGAACACTGATAATCAAGATGGGAAAAGATGGGTTTTAAGACTGGCTATAAGTTTTAACACATTTGGAATTGAAAATATTATCAAACTGACGAGTCTTTAATTGTATTGTGGTCCAAGACAGCCTTTGCTGTTTTTGTAATGAATCAATGAAACCAAAAGAGTTGAATGCCACAGTGCCAGAGCTTATAAAATATAATCCAGAAAAAAAAAAAAACATACCAGGTAGGTGCAAAAAGGTGCTGATAACAGAGAAAACTGTTATTCAATTATCAACTAATGATCATAAATCTAGCTGGTCTCTTGTGGGGTAGGGGGGGGTGGGGGGCTAAATAGATGAGTGGTAGCAGTAAATGCCGAGAAGACCAATTAGATCCATGATCATTCGTCAATGATGCATATTTCTCTCCTGTTTCTGGGTTTTTTTATTTTTTATTTTTTCTCTACCTATCTGGTACATAGTCAGGGCTTCCGTTATAGTGCGTCTGTGCGTCTATGATGCATTAAAACTCAAAATCATGTACTGAAAATGTAACTAAGGGGTAGTCACACGCACTAAAATTCAGTGCATCTGCGTCCGAGACGCATCATCCTTGCGCCACCTTGCGTAACCTAACAGAGGTAGGTGACAGTCATTCTATTTTTAGAGACGGGTTGGTTCTTAGCTGCTCGCTTGGTCTCGGCTGTGTTCAGAATCACCCCAACTCCGGGGTCTGTGTGAGTGTAACTGGACGGGCAAACTGTTAGTTTACGTGTGGTGTCAGCATGTTATTACAAAGTGCGCGCTACATGTTGAACGCGTTACTTGTTGTGACGTCACCATTCATACTATTATGGGATCATGCGTTTCACTTTAGATCTAGAATGAAGTTGTAAATAGTGGAGAAAAAGCAAAAGAAGCTGGAATGTTTCGGATTCTTCAATCCGGCATCGTCTAGATGTGATAATCGCTTAGAAGAAAGTTGCACTTCGACACCGCCGTCTCCATGGACAAGCGATAGTACCAGAAATGATACCCTCAGTTGAGCTGTGTGTGGCACCGCCGCTGCGACTCGCAGTTTTCAGTTCATGGCTGCATGTATTTCCATGGCTAAAGAACGACGGCACACGGATGACATGCGCAATGTGCATGGAGGCGAACTAAAAAAGCAAGTCCAGACATTTGAACAGAAATAAGTTTGTCAGTTTTTTTTTATTATCGTGGTCGATCCATCTTCTGGTACACAGGTATTAGGCAAAAGCTCTCAAATTTGAGAAATACATGATGGTATGGTATGGTGTCTCCAAGGCGCACATATCCATCAAGGCCCCGTAGGGATTGAATCATCAGCTTTGAAAGCCTGTTGCTACTAAGCGCTACTTTATGTGCAAACCTCCACCCTGCTATTAACTTCGGTGCATGTGATATATTTCTGTTTCCATTTCACCAGCCCTAATGGGCCTTCTCTTTTCGAATAGTGGTAATGGATTTTTTATGTGCACAATTGATGATTATGCGTGCTGTACACGTGAAGGCGAGAGCCGTAAATTTGACTCGATGAGAATGAGGAAAAGTCCACATCCCATTCCTGCCCTGGACCAGGGGATTCGAACCCAGGATCTTATGACTGCCAGCACAATGTCTTATCCACTAAGCTATGTCCCCTACGCCTTTTGAGTTAAATGGGTTGAAACCAAGTTTTAAGTACATTAGTTCACTCACACACACACACACACACACACACACAGATTTTTATACATGTTTTTCTGTGAGAGAAAGACGGAGAGGGAGACAGGCTTTTGCACAATAGCTCAACAGTTAAAAAATCAGTATCATGAAAAAGACACACACACTGTCACAACAAATTAAAAAATGGAGAGTGCGATTCAGTGGGAAACGAGTTAATTTATTTCTTAAAAAACAACATACAGATGATGCAGATTTTCTTAAATAAATTTGCAGACCCTCTATTATAGGGTCGAATCACGACCCTTTCCCGCGAAAAAAAATTCTAAAAATAGATTTCCGAGCGCAAATGCCTACTTCTGGTGACATGGCACTGACCGTCGAAAATGCCGACGAAGCACTGCAGCTGGGGAAAATGCAACATGTACCCTCATATTGAGTTTCGAGCTAAAATATTATGCTGTAAAGTGTTCTCATAATTCATCTTTTTAGATAATATAATTTTTGTATGCAGTGAAAAATGAATAATAAATAGCTGGTAAATTTATTTCAGATTTGTCTTAGTGGTTGCTTTTTGTTTTCTGACTATGCTTACATGTACTGGAAAACACTGATTTTCAGCGTCAACAAGTATTACTCGATTTGCAACACAGATAAAATAACACACAAGACATGGACAAAGATGTCAACACTGAAAAGTAGAACACTATTAAAAGAATTTATTAAATTGGTGCAAAATAAATACCTTATGTTACAGACAAAATGGGAAATCAGTCATTCGTGGGAAATGCCTAAGGCAGTAATGAGCATTTTTTTTTTTAACTGAATGACAAAATACCACTCTTTTTGTAAATAATTGCACTTAGAAATTATTTAGACGGAAAGATCTGTAAGTTGTTCAATTAAATTCTCTGAATCGAAATACATCACTCATTCCGTAAATAATTGAAAATTGTCCTAAACCGGGCATAGCTGAATTTGTCTACAGGCATTTCCTGAGAATGACTGATTTCTTGTTCTGACTGCACACACATGCACAGCGGCACACACACACACACACACACACACACACACACACACACACACACACACACACACACACACACACACACGCACACACACACACACACACATACAGGGGTGGCCAAATCTTTTTTTTTTTCTGAGGTCATCTGGCGGACTAGCTCAAGAAAAAAAATGAATTAGTCCGCAAGAATCTTAACAGAGTCCGCTTACTAATCCCCAAAAATCAGAATGCTTGTACAATGTTAGTAAAAAAATGAAGGAAAAAAACATTTAATGAAATAACACATTTAATATTGTAATTGTATTTTTTTTCTATAAGTTTTCTTAAAATAAAAAAGTTTATATTTCTCACCAAAAAATTACTTAACACAGCGTTAGATAGGCCTACCTTCTAACTGCATATGGTAAAAAGCATCAGAAAAGTATCGCTGTAAATTAAATGAACATTTATTATTTATCCACCATTGCTTAAAATCTTTTGCAAAAAGTAATCGTTTAAAAAAAAGAAAATTCGCTTCATCTGTTGTTTTCTTCTTCTTCTTTTCTTAAGGATCGCTTTCTAAAACAATACAGTGAGCCATCACAAAAATCAAAACAAGTTAAGAGTCCTGTCGTCTGCTAGCAGAAAGTCGTGAAAGTTATCACATGGTCACATGACTATAAATAAAATGGTGATAATTTCGAGAAGTAGACGACGCTTGTGTTCGTCATGCCTTACAAATCGGCGAAAAAAAATTAATAGATGACTGGTCATATAATAGATGACTGGTCATAATTTGAGGGAGTCCGTTAGGCAGTACCAAATCTAGAATGTGAGATAATCCGCCGCAATTCGAGATCACATAAAATATATAACAGTATTGATATTATATGACTAAGATATATTACACTATTATCATGTCTTGTCTGTTCAAAAAGTCTAAGATCGACAGCTACCACCCAAAACACAAATTAAATTCTTTTACAACATAGTTGGACACCGAGTGTTGTCACCGGAAGTAGTTAAAACGAAGATTTTTACCGATCACTTACGAAGATGACGTCGCATGAAGCAGACGCCTTAATTTCGTGATTCGTCCCTATGCTCAGATGGGGGTCTGTGTACCCTCTAAAATTTATACCTGGAGGTCTACAGACCCCTTAACCTGTTGTGAAAACAGAAGCCCTGATACTAGTGGGTTATTCCTCTCCATAGGGGTTTCACTAATGAAAAAAGAAAGACTCAAAGTCAAAGAGTGAGAGAGGTAGGTCTTTGTAATCGCCTTGAAATAGAAAATGACTTGCACAGAGCACTGCTATGTACCATAATTTGCACACTAAACATAAGGGCTACAATTTAAAAGCAAAACTCACGTCTATATAATGTAGGTGACTTTGAAAAAATTGTCTTCACGTTTTCCAGGACGATGCCTGCCATGTTGGTTGGGATACTCACTCTTGTCTATCAGTGAAGCTTACCTCCCCTGGTCAACTATCGTCTGCTCCTCATTTACGTGTCCTGCTCTGCGTGTTGTTTACTCTCTGATTAGGCGATTACATACCTCTTCCAAGATGGACTATGCAAAGCTTGCTCGGTCTCTTGAAGGAGATGCAAGTTTGACCTCTCTCATGACTGGCTCGCCTGGTCCTGAAACTTTGCGGGACTGCAAAGACATCATGTTGAAAGCAACGAGTGCTGTTCTGGTTGGTACCTTTGCTTTTAACATTTGTGCTGTTTACAAGTTGTGCGCAGTCAAAATTTCCGCTAGTCGGTCTGTTGATCGCAGTAGCCCTTGTGTCCTGAATAAATACCAGCTGCCATTATATGGAGTGATTAATTGAATTGCTGTGTATGCATGCATGCATACTCTAGTGTGCATTTTTAGTTTAGTTTTTCAAGTGTTTACCTAGTTTCAGGTCTTCACGTTGCAGGCCAGGTTGCCGTGCAGGTGGGGGGGGGGGGGGGGGGGGGGGGGGGGGGGGGCGCACGCGGCCTACTGCTGACATGCGTCAAGGCTAAGAAGTCACCTAAAAACTGTAGCTTGGTGTGCAGACTTTGTACACATGTGTGTGTGTGTGTGTTAACTAGAAAAACATCATCAAACCATCCACCAGATTTATTACTATCATTCCTTATGATTGTGTGTGTGTGTGTGTCTCTGTGTGTATTGGTTTTCATAACTTTTTTCATAATTGCAGATTATGCATGATAGCTTATGGAATAAAAGTAGAGCTCTAAACATACACAAGCTTGTTTTGACACTGACATTACTGAATTTTTTTATGTTGGGGGGGGGCGGGGGGGGGGGGGGGGGTGGTGGTGGTGGTGGTGGAGAGACATACAGAGGATTTGAGTGTTAAAATAGATAGTCTTTATTCCACATTCTTGGTGTGTCAAAGTAAATTCTGTGTTGCTAGATACCACACATTGTAATGCAGTAACATGTACTGGCCTGATTCTTGACCTATTTTTGGCTCACATGTGAAACAAAAGTGAGTATGTTCTGGGCTAGTGGTCATCTGTCGTCCATCTGCCGTCGTCCATGTAAACTTTAACATTGACATTTTCTTGGAGACTATTCAAGCCACAGTCATCAAACTTGGCCCAAAGATACTTTTTGACAAGACCTTTCTAAACATACCAATTTGAGTGACTTCTCACAAAGGTCAAGGTCACAGGGGATCAGGAAATAGGTCAAAATAGCTATATATTTTTTTCTCAAATACTATTCACATCTTCAAACCCAAACTTGGTACACAGATACCTGATGGGAAGACCTTTCTATGCATACTAATTTGGTTGATCCCTCGGAAAGGTCAAGGGTCACAAGAGCTGAGGCAATAGGTAAAAAATGGCCATATTTTGACAAAAGATGTTTTTTTCTCAAATACTATTCACAACTTGAAACCCAAACTTGCTACAGAGATACCTGATGGTAAGACCTATCTATGCATACTAATTTGAATGACCCCTCGGAAAGGTCAAGGGTCACAAGAGGCTGGCAAATGTGTGAAAAAAACACCAATTTTGGATAAAATTGTAGATATTATCAACATTTTTGCACATTTTTCAATCAAATTTGACTCAAAGGTAGCTGATGATACGACCTTCCTATGCATTCTAATTTAGTTGACTCATTGCAAAGGTCAAGGGTCACCAGAGGGGTGATGGGGGTGGTTGACAGGTGTGTGAAAAACACTTACATTTTGAGAAAACATGGATTTTGCTGGTACAGAATCCAGCTCTTTACTTATTGTCACAAAGGGCACACATATATGTAAATAGGTCATACATGTGAGCCATAAGGGCTTTGCCTTTCTTGTTCATTAGAAATTTTGCATTATGTGAGGTCGCATAAAATTAAGTTAATCCTTTAGGCACTGACACATACACTATAACAAGGAATATATACTTTGGACTGATTAAGATAGGCCAAGGATTGTGCTAGAATAGCTCGTCACTTAGTGGCACAATTAATCAATGCGCAAAAGGCCATCGAGCCTCTGTGGGCCTGCGCAACGCCGTGTGTGCGCCAGCGGCGGATGACGTCGGCCCGAAGGCCTTTGTGCACTGGGAAGCTATCCTGGCAGCTGTTGACCAAGGTTGGTGTCCGAGTAAGTTAATTAGAACTGATGTCTAATGGCACCAAGTTATTCTGAAACCAGCCTTGAACTACAGTATTATATAAGGCGTACCAGTTAAGTTAGAAACTGATTGTACTTAATAGGCACCAAGTTATTCTGAAACCAGCCTTGAACTACAGTATTATATAAGACAGGAACTCTCTTAGCCTCTTAACCGCCGTAAGATGGCCTTAGTCGCCTGCTCGGCGTTAAACCCAAATAACTAACTAACTAACTAACTTAGCCTCTTAACCCTTTCAGCCCCAAGGTCCCATTTCCCATTTTGGAGGTGTTGCCTTATGACTATGTACCAGTTGTAGGAGATGGATTGATCATGATAATTCACGGGTAGTGCCAGATGAGTTTGGTGCCTGAAGGCGCCAAGCTCATCTGGCACTAGCCATGAATTATGATCAATCCATCTCCTGCTGCAGGGTCCCGGGGCTAAAAGGGTTAACTGAGTTGTATACCTCACCCTATCCTGGGTGTAAATGAACACAAGGCATATGTAGTAATGATTATGTACAATTCTTTTGGTGCACATTATCCATTCATGCTGATGTGTATAATGTACACAGACGAAAAGGAAGCATGTAGAAATGTAACCAAGAATACGCTCTCAGATTAAATCATCAATGAGCTTCACTTGTGGCCTGAAAAGCCTAAACATGACTTGCAGTTTTGCGGCATTTTCAGAATTTTGTTTTTATTTTGTATTTTTTAAATTTTTATTTTTGTGTTTAGCAGACATGTGTTCTGTTGACCTTGGTCCAGGCAAAACGATGGGCTTGCTCAAATAGCATGCCCGATGTAAGGTCCTGGTACTTCAAAATGGCACAGTTGCAGTGTGGTGGAATTGATCAGTGTTCAGGTCATACTCCATAGGAAATAGCTGTCCCTGTCACCCTAAACCGCTCGCTAGTGCCATTCATTATCACTCCTGTGCCGTGGAGCACAAACCCCACACCAACTATTGACCTGTGTTCATTATACACCTTAGCATAAGAACACTGTGCATTTGCCCTAGTTGTGGACGCAGACTGCGTTTTTCAAATCATTCATTATTCAGTGCCAGAAACTGCCATCCATCCAAGGAACATAGATGCAAATTGCGGGGGTTCATGAGGATCTGTCTCTTGCAGTTGGTTGGTGTTTGCTTTTTCTCTGCAGTAGAAGGGTTGAGAAAAGTCACGAAGGGCAAAAAGTGTCACCTGTCATTAACCCCTTTAACCGCTTGGCTGAATTTCCCAAATTTTGGAGGTGTCACGTGATGACTATGTACCCGTTGCCAGAGATGGATCGACCATGATAGTTCAAGAGTAGTGCCAGATTAGCTTGGCGCCATCAGGCGCCAAGCTAATCTGGCACAACCCTTGAACTGTCATGGCCGATCCATCTCCTGCTGTAGTGCGTTGGAGTTAAATGAGTTAAAGACCATCACCTACTGATGCCAAATTATTCTGACACTGCCCTTAAACTATCATGGCAGATCTGTCGTCAGAACTGTAATGTAGTCTCTCTCAGATTTTGGAATTGTATTATTACCTCATGTCTAATCAAGTGTCACCAAGCTGTTTGGCTTCCAGGTCTTCATGACCTTGAACTTTCATGGTCGATTTGTCTCCTGACCTATCATATTATTATTGTTTTTGGAGGACACCTCCAAGATTTTGCCAGTTGACAGGTTCATGCATTGTATTGTGATTCTGAAATCTTTGTCAACCCATTGCGTGTCGGTTGTGGTTTGACTCACTGTGATTCCTTTAGGAATTATCAGGACTAAAACCGCTACCAAAACGCAGAGGGTTAATTCAACGCCAAAGAGCCCAGGAACATGGATTCAAAGTTTTGTCACCAAGAGGCATAGATCCTCATGAGCCCCCGCAGTTGCAGGGGCTCATAAGGATCTGTGTCTCTTGCACTTGAATTGTGTTCATTTTTTTCTTGGCAGCACAGGGAGTAACCCCTTTGTACTGTGAATAGTACAGCGGTGGCTGCCATGCATGAGAGGATATACCACGCAGTTTTATCCACAGGACCAAGATGCTGATACAATGCACGCATTTCGCTATGGACACGACAAAGGGGACCAGTCCTTCTGCGATGAGCTGGCCAAGTTTCTGACCAAAGAATATGGTGATGAAGTAAAAAGGTGGGTAGCCTATTGACCCATTACATCCTGAGGCTGAATTTGTCATATGAAGGCTACATTACAGAGCAGGAGATCAACCATTTTAGTTAAAGGGTGGTGCCAGAATAGCCTGGCGCCTGACACCACCCTGGAACTATCATAGTCAGATTTATTACAAGCAGTAGTGTATCAGGATGAAAATGGTTAATTTGTTCACTGCCGAGAAAATGTAAACACCACCCAACTGCAAGAGGTGCAGATCCTCATAAGCCCTTGCAGTTGCAGGGGCTTGTGAGATCTATGCCTATTTCTGAAACCACTTTGTATGTGTGTTCTTTGGATGCATGGGGGTCTTTGGCATTGAATTAACAAAGATTTCAGGAGCACAATTTGCAATTTGCGTCCACTGGCAGTGAAAATGAGACTTCATTCCTTTGTGAGAAGGAGGTCAAAGAAACAACAGGAGGTGGTGTCCATTGGCAGTCATTACAGCAGGACCTGTTTTGAGTGACCACCCTTATGAGAGATCACCTGTCATTAAAGATCATCATTTAGGAGATGGAGGGACCTAAAAAATGGCCTTCAATGACATGATACTTTGTTTCCTCAAAAACAATACCGATGACATGACTAATAGGAAGTGTCTGCTACTTGCTCAATTTTAGCCTAAGAACCCGTTGCGTTACAACACAACCCAGGAGGCACTCGGGGTACCCCCAAGAGGGGCCGAGAGTTGTCTCCCGTCCCTGCCCTACCGGTTCCGGGTCATGTGGTAGACCAACCAGTCGTCCTACTTAGCTCGCGCTGTGAAGACGTTTCAGCATTAGCCTTGGACTCTACCTGTGTATGCTGCGACCGGTGCCCAGTCTTCTTGCTTATGCTCGGTTTCGGACTTCGTGTTCTCCACTGCCTGTGCGGCAGAGCTTCTCCTCTGCCGGTTTCCTGCTGAGATGGCTTCATTTGCTTGGGCTACCGTTGCCTCTTCTGTGCCTGCCCGGTGTGGCCTGCTTTCCCGCCTTGCGCCGTGCCGGTGTTACGGAGGTTCCCACCCCTCCCCCTGTCCCCGCTTCGTCTGAGAGGTAAGGTAGCGGTGACAGCCCTTGGCTGGCCCCCGAGCCGGACACCAGCTGCGCCTGGGGCGCCTCGTTTTCTCACGTGTATGTACGTTGGCTTAGCTTGGAGGGGCCCCTCGTGCCCTCGCCGTTACCTGGTGGCTAGCGTCAGTTGTTCAGTGGCACTACGTTTCGCTTGTACTTTGTTGTACCATTGCGCGCCCGACGCTCGAATTAGCTTGGCGGAGCCCCTCGTGCCCTCGCCGTTTACAGGTGGTTAGCGCCGCCATTGGTCAGCGGTGCTTTGCTTTGTTTGTATTTTGTTGTACCATTGTACGCCCGACGCTCGGCTTAGCTTGGCGTGGCCCCTTGTGCCCTTGCCTTTTAGCGTGTTGTGTTGGACATGTGTTGCAGTTGATTCGACCAGAGGCACCTCTTTGTCGCTTGTATTATGCTCTCAGGTGTCCACGCTCGGTCGCCTAGCATGCCTGATATGTGTTGCAGCTCCCAGGTACTTACTTGCTCCTGGTGTGGCGACTTCCAGTGGCCGACGGATGACCATGCGGTCTGCCTCCCCAGTGCTGGCTGCTCCTCGGACCACCTCTGTGATGTCTGCTCGTCCTGGCTCGAGCTACGGTGGTCTCACCTTTGGAGTTTCTACCGGCGCGAGCGCCCTTTGCCAGCTAGCGGCTGACTGGCTCCTTTGCCGCCCCTTCCGCTTCTGGAGAAGTGACCACGCCTTCCCAACCCGGCCTTTTGGAATGCATGACACGTCAGACACACACCAAGGTGCTTACCACAGGACTCCGTCCACTACCAAGCCCACTGACCCTTCCGAGGGGTCTAAATGCCGGCAGAGTGCCCGCCTCACTGAGCCCGGCCTACAGCATCGCGCCTTGTGCCGTACCTTAGAAACTGGCAGTCCTCGTATGTCTCTCCTGGGAAAGCCCGCTGACTCCTCCGAGGGGTCTAAATGCCAGCAGAACGCCCGCCTCATTGAGCCCGGCCAACAGAGACTTGCGGCGTTCAAAGTCCAGCCACGGACCCGACACCTCCCATTCAGCCACCAGCTCCAGACACTCTCGCTCACCCGACGAGCTCCATAGGAAGGACAGGACCACACACCACGATCGTGGCCGCAGCCCCTGACCCTCCTTGTCCTCATCGCGCGCCGCCTCGTCGTGCGCTCTGTCCCGACATCTTGTGCCCTCGCCCCGACGCTCTCGACGCCGATCGTCTTCTCCCCAGAGGTGCCCCCCCCCCAAGAGTTCACCTGTGAGGGATCGTCGTCCCCGCTCCCGGCATCGCAGTCACTCCCCCCATGATGGACGCCCGCCATCCACGCACCAGCCCCCCGTTGCTTCGCCGCTCCTCGCTGCGTTCATCGCCCCCTCCCCATCGACACGTCTTGTCCCTGGAGAGCCGGGGGCCGCGGGATAGCCGTTTTACATCTTGTCGGGTCCCTGCTACTGTGGGCTCCTCCCACCTGCCCTCCCGCCCCATGTATGACGAGGCCCTGAGTCTACGCCCCAAGGACTCCGTCTCGGCCCTGTGTGACGTTGACAGCCGCTCGCCCCGCTCCCGCGATGACCCAGACTCCCCTAGGCTTCCGTCAGCTTCTCATGCAGAGATGCTGCTGGCCCTCGACGAGGCTGCTTGGATCATCGCCGCGACCCTTCCTGCAGACGCCTGCCCCGCGTCCCCCACCCTCAAGAGGAAGGTCTCTGCCTTCGTCGACGCGGGCTGTCAAGTGAAGAAGTTCAAGTCCCTCTCCCAGCTGCCCGGCTTCAAAGACCTGCGAGATGCCTTCTCCACCCACCTCCAGCAAGCCGCCAGTCGTGATGCCGATTTCTTCTCGGACCGTAGGTGGCCAGCCAGACTCGACATTGCCTTCCACCGCGACTGGTACGCGAGCCATTCCCAGTCATTCTCCGCCACTCTCCCTCCGGTGGATCCTCTGGCCTTGGTGCAAGCGGGTGGCCCCACTCAGCTCAGACGTTCCTTCACCCGCGGGTTGGATAGGACAGCTACCCTCGTCCGTAACACCTTGACTTGTTCGGGGTTCCTGGAGCTCCTGACCCAAGCCTTCGTTCGCCACATTGAGGACGCCTGGCATCCATCAATCACACCCCTTCTGGGAGACCTACTGGCTCTCGTGGAAGTGGCCAACCGGGCGGCGTACCATTCTTCGGTCAACACCATGGCAGCTGCCGTCAATTGCGACTTGCTTCAAGCCTGCCGTGGGATGCCTCCTGATCTGCGTACTCAACTGCGTCACGCCCCCCTTGGAGGTACTCTGCTCTTTGGTGACTCGTGGCAATCGTTGAAGGATGCCAACTCTGACTGCTGGCCCCAAGTGTCATATGGCTGTCAGACAAGAGCAGGTGACCATCTTTCGTCTGAGGACCGGGCACAACCGACTCAATTTCCACCTGCACAAACGCTTCCACCTCGTGCCATCTCCCCTGTGCCCTTGTGGAGAAGCAGAGCAGACCGCAGAGCACATCCTCCAGGACTGTGGGAACCACCAGCCGCTGAGGGAGGAGATATGGCCGAAGCCCGCCACTCTACAAGAGAAACTGTACGGGCCTGTGGAGGCGCTACAGAAGACCACAGATTTCATTTTGAGAGCCAAACTCCAAGTGTGACGGCGTTCGAGAAGAAGAAGAAGAAACTGCTGGCCCCGCAATGCTGCCCCCCCCCCCCCCCCCCCCCCCCCCCCCCCCGCGCTTCTAGCTGCCCGGAAGGCCATGGGTCCCGCCCTGCGGACATCAAGACCCTCCTCCGCTTCCGCCCCCGTGCCTTCTTGGGCCCCCTAGCGACCCCCCCACCTTTGGCCGGGCTAGGCCTGTCCTCACCACTTTGGACCAAGATTCCGAGCGACCAGCTCAAGGCCTCCACCCTGCGCGGAGAGGTCACCTCCCTTCTGCGGAAGGCCGCCACAGAGGTAGTGTGGCGCCACGACCAAGGTTGGCCCCTATCACCATCAGGGGGTACCTGTCCATGATTGCCGACACCTACCGGCACCTCAGCCGCCCGGACCCCGGCGACTGCAAAGACCTCGCCGACCTTATGACTCACTTCAGCCTGCAGCGTCCAGTCCCCCGCTCGCTCATCCTTCACTGGGACCTAACCTGGGTACTGATGTGGCTTAACTCTGCCAGATTCCAACCGCTGCCTTTGGCCCGCTTCGCGGATGTGACTCGTAAGACTTGCTTCCTGTTGGCCCTTGCCACCGCGGCACGAGTTAGCGAGCTACACACGCTGTCAATGCGCCCTGCCTGCCTGCAGGTCAGAACGGATGGCTCCGTGCAGCTCCTCACGGACCCTGCCTTCCTTGCCAAGACTAGGTCTCCTCTGACCGCACCACAGGTGATTACCTTACGGCCGCTGAGAAATGTGGACTTTCCCCGGGAGACCAGGCAACAAGATCCGGTGCGCGCCCTTCGCGTTTACCTACGTCGATCGAAAGCCGTTCGGAGAGGACACTCACACCTCTTTCTACCCTTGAACCCAGGCAGAACTGACATATCAGCCCAGACGATATCTTCCTGGCTATGCTGGGTCATATGGTCCGCCTACCAGGACCTCTCTCTGCAGGGAGCAAAGAGGCTTAAGATACGCGCACACGAGGTACGAGCCATGGCGACGAACGGAACTGCGCTGTCAAAGACATCGTGGCCGCCATGGGCTGGAGGGCAGAATCGACCTTCACCCGCTTCTACCTCAGGAATCTAGCAGGCCAGTGAGACAACCTCGCACTGGTGGGGTACATCACCGCGGCGCAGCACTCCCTCCCGGCGCCACAGGCGCCATAGGTACGCACTTAGCTAAAATTGTCGGGAGTTTGCGACAGGGAGGACGGCTCTGATTACCCCTTATGGGGGGGTGTTTTGAACGCGGCATCCGCCTCCTTATCGCAATTCTTCCTATTAGTCATGTCATCTGTAATGTTTTTGAGGAACAAAAATAATTTTTCTCTAAAATATATTTTTAAGAAAAATACTTACTGATGACATGTCTCGGAGGACCCTCCCACCTGCCCCGCTTGCCGCTGGTGAGCTAAGTATTCCAACTGGTTGGTCTACCACGTGACCCGGAACCTGTAGGGCAGGGATGGGAGACAACTCTCTGCCCCTCTGGGGGTTCCCCGAGTGCCTCCCGGGTTGTGTTGTAACACAACAGGTTCTTAGGCTAAAATTGAGCAAGTAGTAGACACTTCCTATTAGTCATGTCATCGGTAAATATTTTTCGAAAAAAATATATTTTAGATTAATTTGTTAGTCCCTTCTATTTATAGAAGGGACTTTTTAGGACGGGTCGCGGTGGGGCGAATTTAATAGCATGTCCATGATGTCAAAGGCAGGCAGGCTTCATCTCTAACAATTGAAGTAACAAGATAAAAATTACATCATGTTTAGTTACGCTATCCTCGCTGCTGAACGTGCATTTGGCATGAAGTGCTGTATGTGCGTATGTATTTATGTATGTATGTTTGTATGTATGTGTGTAAGTCCGTAAATTTTGTCATATTTACTTGAACTTTTATAGCTAGTTTGGAGAAAGACATTGGATGAGTTTGTTAGCTAGCTTTGTATCCTTTCAACTTCTTTAGTAAAAATTAATTCTTTTCATAAAAGAATTAAAACACTATAAAACCTTTACTTCTAGAGAAAGTCAGTGGCGGTGACATAAAAGAGGCAACTCCATAATCATGCAGACTCTGACATAATACTCTAAATATGACGTCATTCTCTCTCGCGCACACGGCTCTCTCTCTCTCTCACACAAACATACATGCATCTCCAGGAGGAACAGATCCTCATGCGTCCTCCAGGCGCATGAGGATCTATGCCTCTTGGAGATGTTTGGAGCGTGCACACGCACGCACTAACACGCACACACACATCGACGTGCTTTCAGAAGAGCATGCAAGTGACCCCATGTACTTAGTATATCATGTAGCTAGGTAAAGTCAACCTGCTTTCACACAAATTATAGCAAGACTAAAATTGTACCGTGAAGTTCTTGTTTTGTCACCATTTTCTCAAGCCTTATGAAGCGAAAGTGAAGCACATTTCACGTAAAATATAAAATTATGTAAAAACTAAAACATATGTCATGACAAATGACGTTTGACAAATCAATGACGCATATGTCCTGGGCCCCTGATAGAACTCACCGACGCATTGGCAGATCTACGAGACTTTTTCAATAGGAGATAATTCAACATCAGAATCAGGTCAAAGACAAAAGGTAGAACCATTGACAGCGAGGACAGCTCTCATATAGAAGGAACTTTGTGGGTTATGGCTCATCCCATCTTGTTTGTTTTTCAAGACTTCTCTTGAAAGAGCACGTCTTTTTTAATACCACTTTTTTATAACCAAAAAGATGGTTGCTTAACATAGGTTGTAATCCAGATCCAAAAGGTGACTGCCAAGCGTGTAAAATGCAAAGAAATACCCAAAGGAAAAAGAAACACATTTAGAAAAGACAGTTACAGCACAATTTATTAATATTTCGAGTAAATTTCTCTTTTTCAAAATAGACGAACAAACAAACATAGAGATCAGTCACTACTTATCTTCATTTATTGCAGAAGGAATTTGGAAAAGTTGCCACATTCCTTCTGCGATAAATGAAGATAAGTAGTGACTGATCTCTGGCTTATGCAAGCCAGTAATGTCTGGGCCAGGAAAGACCGTGAAAAATTTCTGATTAATAAACTGGGCACTGTGGCGCCACTCGGGATGAATATGAAAGATTAACATTTTTAACCTTGCTTGTGTCTGCTAACTGTACCTTTACCTCACTGTTTCGCTTCTGTTTTACTACTCACTAACCAGATAGGTGAGGTTGGCGCTGGTTGATATGTACATTTCCCTTGGGGATTTTCTCAGCGCTGGCCGTACGTTTAGTTGGATCCCTTGCCCTTCCCTGTCGGGCGCCCGGTCTCCGGCTCACGGAGTGATATGCGGTTTTGGGGCGGGGCGATCGTGTGCGTCCCTTGGGGATGTATGTGTTCGTCTTGTTGCCTGCCTGTGCGTTTTTCTGTGGGCTGGTGGGTGCCTGTTGGGTGGGGCTGGTGGTTCTGGCTGGTTGTCTTCCGCCCCTACCCCACCCCCTTTCTTTTTTTTTTTTTTTTTTCTCTCTCTCTTTCTCTCCCCCCCCCCCCCCACTACCCCCTTTAACACTTCTCTCTAGCCCTCTTTCTCTCTTTACGCTTTATCCTTTTCCCTTCTTCCTCTTCCTCCTTTTCTCCCCCTCCCCCCCCCCCCCCCCCCCCCCCCCCGCATCTCTCTTTCTCTCTCTCTCTCTCTGTCTCTCTCTCTCTCTCTTTCCCCCCTTATTTTTTTAGTTACCCTTGAAGACGGTTTCACAACTACCTTCTCTCCACTTATACCAATATTCTCTTACTGAATTTGATTATTTGCTTTGTTTCAATGACTTATTACTTGTTGTGTACCGTGCTAAATGCTGGGTTTTTTTCCCCGGGGTCCTCCCGTTTTTCCCCGAGGTAGTCCTCAACTTGAAGGTGATATAAAGTTTGCCTTCGGGTTGGTGTTTAGCAGGCTTTGTGTATTAGACACTCAGCCTACTTCGTGCCCAAGGGTACTCCCCGTTCGTTCTCTCTCTCTTTCTCTCTCTCCGTCTCTCTCGCTCTCTCTCTCTCTCTTTCTCTGGCCTCACCTACACGCTTTTTCTTTTGCTTGCTCCTGCACGTGCTTGCACACACTCTTGTCTCTCGTGTTCAGGTTCTTCCCGAGTCTCTCTCTTACGATTTTTCGTTGACGTCATTTTTCCTTTTTCCGCACTTTTGTTCTTCCTTTTCTTTTATTTTACGTCACCTCCTTCAGTTGCCACATTCCTTCTGCCAATGAAGATAAGTAGCGGCTAATCTCTCTGTTTGTTTGTTTGTCTATTTTGACAAAGGGTATTTACCCGAAATATTAATAAATTGTGTTGTACCCGTCTTTTCTAAGCGTGTTTCTTTCTCCATTGGGTACTTCTTTGATCTCTATATGTTTGTTTGTCTATTTTGAAAAAGGGTATTTACCTGAAATATTCATAAATTGTGTTGTAACTGTCTTTTCTCAGTGTGTTTTTTTCTCCGTTGGGTACTTATTAACATAGGTTGTACTGTAACATTTTCAGATTATTATAACTACTAAAAAATCACATAAATGGTTTCATCTATACATCATTTGTCACGCTTCTTATGCTTAAATATGTACTTATCATATAATTAACCCCTTTGTGCATGCAGTCAATAGTACTGTTAAGCCTTTGGCTGAAGGCACATGCAGTGCGTTTAGTCAAGGTGATTCTTACATGAATCGTGACAAAAGACACTATACCGACAGTCAAAGGTGTAACAGTATTGTCTGCGTGCACAGAGGGGTTAAATCATTCGCGGACAGCCGCATCCGGATGCACGGCATAAACTCACAAATGAGTTAACCTTGTGATTTGTGTCTGTAGTTGCAACTTGATGGTGACTGCTGGAGCGACACAGGCTCTGCACATGATGGCTACCATGCTGTTTGGGAAGGACTGTGTGGTCTTTACCGAGGACCCGACGTATTTTGCTGCAGCGCGCATTCTTGGTCATGACCTCCAAATGAAAATTGTTCCAGGTACTGACTGCGTTCTTCACTGTTTGTCGTCAAAAACAATGACTTTAACCCATTATAACCCCACAGCCGCATTTGCCAGATTTTGGAGGTATTATCTAACGACTATGTACCAGTTGTAGGAGATGAATTGATCATGATAATTCAAGGGTAGTGCCAGGTGAGCTTGGCACCTTCAGGCGCCAAGCTCATCTGGCACTACCCTTGAATTATTCTTCTTCTTCTTCTCGAACGCCGTCACACTTGGAGTTTGGCTCTCAAAATGAAATCTGTGGTCTTCTGTAGCGCCTCCACAGGCCTGTACAGTTTCTCTTGTAGAGTGGCGGGCTTCGGCCATATCTCCTCCCATTAGCGGCTGGTGGTTCCCACAGTCCTGGAGGATGTGCTCTGTGGTCTGCTCTGCCCCTTGAATTATCACAATCGATCCATCTCCTGCTGCAGGGCGTTGGGGCTAAGTGGGTTAATTGCTGCTTGATCAATCTGTGTTTTTATGAAAATATTCAGCATTGACCCCTGTATTTCAGGGTCTATGGCCAAAAAATAAGTATTCTGTTTCTGCTTATCTGATCAACCCTGTTTTATCAAGCTAAACCAAGGAGGACAAGAAACAAACCGGTGAGGTTTTGAGCAGATGACGTAAATTGCTCGCAGATGATTCAACTTTTGGGCTTGAAACACATGAAACAGCGCTTAGCGGGGATTAAAACAAAGTCGAACGCCACTCCGAAAGTTGAATTCAACTCTGTATCCACTTTCAACCCAAGCAGAATTGGTCCTATTTTCTTTCAAGGCTCTTTCAAGTGGAAACATGATAGCCAATCGCCTGCAGCGTTAGGCCCACGTGGTGTGGCTATGCAAACAATGCCACCAGCTAAGCCGATTATGGACCAGATGAGTGTGTGAAGAGTTGATCACATTGAAGGCAAATTTACTGTTCAACTTGCTCAAGACATTGATGTGTCTTCCATCACCTCGGGGGGGGGACACTATTCGGACTAGCGGACTATTTAAGGGACAACACTTGTGTCAAGTTATTTGTAAATAGTCTGTGGTCTGCATGTTAACTGTTCCAGTACCGTGTGATGAGGATGGCATGGACTGCGAAGAACTGGACCGTCTGCTGACGTCAAACCGACCGCCACAGGTCTCTGTCACCCCCTCACGGCCTTTCTGGGGTCTGGTCTACGTCATCACAGTTTACAACAATCCCACAGGCCGCTGCTACAGTCCCAGTAAGTGAACCCCTTCCCGGCCACCCAAAACCACCCAAGGCAGGAGGCACAGATCCTCATAAGCCCTCCGCATCCTTGGGGGGCTCATGAGGATCTGCATCTCTTGGAGTTGTGTATCACATTCAGTGAAAGGGTTAACCCCCTTGTGCATGCAGCCACACCCCTTCATGGCCCTTTTTTTTTCTTCTCATGGCTGGCCAGCTAAGGCCAACATTGACAAGGAGAATGTTTTCTCATCAAGCATCTACTTAGGAGCAACCCAGTGGGCGAAAGTCTGCTGGGCTGACACTGGCCTATGCACTGCCATGCATTGGATGCAGTTCTGGGACATACCGGTGCCTGTGATAACCTGAGGCTGACCTGCATTGTTTCCGTTTCAGATCGGTGTCGAAGGCTGGTGGAACTGGCTCGTAAACACGATGTCATGCTGCTGGCAGAGGATGTTTATAACCTCATTCACTTTGGGTGAGAACAATCACAAAAACTGCTTTGTTTCAAATTGTATCTCGTCACACACAGTGGTGTGAGGGCATTTAAGTCACTGGTCTAGCCCCGGTATATGTATTGCATGTGTTGTTAACCCATTTAGCCCCAAGTCCCTACAGAAAGAGACTGATTGACTATGATAATTCAAGGGTAGTGCTAGATTAGCTTGGCGCCTTCAGGCGCCAAGCTAAGCTGGTACTACCCTTGAATTATCATGGTCAAGCCACCTCCTGCAACTGGTACATAGTCGTTAGGCAACACCTCCAAAATTTGAGAAATGGGACCTTGGGGCTATAAGAGTTAAAGACCATCACCCAAATCATGATCTTTAATGACGGGTGATCTCTCATAAAATTGGTTGCTCAAAACAGGTTCTGTTTTATCATCAGTGGACTTTGTATTTTTTTTTTCAGCGACTCTTACCCTCCCCCTCGACTGCTGGCCTATGATCGATGTTCCGACCCTGACTATAGAGGTCACGTCGTGTCCAGCGCCACTTTTTCCAAAATTCTGGCACCAGGACTGCGGCTGGGCTGGTTGGAGGCCCCGGAACACATTCTGGCTCTGTTGCATGGGAGGTTTGAAAACTTGCTCATATGCTGTCAATAATGAATACATGTGTACATATGAGCACATTGCATACTGTGCACAGGAGCACCTACTCAGTATACAAGAGGTCATCGGGCCCGCGTCCGATGCAGTCGGCCTGCGTACAGACCTGGGCCCAAAAGAATAGATCGCTGTAGAGTTCTCTGCTTTATTAATTTAACCCTTATCATTTGGAATACACCTGTGTGTGAAATAGGTTTGACTAAAATAGTTCAAGGGTAGTGCCCCTCTAGGTGCCAAGCTATTCTGGCACCACCCTTGAACTAAAGCCTTTGGTCTATATCCTTATCTGCTG
This sequence comes from Semisulcospira habei, assembly GCA_036245525.1. NCBI lineage: Eukaryota > Metazoa > Mollusca > Gastropoda > Semisulcospiridae > Semisulcospira > Semisulcospira habei. The sequence goes on along the minus strand of BTPG01000004.1, from coordinate 188,771,879 downwards.
GTACTATAATATAGCTTGCATACGGCAGTGTACAAATTTGAAGCTTTTAGATTCAGTATGATATGGGTTAAGACTATGAAGGAAAACCATGTGATCACATTCTTGAACAACATTGGCCTGACCTAGTATTTTTTTAGTATAGGTCGAGTTTCTTAGCACGATGTGCTATGATTTTTTAGTAGTACTTCTGGGCTTCACAGATGTAAGCTGGAGATCAGCAGTGCTTGTAGGTCACACTTGATGCAGTTTGTTTACTCTAAATTGTTGGAGTAGCATTCTGCGCATGCACAAAATCATGTCTTTGAAACTCTACAGGAGTCTGCTGACTTACTGGGTATGTCTCTGCAGTCAGGCGATGTTGTTTTTTTTCCCCCAGCATTGACATTAATTCATATCATCCAGTTTTAGATTGTCTGTAAATTGTGCGTGAACAAGACAAGTTTTCATGGGCTTTTGGCACAGTCATAAATTTCATGATTTTTGGCTCTTGTGCGAAGCAACAGTGAGTCTATGTTCTGGGCCAGTGGTCATTTGTCCGTCATCTGTTGTCTGTCTGCCGCCATCTGTGGTAAACTTTAACGTTGGCATTTTCTCGATTTTTTTTCAAGCCATAATCTTCAAACTTGGCCAAAGGATACTTTGTGGCAAGACCTTTCTAAATATACCAATTTGAGTGACCTCTCACACAGGTCAAGGTCACCGAGGACCAGGCAATAGGTATAACATTGCTATATTTTGGCATAATGTATTTTTTTCTCAAATACTATTTACAACTTCAAACCCAAACTTGGTACAAAGATGCCTGATAGGAAGACTTTTCTATTCATACTAATTTGGTTGATCCCTCGGAAAGGTTAAGGGTCACAAGAACTCAGAAAACAGGCCAAAAATAGCCATATTTTGACAAAAGATGTTTTTTTCTCAAATACTATTCACAACCTGACACCCAAACTTGCTACAGAGATACCTGATGTTAAGACCTATCAATGCATACTAATTTGGATGAGCCCTCTGAAAAGTCAAGGGTCACAAGAGGTCGGCAAATCTGTGAAAAATGCAATTGTTTAATAGAATTGTAGTTATTATCAACAGTTTTGCAAACTTTTCAATCAAATTTGGTACAAAGGTAGCTGATGATGATAAGACCTTCCTATGTACATGTACACTAATTTAGTTGACTCATCGCAAAGGTCAAGGTTGACAGATGTGTGAAAACTGATTAAATCTTGAGAAAACATGGATTTTGCTGGTGCAGGAGCCATCCCTTTACTTATTGTCACAAAGGTCACATATGTAGATTGGACATACATGTGAGCCATAAGAGCTTTGCCTTTCTTGTTGTTTTTTTCATTTCATGATTTTTCCATGGGTAGTTGTGCAAAAAGTAAGTTAACAATGGAAAACAATGCAGTTTGCAGAACTAGTATGATGCACTGAAACTTTCAGCCCGGCGCACGTATTTCCCAAATTTTGGAGGCATCATCTAACAACTATGCACTTGCTGCAGGAGATGGATCGACAATGATAATTCAAGGGCAGTGCCAGATTAGCTTGGTGCCAACAGGCGCCAAGCTAATCTGGCACTACCCTTGAATTATCATCGTGACCCATCTCCTGCTGTATTGTCAGGGCTGAATGGGTTAAGTGTTAAAACGTTCAGCCATCATGAAAAATATCAAATGATGAAGTTTGTGTGTGTGTGGTTGTGGATAATATGTTTGTGCTCCATCTTTGACATAACCTTTCCTGGTGTTTTGCTGTGTTGTTGCACAGTAACATGGCATGGAGTGGAGGTAGCCTGAACCATTACGCGTCCAAACTGGCGGAGGCCATTCTAGAGCTGGGTCTACAGTCGCAACATTTGAGGCTTTTGAGACAAGTCTACAAGGTCAGTTTACAGCCAGATGTCAGGAAAGACAAGGAAAGAGGCAACAGTAGGGCGGGTTTGGTTTTCAAGAGATGACTCCCAGTCCCAACAACGAACGAGAGCGAAGGCACAGTGGATAACCAGCTAACCATAAACATAGGCAACACTCCAAACTTCACCAAGAGGCATAGATCCTCATGAGCCCCCTGGGCTCATGAGGATTTATGCCTCTTGGAGATGTTTGGAGTGTTGTCTTTGCTGATGGTACACGCTGGTTATCTGCTGTGATTTCGCTCTCGTTCGTTGTTGAGAGTCGTTCGTTGCAAATGAAACCTCACCATTAAAAGGAACACACCTCGGAAACAGTACACTGAGGGAAATCACTCAGCTCTGGACAAACAAACAATTTGTTCCCCTGACTCCTTCCTACTGCACCCGATCGCCCAGCAGTTAGTGCCATAAGGAAGAGGTCAGGGGACATGAGTGTTTGTTTGGCCAGCTCTCGCTGACTTCCCTTGGCATGTGTTTTGTACCCAGCAACATTTGTCTGTTGTATAAATGGTTTGTGACTACACTGCAAAAAAATAATGAAGTTTTTCAAAGCATGTTTTGCTCTTTGTTGATTATTTCTTTGCATTTGTTTTGTTTTGGCAATCACCCTGTTGTTTTGGATTTTCTGTCTAAAGCAGTCCCTTTAACCCATATTATTCTGAGGCTAAAAGCTTCAAATGTGTACACTGCCATATGCAAGCTACATTGTAGTACTTACAGATAAGGATATAGACCAATGGCTTTAGTTCAAGGGTACCCTTGAACTATTTTAGTCAAACTTATTTCACACACTGATGTATTCTGAATGATAAGGGTTGAATGATTGACATCTTTCTTAAAATTATGTGATCGAGTTGTTTGTTAAAAACTAACCAACAAACCACTAAACAGACCAATGACAACAAAGAAAAACAAAAATGATAATGGATTTATATTGTAGATGTTTACGTTGACAGCATAACTAAAAAAAAAAAAAAAAAAAAAAATGAGTACCTGGTGTGTGTGTGTGTGTGTGTGAGTACATTTTGTATGCACATATGTGCTTTGCTAGATGTGTGTGTAGTTGTAACGTGGAGTCTTGTGTGGTGGAGGTATACCTCGCCCTATCCTGGATGTAAATGTACCAAAGGTTATTACACTCTAGCAATTCATCCAGAGTAGTGTTATGCACCCAGACCACAACATTAATTTTGGGTTTGTTTGTTTTTCAGAAAAGGAATGATACTGTCTGTAATATTCTGAAGGAAAACCTCCCGCATGGCACAAAATTTGATAAGCCACAGGTACATAAAAATATATGCATAGATCAGTTTGTTTTCTGAATAGTTATGAACTCTCTTGTGCCTGCAGTCACCTGTACCTTGAACCATACCAGTAGCTGCACGCACGCGAGGGTTCACTTATTCACCGTTATGATCTCATGAATAAGTATCGAAGCATTACCGGTAAACACTGACTGCTACTGACGATACCATTCAGCAGAAAAGACAAGTATTTACGCATCTTTTCCGCTGAGTGGCATTGTGTCATTGGCTTCCTCAAGAGCTGCCTTGAAGGGCAAGAAGGGTCATGTCTTTAACCTTTTAGCTGTCAGCACCAGTTTTTGTTGCGATGATAAATCATTGTGACAAAGAGCGCTTCTGACAGCCAAAGGCTTAACCCATTCATCCCGACGCACGTATTTCCCAAATTTTGGAGGCATCATCTGACGACTATGCACCTGTTGCAGGAGATGGATCGGCCATGATAATTCAAGGGTAGTGCCAGATTAGCTTGGCGCCGACAGGCGTCAAGCTAATCTGGCACTACCCTTGAATTATCATGGTCGACCCATCTCCTGCTGTAGTGCGTCAGGGCTAAATGGGTTAACCTTTTAGCTGTCAGTACCAGGTTTTGTTGTGATGATAAATCATTGTAACAAAGAGCGCTTCTGAGAGCCAAAGGGTTAATGACAGATGATCTTTCACATGGGTGGTCGCTTGACAGGTTCTTGTGTATAGAATTATAGGCTGTTTGACATCGGAGCACAAACATTTTTTTTCCCAGATATCTCCGCAAAGAAATACTTTTGTGTACCACTCTAAGAACAAATGTCATTTAGTGCTTTTTGTGCTAATGTGGGCAATATTTACTTAACTCTTATAAATTGCTGATTTTTACCTGTCATAAACATTTGGTCAGAAGAAAAGAACAACCCATTTGCAATACCCTAATAGAGCCCCAGCAGCAAACAACCAGATTTGAATATCAAGGTCAATTATGTTAATTTTCATGTATGCGCTTTTTTAGGTTTGAAAACTTGGTCAACTTGCTTGTTCATGTGAACATTAATCTTTGATGTTCTAGGCTGAATATATTTAGGGATGTAAATTCAGTGAAAAGTTTCTGAATTTTTACGATTGTATGGCAAACCTGGCAAATTGTATTAGGTCAACCGACACTGAATGATATTTGTTCTCAGAGTAGCAGAGAGAAGTTGTTCTCTGCGAAGATATTTGTAAAAAAAGTGCGCTCCAATGTCAAATGTTCTACGCTGTTGAAGTCGCTGTACGTGTGGATGAGTGTGCCCATTTTTTGTCGACTGCTTTATGATTTGGGACCATACAACATACAGTTCCAAAATCACAGACCAGCTCACATTTGTGAAAATACCTGTGTACATTCCCTGTCTTTCAGGGTGGATTTTTCATCTGGATTGAGTTTCCTGAGGAAGTAGACACATTTAAAATGGTGCTGTACACGGCCAAGGAACACAAACTGAGTTTTTTTCCGGGAATTTGGTGAGATGACTGTTTTGTTCTGTTTGTTTCATGCATACACTCTTTGGCATGCAGCTACTGGTACCTTGTGCAGTGCCAGTGTGTTAACCCCTTTACTTATGCGAGGAAGTGCACACGATTCAGTTACAAGAGACATAGATCCTCATGAGCCCCTGCAGTTGCAGGGGCTCATGAGGATCTATACCTCTGATGACAACATATGCACCTTGGGCGCTTGGAATCTCTTCGGAATGACATAAACAAAGATTTCAGAAACACAATCTGCGTCCACAGCGGTAAAGAGGTTAATATGGTTTGCATTGTGGGCCTGTTCCTAGCTGATATCTGTAAGTAGGAAATTTCCTAAATCAAGATCAGGTCAAAGACAAAGGCAATAAACTTTTCTTTTTATTTTTGTCTCTGTCATACAGTGTGTGTGCATTTGTGATTTACATTTTTTTTCAGCTCCTCTGGGCTGGGTCATTGCACAAACTGTGCTCGGATATCCTTCAGTTTTCTGCCCGAGGACGAACTGTATGCCGCAGTGAAAATATTCTGCCAGGGAGCCATGGCTTACATCAACCAGTCACAGACGAGTGGATAATCCATTCTTTCTAGCAATTCTCCAGAGGGTGTACTGACTGCTATGAATTTTCAGACACTACTGCAAAGTGCTTAACCCTTTGGCTGTCAGTAGTGGTTTTGGTCAAGCTGATTTCTGCAGGGATCACCTGGACAAAAACTACTACCAACAGCTATATCAGCAAGAGGCATAGATCCTCATGAGCCCCCGCAACTGCGGGGGCTCATGAGGATATATACCTCTTGCAGTGTAAAAATGAAATCAAGATCTTGAAAATACTTTGTAATCATGTTGCTAGGATGGCTGGGGCTTTTGGCAAAGTTTTCAGAAACACAGTTGGCGACCACTGGCAGCAGTCTTGATTTACGTCTGAATATAGCAAAGGCAACCCATTTAGCCACACTGGTTACCAGTAGCCAGTGTGGCCAGGGAGGTAGCCATTGTGGCACACACAGGTGTACACACCACACTTAAAATCAAAGCTTCAGAAGGAACTGCCTTATTGTCTGAAATCACAGACGAAGATACTTCTGGGATATCTGACAAAGACTGTTGCCGTCAGGGTATGTTTGTGTGTGCACGCCCAAGTATCCACTGGAAATATCCATAAAGTATGTGCGCCTTTACACTGTGTTTGCAGATGTCAAATCATTATTGCCTATGTGCATTTTTTGCTTGTGCATCATAATCCTGTTAAATTGTAGTTGCGCATTTTTGCTTGCATAGTATGTTTGCAAATGCACGCTTGTTTCACTTGAGTGTGCTTGTTGGGTTCAGTGCTTGGCAGCGCTGAGCTGATTTGCATTTGGGATAAAGTGCTTGTATAATGTGCTGTATTATTATTATTTGTATGTGGGTGCATTTTTGTCATAGGTGACCTGCACACAGCCACAGCCACGATGAAGTCCTCGCTGAAAATTTGAGAAATAAAACCGCAACTCCAGAACAATGTGGTTTAAATGGATTCTTTCTTCTTCTCATTATATATTTACTTCCGTATATATATGCTTTTTTTTCTGAGTGGCTATGTTTTAATTGAATGTTTTTGGATACTGCAGAATATTCCATTATTTTGTATACTATTAAATGTTAAGATTTTCCCTTGGTCTTACAATGATTCTGGATGCAATGAACAATTTTTTTTTTTTTCTACAAAAGAACTGTCTGCCGCTGTAAACTGCGTGTTATGTTGTGCGCAAGACTGTCATGTGTCCTTGTCGGCTTGCAACTCATTGTGTCCGAGGTACGAAATACCCACATTTTGGTGTTATCCTCTGAGGACTGCATTGCATTTCTGGAGACAGATTGACCATGATAGTTCAAGGGTGGTGGCAGAATAGCTTGGCATCTGTAGGCGCCAAGCTATTCTGCCACCACCCTTGAACTATCATGGTCGAGCCATATCTTGTTGTGTGTTTGGGCAGAATGAGTTAATCATTGGACATTTTTAATCACATGATTGTACAATGTATACCCCATTTACAGCTACTTAGCTTGATATTGTTGGGAACAGGAGCAATTTATTGTTAACATTTAATGGAAATGTTATTTTATTTGCCTGTCAGAACATTAAATTCAGATCATGTTATTGCTGGTGAACTGTTTACATTTTATTTGCATGTTTGTAATTTCTTTGTTGTGCAAGTGGGTATACATTTCTTTTTTTTTGGCTCACGTACGAAGCAAAAGTATGTTTGGGCCAGTAGTCTGTCGTAAACTTTAATGTTGGCATTTTCTCGGAGACTATTTAAGCCAGATTCTTCAAACTTGGCCCAAGGATACTTTGTGGCAAGACCTTTCTAAACACCTCTCACAAAGGTCAAGGTCACATGGGATCAGGAAATATGTAAAAAAAAATAGCTATATTTTGACATAATTTATTTTTTCTCAAAAATACTATTCACAACTTTAAACCCAAATTTGGTACAAAGATACCTGATGTTAAGACCTTTCTATGCATACTAATTTGGTTGATCCCTCGGAAAGGTCAAGGGTCACAAGAGCTCAGGAAATAGGTGAAAAATAGCCATATTTTGACAAAAGATGCTTTTTTCTCAAATACTATTCACAACTTCAAAGCCACATTTGGTACAGAGATACCTGATGGTAAGACCTATCTATGCAAACTAATTTGGATTACCCCTCGCAAAGGTCAAGGGTCACGAAGGGCTCAGGAAATGGGTCTAAAATAGCCATATTTTGACAAAAAAATTTTTTTTCTCAAATACTATAATACTATTCACAACTTCAAACCCAAATTTGGTACAGAGATACCCGATGGCAAGACCTATCTATGCATACTAATTTGGATGACCCCTTGGAAAGGTCAAGGGTCACAAGAGTCTGGCAAATGTGTGTAAAATGCTGATTTTTGTATAAAATTTTAGGTATTACCATTTTTCAGCCAAATTTGGTACAAAGACAGATGATAATTGATTGTACATTGCTTAACGTCCCGACAGCAACAAGGCTTTCTCAGGACGTGCCTGCACTGCTTGTGAAAAAAAAATAAATAAACAGAAAATTGAAGACCTTCCTATGCATACTAATTTAGTCGACTCATAACAAAGGTCAAGGGTCACTGGGGGTTGACAGAAGTGTGAAAAATGCTTACATTTTCAGAAAACTTGCATTTTGCTGCTGCAGAAGCCAGCCCTCGTCGCAAAGGTCACACATATGTAAATCGGTCATACACGTGAGCCATATTGGCTTTGCCTTTCTTGTTTTTGCAGGGAGCATTTTACTCGGACCATATATTATTATCATTAAACTTTACATTTTGTATGTTTGTAAGGTTTTGTGTCAGTTGGGATGGTTTGTAAAGAGAGGGCTTAGCTCATTACATAAGGACGTGCAGGAGAATTTTTACATGTATCCAAATGCGGAACCTCTCGAACGAGTTAACCCATTTAACCACAAGGCCAAATTTCCCACATTTTGGAGGCGTCACCTAAGGATGTACCGGTCGCAGGAGATGGATCGACCATAATTTAAGGTCAAGCTAATCTGGCACTACCCTTGAATTATCATGATTGTTCTATCCCCTTGTGTAGGGATAAAGGGGTTAACGCAGTAAGTTTGAATTATGTCATTTTCTGTAGTGCTAAATGGGTTAACAGAGGAAGTTTGATTATCACGGTCATTTCCTGGTGTATTACTAAATGGGTTAATGCAGTAATAGTTTACTGTACTGTTACAATTTGGTGAAGAACATGTGCACCCTAACACTCCACAATGGTGCTGAAGGGTCAACTTCGCTATGTTTATGCAAGCATGAAACTGCCCATGTAAAAGCCACCTTAGTGTGAATCCGGGGCGCAGCTTTGCACTTCCATCCATATTAAATTTAGAATAAATATGGACAGGCTTGAATCCCCCAAATTGTGAAATCTTTGTAGGATAGCCACAGTACAAATCCATCCCGGGTGGAGGAAGCTAGCTGGATTCATGCATGCCTGGATAGATTCACGTCGAGTAGATTTATGGCGGGCTGATTTTTGTCTGAATATGGCAATGGCAACCCATTTAGCCACACTGGTTACCTCCCTGGATCTGCTACGCATAGCGTAGCAGATCCATTGATTGATTGTACATTGCTTAACGTCCCGACAACAAGGCTTTCTCAGGACGTGCCTGCATCACTTGTGAAAAAAAACTAAACAGAATATTGAATGCATGTTGCCAGCCGGTCCAATACGTTAAATAAACCTACGACATGGGGCCTAAATAAAGCCAAGACCATTTAGCAACACACATCCAATATTAAGAGCTACAGGCAGCGCAGACAGTAGGGAGAGTTTAAAAAAGGTAAATACAGGTGAATGGACCAAGGGTAGACAGAAACACATGCCCCAGAATAGAGAAGAAACCCCACCCTGTGGGGCTGACCAGGGTGACCCTGGGAACTAAAAAGTAGTTAAACCCACCCAAGTCCCCCAGGGCAGACCCGGGTGGGGGCGTAGCAGATCCAGGGAGGTAGTCAGTGTGCAACACACAATTGTATACACACTTTAAATCAAAGCTTCAGAAGGAACTGAACAAACTGCAGCATGTCATTTCGGATCATCATATTTAATAACTGCAAGAGTAACAAAAATACGCCCCCACACACGAAGGGGACCAATTTTACAACCATTATGAGCCTGTCCGCAGCAACCTTTTTGTGACGACGCAAAACTGGGGAGCAGGCCATAAAATGAACACGTTCATGGACACACGTACACATTCATATCCACACGTTACTTGTACCTGAACAGATGCTACACACACATATGCACAAAAATATTACAAAAATCATATGAAAACAAGAGTATCAACATTTTGTGATGAGCAAAACCTAATGGACTACATGGATAAAATACTACACAAAACGATGATACTGGGTAATGGCGATTGATGAACCAAATGTATATGACCTGAATGGCAATTTTGCCAGACCGTCCCCCCCCCCCCCCCCCCCCAAACAAATGGTGATGTAACTTCACAAAGCTATTTTATGAGGAGCTATGGAAATGATGATAGTATCTGGAAATTCAGCCAGACTGTTTTGTGATGAAACCTTAACCCTCTTGACCCCAAGGCCGCATTTCCCAATGTTGGAGTCGTCACCTGACAATTATAATTTCCCAATGTTGGAGTCGTCACCTGACAACTATGCACCAGTTGCAGGAGATGGATGGACTGATAATTCAAGGGAAGTGCCAGATTAGCTTGGCACCTTCAGGTGCCAAGCTAATCTGGCACAACCCTTGAATCCTCACAGTCCAGCTATCTCCTGCAGTTGGGTCTTGGGGCTAAATGGGTTAAAATGTCCCAGACTTTGCAATGAGGTATGGTAGTGATGCAAGTTTCTGATGCAAAATGTACATAAAAGGTTCCAAATTTAAAATAAAAATACATGCACACTTATTGACTCGCACTAGAATGCCGATGCTGTAATGGAGGTTATCCCTAAACAAAGCAGGTCCAAGAATGCACAAAGGTGACCCATTCAATGGATTACACTACACCAGTTACCCAGCACAATTCATCCAGAAGAGGCATATACTCCCATGCGGCCTTGCATCCGCAGGGGGCGATGAGAATATACCGTATTCCTCTTGCTTGCGATGAGGGGCTTTATTTATGCAGGCATCAGAACTGTTTACCCAAAAAAAATCTGAAAACGTTATTTAAAGCCATTTCCTGGCACATAAGAGGTCAAAAGTGTTATTAACTAAGCACATGAACAGGGGCCAGGAAAATCGGAAAATCGCCGAAAATCGGACAGTTCTGATGCCTGTTTATGTCCTCAATCTGATGCACTTACCTGGGGTTTATTGCAGGACTCCTATTAAGCGATAAAGTGAGACGGTCCTTGCTGTCAAGGGACACTACATGTCTTATAATGTCACACCTTGCGGCATCTTTGACCCGATTTAGCCACAGCTGCTATTGGCCCCCTTGTGTATGCAGCTACCAGAACTTACAGTACCAACAGCTGTGTGCACACGGAGGTTAAAATGAAGTAATTGACTCAACCAAAAGTGCTACCACCAGGCAATGGGTTAACAATTGTGAAGTCATCTTGTACAAGCTGCATATATACAAACTGTGAAGAGTGGCTGACCCTGATAATTTAGCAAAGTAAATATACACTGTTCATATTTGAACAAGTACAGCATGCAGATACTTTGCAAACTTCTGTAATGAGAATGTAAGAAACTAAACAAATGTGCATGTGGTTCAAATCACCAAATAAGAAATTTAAAAAGAAACTACAAAATAATACAAATCAATATAGGATATGATGTGGTAATAGTTTAAAATGACACTCCTTTGTAATGAATGCTGACAATAAAGATTACCAAACTAAAAATTGTAAGCACAATTTTTTTTTATTTCTACAAAGACTGAATTTAACCCCATGGATGCATTTTATAAATTTTGAAGGCATCATTTAAAGACTGTACCAACTGTAGGGGATGGATTGACCATGATAATTCAAGGGTAGTGCCAGATTAGCTTGGCACCTGATGGTGCCAAGCAGAAGCTAATCTGGCACTACCCTTGAATTATCATGGTCAATCCATCTCCTGCTGCAGGGCATTGGTGCTAAATGGGCGAGCCGAGTGAAAAGCTTTCAGAGAGAAAATGCAAAATGCATTAATATCTAAACACAGTACTGTTCTGTGTTTATGTACAGTGCGTGAATGAATGCTGTGATTCACGTGAGCGTGCTTTTTTGGTTTAGTTCGCGACGGCACTTTGAGCCAATATTCAATTGGGTAAAGCGCCTATTTAATGCGCCGATTTATTTTTATTTACAGAGAACCAATCAAAACCGAGAGATTTTTTACTTACATTGCTTAACAAAGAGAAGTGTGGTGTGACTTTAACTAAGGTGAAAAAAAAAAATCATTGGTAAAAAGATCTCATTCACGCACTCGCATCTTATGGCTTGTGCAACTTTTGGAGGTGCCAATAAAAAATGTTTACAACTACATGATAATAGTGACAATTCAACGGTAGCACCAGACTAGCTTGGCATTGTCACACTTGCCCTTGACTGCTCCTCACATTTCAAGGGCAGTGCCGGATGGACTTGGCACAAGCCCATCTGGCTCTGCCCTTGAAATGTCATGATCAATCTGTTACTGCCCTTGAACTATCATGGTCAATCTATATGTGGCTGTAGTGTCATTATGGTGCACATGCTAAGTTACAGAATAACCATTTTAAAAAAGCAATCAATCTCATCCTCATGGAGATCTAAGCAGGCAGCAGCGTAGACTGTGCGATATGCTATGAATTTTGAAGAATGATGCTCACAAATGAAAATGGATGCAAAATACTTTCTATTGGAAGGTGAAATGATTCAGGAAAAAAGTCTGTAATCAGAAAAATCAAACAGAACATCCACATTTTTGAAATTGTCCTCAGACAAGTCAAACATCCATGTTTCAGAAACTTCCGTCAAACAAAAAAAATGTAACAGTTTCACCTACAACACTAGCACTACAGACAAGAGAAATCTAAAAGAAAACATGCTCATCAATAGACAATGTCAAATTTACAGATACCTGATAGAGAGAAACGCATTTACCCCCAAGTACATGCGCAGCCACAGGTACTGTTAACCGTACCGGTAGCTGCACGCACAGGTGGGCTCATCAACACGAAATGAATAACCTCAGCCACATTCAGCTGCATCCGAAAAGTCAATAATAAATTAAATTCTCGCATCTGCAAAGCTTGAACACAATCCAAACATGCAAACATCAATTCAGTCACCAGCATTCATGTTTCCCTTTTGCTCACCACAATTTTCCGTCACCTTATGACGCATTTTCACCAAGAACACTTTTTCAATGACAACCACCAATTGTGCTTAATGCCAACTCATCTTTCACTTGCAAACAGATAAAAATCACGACACCTGCTGAGACACATTCACACCACTTGTTGACTGAAAGTAACGATCTGTGACATAGAAATGCCTCACACAAATACCCACTAACAATGATATCGGATATCACAACATGTACGCAGATTCTGTGGTCGGCGCAGGGAGAAATGTACAGGCCCTTGGAGTGGGAGAGAATGAGAATGTACAATCAATATTCAGAAACAGGGGTGAAAGGTCAGCAGATATATTACACACAAACAACAGAACATTTTGTAGTCATAATAACAAGTGCTGCTTTGACACAGGTCAGCCTCAGGATATTGCCAAACAGCAGAACCCGTTTTTAGCAGCCACCTACTTTGCAAGAAAGAGTGGTCTTCAAAGACACGTGTTCTCTCCTGAAGGTTTTGAAGGGCAGAAAGTGTCAGCTGTCATGAAAGACCACCATCTCGGTGTCTACAGCCACCTAAGGAAAAGATGGTCTTCAATGGCAGGGGCCAGTTGCATGAGGGAGCTTAGTCCTGCTATTGCACCCTTTGGATGCTGGCAGCACTTTTTTTTGTGGAGCTGATTCCTGAGGAATCACCTTGGAAAAAAAGCTGCTGATAGCCAAAGAGTTAAAAATCAAACCCATCTACTTACATTAGAGACACTTGACTAACACACTTTGTGTGTTGGTGACGAACCAGCTCACATTTATACAGTTAGAACCTGTTATGAGCGACCGTTTGAGGGATCACATCATGAAAGGTCATCACTGAATTGACTGTTGCCACCTAAATGGTAGTCCTAAATGACAGCAGGCACTCCGAGCCCTTTAACCCTTTTCATCCTGATACACCCATTGCCTGAAATAAATCTGACCGATAGTTCAAGGGTGGTGCCGGAGTAGCTTGGCACCCTTGAAGTGAAATGCTTGATCTATCTCCTAATCTGTAATGTAGCCTTCAAAGGACAATAAACTTTTTCCCCAATCAGCCTCAGGATGTAATGGGTTAAGAGTTCTCTTGAGAGAAACCTGTCTTTCAAGACCACTTTTTGGGAGGGGGCAAAAAAGGTGGTTGATCAAATTCAAAACAGGTTCTATTGTACCACAAAACTGGCCGATTCACGGCCCTAAGATAATTGTTACAATGGAAACAGCTGCATTGTGCAATAGCAGACCACAAAATATGAAAATATGTGTATTGTGAAAATCACACGAGTTGAAAATCACGCCTATGTTGAAGTAAAATATTTGTAAAAAATTAAAAAAAACTTGTTCAGAGAGGTCATTACAGAAAGCAAAGAAGCTTTGTCTCCAGCATCGAGAGCTGAACGGAACTGTGGGAAAAAATGTATTTTTTCTCTAAAATGTATTTTTTCGAAAAATACTTACCGATGTCATGACTAATAGGAAGGTACACTTAGCATATATCGATTTCAGCCTAAGCATCCATTGTGTACACTACACAACTAAGGAGGCGACTTCAGCAAGTCGTTACCAAGAAACCCTGAGTGGCTTCCCTTCCCTCCATATCCAGTGACCTTTCCTGCCAGTCTTTTGCCTTAGCTCAATTGCGGCAAGGCGGGCAGGAGGGAGGGACCTCCGAGTCATGCCAAAGGTATGTATTTTTCTAAAAAATACATTTTAGAGAAAAATACATTTGTTTTCTCAAAACTCTTACCGATGGCATGACCAATAGGAAGAATAGCGAATAGGAGGTGGGTGCCGCCCATAACACCAAACCCGCAAGCGAAAATCGCCAGGAACTGCACTCCCCGTGCGTTAGGTTATCAAGGCCCCCCCACATGCGCTCAACTCCCGACGATTTCAGCTATGTGTTCCTATGGCGCCTGGAGGGAGTGCTGCGCTGCCGAGATGTCCCCCACCAGGGCAAGGTTGTTACGTTGGCCGGATAGGTCCCTCAGGTAGAAGCGGGCGAAGGTGGATTCCGCCCGCCAGCCCACGGCCGCCACAATGTCGCGCACTGCACAGTTGCGGTCAAATGTGATGCTCGTTGCCACTGCTCTCACTTCGTGTGCCCGTATGCGCATTGTCTTTGCTCTCTCTGGGGAGAGTTCCGAGTATGCAGACCGGATGACCCAGCGTAGCCAGGACGAGATCGTCTGTCCTGTAAACTGCAACACAAAGCAAACATGAAAGGCAACGGCGCTTGGCCCCCCCCCCCCCCCCCAAGCTTTTCCACCGAGTGAAAATCCGAGGCCACGCTAACAGAGTTCACAAACATTTAAGCGAAAATCCACAGAAAGTGCCACAGCCCGGCCCGCCATCTTGCCGGCCACGAGGCCTTACTTTGCCATAGTGGCACTTTTCTTTTTTAATCCGCCAGGAAATCTTGCCAAGGCAAGACACTACCCGTCAGGAATCCAAGAAAAACACATTGCCAGTTGAAATCCCACGAAGCACACTGGTAAAACGACGAAAACCGAAGAAAATCCATGTAGGCTGAGCACAACCATCCGGTAGAGCTAAGTGTAAAAGACTGGCGGGAAACACGTCACTGGACATGGAGGGAAGGGAGGCCACTCAGGGTTTCTTGGTAACGACTCCCTGAAGTCGCCTCCTTAGTTGTGTAGTGTACACAACGGATACTTAGGCTGAAATCGGTATGCTAAGTGTACCTTCCTATTAGTCATGCCATCGATAAGATTTTTGAGAAAATAGAGCAGCACTGACTGCTCTTAACCCCGTGGCTGCTACTGACAATACCGCTCAACGGAAAAGACTTGTGTCCACCGAGTGCTATCAAAGCATCATCAGCGACAGTAAAAGGGTGCACCCAAACTTAACACCAACAGTTGAAAAAATGCAACAAGATAACGCCTACTGTACCTTCTTTCTTGTTTGGAACAGCCGTACAGCTCAACAGTGTCATCTACAGAATACAGAACAAGTCTAAAAAATAAGCATCATCAGCGACAGTAAAAGGGTGCACCCAAACTTAACACCAACAGTTGAAAAAAATGCAACAAGATAACGCCTACTATATCTTCTTTCTTGTTTGGAACAGCCGTACAGCTCAACAGTGTCATCTACAGAATACAGAACAAGTCTAATTTTTTTTTTAAAGATTACTCATTCTTCACTAAAAGTGTATGAGAGAAAAGGAGCGAGTAGTATGTGCAAACACCTGCTCACAGAGACTTTTTTCCAGGGACCTGTGAAAGTCACATTACTCACAAGTCTTGAGCAGGCAAACTGACATACATTCATTGAAAACTGCATCCTACTTGTTTTTTGTTGTGATACCTCCTTCCCTGCCTGTGTACATACATTTATGTTCAGAAATCTTGACTGAAAGCCAACACTGTCCAAGAAACATGGTCCTAATGAGACCCTGCAGTCATGGGGGCTCATGAGGATCTATGTCTCTTGCAATTGGATTGTGTGCACTTTCTTCTTGGCAGTCAAGGGGTTAACAGACTTTTATTTTACATACCTTTAATCCACACAAATACAGGAAGCTATTGTTCAAATTATTAATAGCAGGGAAGATGATAACCCTAGTAGCCATTTGGACTACAATCCAGTTTCAGCCCAGATTCGTTTCCAGTAAAACAAACAATTTGTGTGTGCATGCAATGTGAAATTTGTTTCACCTTTGGGTTCCCAGAAACAAGACTCCGACTTGACCGACAAGATTTGGGACTGGCGAGTGGGTCTGGTCCTCCCTGAATACTTGTGGGCACATACAGATTAAGATAGGCTGTATACATTTATTTCCATTTTGTATTCGGAAGCCATCGTTTTATATAGATCATTTATATAGAGAGTTAATGACACAGACAGTGCTACAATCAGACAGGGGTGCTGTGGGTTTCACTACAAAGTCATTGGGGACGTGAGGGTGGTTTGGTTAAAACAACTAGAAAAGTGACTATTTTTTCAGTGACCTCTATAAGCCATGATGCATTGTCCAGAAATTCCACACCTACTACCCAAACTGAGCAATTCCATATTCAAATTTTACTCACACACAAGTGAAGTTTATCAACCCTACCCATGCCAACTAAATGAACTAAATGTACAATCTACATTTCATACGTAACAGTTCTGACAGCATGTTGACCGAGGCATTCTACTTACAAAGATAATCGACTGATTCATGTGTGCTGCTGTACAAAGACCAATGCCATCTACTGTACAGATAAAAGTGAAAGGTGCAAGCCACACTCACAAAAACTACCACAGATCGTCTGCAAAGGGCACAGATTTTTCTGAGCCCCTGCAGTCATGGGGGCCCATAGAATCTACGCCGATAGCCTGTCCTCTATTCACACCTGTTTTCTCAAGCAGAGGTGGCAGCTTAGAATAGCAATCAAATTACTCCCCTTGTGCATGAAGACACTAGTACCACAAACAGTACCGGTGAATATGCAAAAAAGGGTTTAATTTACAAATATATGGTCCCAGAACATACAATTAGCACTGTACAGAAAACGACTCATTTTACTTTGTATGACAACAAAGCCAGCACCATTTTTGAAACTGTACACTTTACAACTTTTTTCACTACTGACAAAAGTTTGTACTTGAGACTGCAGCCAATGAAAGTTAGCACTAACTACACTACAGTGAATGACTGGTAAGCATGCTCTTTGGAGGTGAACTGCACAACACAATGACAAAGATGCAAGCAGATCTATGTTGATGATAAAACTGAACTTAAAAAGGTAGGTGTTCCAGCACCCTTTAGGCAATTAAGTGTTTGCACGTTCACTTCCCCAGGAATCAGAATTTTTTTTCTCAAGGCAAGACAGTATGGGGTTTTACCCCCTTGCGCAGGCAGCCTCAGGCACTGCAAACAGTATCAGTGGCCATATGCACAAGGAGGTTTAATACTGGCAAACACTGCCAGCCACATGATAAAGTCAACACAATCATTCAATCGAACCCAACACTTCACAAATGCTCTGTCTTGAACACTTCACAAACACTCTGTCTTGTCTGTCAATTGGTTTAGACTGTGGTACAGTCAAAGTCTCAGTATGGCAGCTTTTTTTTGTACCGGCACATTCACTCATGATTATAAGGGTATGGTCAATCATAATGATAATCTGTGAACTGAAGTTTTGATGGCAACCAAGTCACGATAGGCCCTCCTATGGATCACTCAGGCCAGAACGTCTTATGAAGACAAAATTGTTCGAGGGAGGAATTTGCAGGCAGTTCAGTACTAAATTCTGTTGAGTCACTTTTTCAGGTCTGGAATCAGTTCTAAATCTGCCATAATGCAAAATCTCCTCTTCTCGAATTTCAGATAAGTGTCATATTTTGGACTTGGAGCGACAAGTTTGTAAAACCTTGAGAATTCCTATATAAGGTCAAAATCGCAGGCCACCACATGCAAGGTTGAGTCTCCACTGTGGTGATCAAACTTGGGTCTTCTTTCAAAAGCTGGATATGCTGTTTTCTCCCCAGGTTATTATCATCTTTTTGCTCTTTCTACATCTCGCTAAATGTGGTTGAACAGTCACATCACCATGGTCAAATCATTAGGGTCGAAAGCCATTTCCATCTTGTTCATACCTCTGAACACTGCCTGCAAAAGCTTAAGTCTTCTAGAATGTCAACATTTCCATCATATTCTACACAGTGCACCACCATTCTTTTTTTAATCTTCCACGATGCTTTTCCATGCAAGCATGTGCTCACTCTACACTGCGATTCTTTTTTTATTTTTTAAATATTCAGTGCTGCATTAGTGTAAGCAACAGTGTGTGTGCTTACTCCAGTTCTAACCACTGCAGCGGCAACCAGTCCTTAAAGCTCTCAAACCGTCCAGCAAGACTTTCTGTACAACTACTACTGCACAACACCCTCTTTAAGACAGTTTTGTGTGGTCATTATAGTCAAGCAAGTCACACTGTATTTCAGCACTTTTTCTCCGACTCTTATGCACATCAAGTTTTGTCTGGCGTTGACCACTGCAAAACCTCTCAAATAAATCATAGCTCTCTTTATGTACAGCAAACCAGCTTTTCAGCATCCACAGATTAGTGCTAATCATCCCATAAACCTTCTCGGACACATGTCATTTCAACACTACAGTAGTGCCAACCAGCTTTCTACATACAAGCCAGATGCCAAGTTGGCACTGCAACCTCTGCATACTTTTCAGCACAAAGCAATGTAGTGCTAAACACTCAATTCAACTCTGTATGCTTCACCCATTTAACCCCATGGCCACATTTATGAACTTTTGCAGGTGTCACCAAACCACCATGTACCAGGTTGCAGGAGAAGTATCGACCATGATAATTCAAGGGTAGTGCCAGATTAGCGTGGCACCATCAGGCGCCAAGCTAATCTGGCACTACCCTTGAATTATCATGGTTGATGCATCTCCTACTGTAGTGTGTCGGGGCTAAATGGGATAAGATACATGATCCATATAACCTCTTGCACAAACAGATGCCATATTCATCCGACTGTGTACAATATGACACCTTACTAATGCTGAACTTGATCATTTCCTTGGTCCTCAGCCTAACACCTAACGCTGAATCCGCAGCGTTAATCACTCAACACACTGGTTTCAGTGTTCACTCCATACTGCCCTCAAAATGTGTAGCATATCCTGCATGCAAGCCTCGTGTATGTGAGAAATGCTAGCCTGGCTGCCGTCTTGAAAAGTGCAGACTGCATTCCATTCACAAGACTGCAGATTGAGGCCCGGAAAGTCTCAACAGCCCTCCTTTTCTTCCTTAGTCCACCCTTTTTTTTTTTTTTTTTTACAGCATCTCTTCAAACGAAGCCATCAAGTCACTCTGGGCGTTCATGTCAATACGATTGGCCAACTGTGATGAAAAAAGATACACAGGAATTTAGGAGCACAGAAATAGCATCTCATCTAAAGTGTTCTTCTTAACCCTTTTACCCCCCAAGGTCCCATTTCTCAAATGTTGGAGGTGTTGCCTAATGGCTGTGTACCAGTTGCAGGAAATCAATTTACCATAATTCAAGGGTAGTGCCAGATTAGTTTGGTGCCTGAAGGCGCAAAACTAATCTGGCACTACCCTTGAATTATCAATCAATCTCTTGCTGTAGGGACTCGGGGCTAAATGGGTTAAATGTGAGGCCTAATGACATATGGGATCAGCCATGATAGTTCAAGGATAGTGTCAGATCAGCTTGGTAAATTCCCTTCAAACATGACAGGGTAGTGCCAGGTGAAGTAGGTGGCAACAGTACAGTCTTGCATGAAAAACTGCAAATCTCTGGACAATTCTGATGGCCAACTTTTTGTATGCATGAAGGTGGACTGAAAGTTGGCCTGGCTAAACCACAAATCTTAGCCTACTATTACTACAGCAGGCTATAAGCCTTCTGGCTTAGATCGGGCTGGCTATTTTTCAGCCCATGCTCAATGCATACCACTCGTGTAAAGGAGAAACCACACAAACACTACTAGTAAAACTTTAAATATTGTAAGCAGGGTTCCCACAGAGTCACAACATGCCCAGAAAAGGACCTTAAAAGGACTTAAATGGGCAAAAAATTTTCAGTGGAAAGGACCTAGTATCTAGCACAAAGTATCAGACTCGTCCACACACAACAAAAACCAAATCAGTGCTGTTTCTATCTGCTGATTTATTACCATTTGCTATACTCACAGTTGCAAGTGAGAACATTTTTTCAAGACCAGAGGAGCAGGTTCGAGTATTAACACTAACAGCCTATGAGACAAATGAACACAAAAATGTCAGTGTCCAGTCTCTGTTAGTTCACTTTCAGTTGTAACATCTGTTTAAAAAAAAGTATGGCTTAAATAATGCACAAGCTATGCTTATTCAACTTATTCAAGCATGACAAAACATAATACATTTCAGTGATTTAATACCATCACTTTATATATCACTACAACTTGACTTTTAACTTGACAAGCCTATTTTCTGCTCTTTTGCACTGGTCAAACACACTCACATACACAAAAAAACATCTTTGTAGTTAAAGCTAGTGAACAGTTTATAAGGCCCATGTGAGCAAAATGTTATGAACCAGATAACTGTCCAGTTTCTACTGGTTCATTCACAGTTGGAACATTGAAGAAATGTGTTCTTGTGCACTGGTGTCACATACGCACACAAAGAGACAAACAGGGAAGAGATTAAACGATCTGTTTCATTCTTTCCTGTACATCCGAAATTCTCTGGTCCAAGGCTTTGATTTCGTCGTTTTTGTCCTTGGCACTCAGCCGAGGACAGTTGGCACGCTCGATGAGAGAGAAGCTCCTGACTTCTTGTGCCTTGAAGCACAGTTTGTCTGCCTCTGCAACCAACTGGGTAGCTGCCTCCTCAGCGGTCTTCCTGTTCTTCTGCAGGCCACTTAGTTCATCACTCAGGGCTTTCCGCTTCCTGCTGAGTTCTTGTCTTTTGGTCGTCTCCCTCTCCTGCTCCAGATGCCTGAAACAGTAACAGGCACACCTGAATAATGCACTCAAAAAGTAAGTGGTCTATTTGTTTTGTTTTTAAAATATGCTCAAAACACACAACTCTGTGCTGATCATTTGCTTATGTGGCTTTTTTTTTTTTTTTTTTTTTGGGGGGGGGGGGGGGGGGGGGGGTTGGGGGAGTGCGAATAGTGATGGATCAGGCTTGGTCACTATTATTATGTATTATTGGTACTTTATTATTATCTTTGTTGTCCTTTTACATTTTTCTTTGTAAATTGCTTACAGCCAGGCCTCTGGGTTGGGCACTATAAAAATCACCGTGGGAGATGGGTGCACTGCATAGCAGACACTCACACAGACAGAGCGAGGTAAAGAAAGGTTGAACACAAACTTCAAGTCTGCACACATAATATCTGTTCATAATACTTCACTGTAAAGAGAAAATGCACGCAAAATAAAGACACACACAACTTACATGTCATATCTACGGCGTGATGAGCTGGCTGACACAAGCAGCTTCTTGTCAATGGAAACTTCAGCCACCCCACCGGCAGTCCTGATATGATCCAGTACCACACGCCTGGCCTTTAAGGTTTCTCTGCCGAGGTTGTCTGTTAACACTTCCTTATTGTAAGAAAACCCTCTTTCTACTGCTGCCTGTCCATGGGACATCATGAGAAGCTTTTTTACAGTAGTCCAGAGGTTCTTGAACTGCTCCCTTTCTCCAAGAGCTGTCTGATACCAGCTGTCCAGCCTCTGCTCTTTGAGGTCAAACTTGCTGGCACTGTGTCGGGCTGCTTCATCAAGAAAGTCACTGTACTCCTGGAGCACAGAATCAGCTGTTTCTTCCTTAACTCTGTTTGCTTCAATGAGACAGGAGAGCACACGCTTCATCCTTGCCTTGCACAAGTCTTTGTTTTCCATCTTCACTGGATCCAAGCAGACCATGTTCCTTGCCAGCATATACTTCAAGGGGGATTTCTCCTGCAGTTTGTCAAGCACAGCCACGAGGAAGTCTCGGCACTGACCCCGGAATTCCTTGACCGTCTTGTCAGTGAAAGGAGGGCAGTTCTTTTTCTTTGCTTTCTGCAGGAGGCTTTCAGTCTTGAAGCCAAGCTCAATTTGATCCAAATTCACCTGATTGGCTAAATCTTTCATGTCAAGACCAATCAGTTTCTGTGCTGTTGTACACCTTTGAATGACATCTGGCTTCACAAAGCGTGTCATCATTGCTTTCATCAAATCCTGCAAGTCTGAAACCAAGAAAGGGGCAAGTGGTTGATCACCCTGAAATTTCTTCAGAAATGGCTCAAGATGCTTAGCTACACTAGCAAAGAATGCTAGCTGACAGGCCAGGAGTGGATTGCCTAATACAGCTTTCTTAACCTTCTGGAAGCTTTCATTGTGTGGATCAGTGACCTTCGCAGTGACGGCTTGTACAAAAGTCTCAAAAGCAGGTAATAGGGCAATGGCTCGGTTTGCCAGACTCATTTTCCAACCACCGATGACGACAGAACTTAAGAGGAAATAATGTGACTCCAGTGACAGTGTGGTAATCCTCCAACCGGGCAGGGCATTCATCATCAAACAGCTTGTGGGCAGCAACAAGGAAACCCTCAACATCCCATGTGAATGAACTGCAGCCACGCCTGAAGGCATTGTGCACAACATGCAAACTGCAACTGCCGATGTGCAGAAGTCCAACTCCTACATTGGCTTTCAGATCACAGTGAATTGTATTGTATACGCTCCAGTTCACATTTGGACCATCCATTGAAAGCTGTAAAAGACCTGAGCGATTAAGCTTAAAGTCAGAAAAGACACTTTCAAACTTCTCAACCAAATCCTCTGCTCTGGCATGGCCAAGAAAGTGTGATGTAAGGTATCGTGTCTTGATAAGATCACCATCCCAAAAGCGAATGAAGAAATCCATCTGCTTCAGTCTGCATTTCTTGTTCAAAGTCTCGTCAAACAGAAGTACATATCCTGACTCAGACGCATCAGCAATGGATGAACGAAGCATCTCTGAGAAGCGAGGGGCAAGACCAAAAGTCACAAGGTACTTGCACTTACTTGGTTTCAGCACATGTGAACTTCTTTGCAATTTCACTGTCTGGAATTGGAAACATTTCTTTGAAAACTTTTCCAGCATCCTCAGAAGACTTAAAAGCTGTAGTGGTGGTTCACAGTATGAAGGCCCCATAAAATCTCTGCTTTCAGGATGTCATTGGCGAGACTAGCACCTGTCAGAAAATTTTAAAAAAATATATTAGGCAGTTTGCAAGAGAGAGAGAGAGATATGATGAAACGTTTTTATTCAGGATAAAGTTTTACTTTTAGACATGTGAATGCCTCTCTTACAAACTGTCCTGCTACTCTACACACATAAATATATACAAACTGTCCTGCTACTTACTTACTTACTTACGCCTGTCACCCCTACCCGGGTATAGGCCGTCGACGAGAGACCTCCAGCGACTCCTGTCCTGTGCTTCTCCTTCGATTTTACTCCAGGTGGTTCCCATTCTCTTGATGTCTGCTTGGAGGTCTTGACGCCAGGAGTTTCTCGGCCTACCTCTTTTCCTCTTTCCCTGGGGATTCCATGACAATGCCTGCCCAGTGATACTGGAAGCTGGCTTTCTCAGACTGTTACCAATCCATCCCCATCTTCTTCGCCCAATTTCATTCTCTGCTGTTATCTGCTCTGTTCTCTCCCAGAGTCTGATGTTGCTGATCTTCTCTGGCCAGTGGATTTTCAAAATTCTTCTAAGGCAATGTCCTGCTACTCTACACACATAAATATACAGAGAGAGAGAGAGAGAGAGAGAGAGAGAGAGAGAGAGAGAGAGAGAGAGAGAGATCAAATAAGCTTCAATTGTAAACAAAGCAAAATCAGTTTAACATCAGTACACACACATACATGCACACACGCCCACCCACACACAAGCACGTAGAGAGAGAGAAAGAGAGAGAAAGAGAGAGACAGAGAGAGAGAGAGACAGAGACTCAGAGAGAGAGAGATGAATATTTGTCGTTGATATTAAAAGCAAACAAGTATAATGATAGTCTTTATAGACCAGTGAAACACACACACCTAAATGCATACACCAACCAGATAAATCATCATGTGGATAAGCACGCACTCAAAAATTGCATGAGCGTTGAAAACAAATTTTTCCTGTGAATCTTATGAATGTAAGTAACTAAAGAAAGAGACTGAACTGAGCTGAGTGAATGTGTGAAAGTGCTTGGCTTCGTTTGATTTCTACCTTGGATAAATATAAACGAAGCAGTTTACCCTCTACATATTCTGCACAGCCTCCACCATTTCCCCTTCCCCAAACTAAGACACACAAAAAGACTATTGGCGGTAGAGCGCCCAGCTACTTGCACAGGAAAACATACCTGTCAGTTGCAAAGGACGAGACGTCTCATTTGTGCGAACTGGAACCAGCTGCGTTTCACTGCAAGACGCGGTAGTGGCAGTAGTTTTAGCGAAAAAGTTCGTGACACACGCCCGGCCTTCTGCATTCGCTCGCCCTCCTCTCCTCCCTTCGGTGCCGCTGTGATCTATTGTGTTGCCGTAGGACAGACTCGCCCATCGATGCCAAATTCAAGCGGATGCAGCAAACCGAGCATCTTGCATGATATTTGCTGCTTGGGTCTTTCAACAGCCAGTCTTTATAGTCTTTTTCTTTCAAACACCTATCTTGGAAAATACACTTTCCGGGCATCCTTTTCATTTTCCGCGAGCCGCTGCAAATCTTCCTTCGACCGCGTGGGATTCGGCGGAAATGACAACTCATCTCCGCCGCAGAATAGGACATACGGACACCACGTACGATGAAGAGATGTCGTGATAATGCGGCGAAGTCACGGCGGTCTCGCAATGTCACGTTCATGCGTTTTTATGATAATGGCGGGGCGTCTGCTCAGTTCTACTCGTGAGCGTGGCAAATCATCGGTCCCAATGTCTGTCCCCGCGTTCGTTTATCATTCGATTTTGAAGTAATTAAAAGACTTAAATTGTTTCCAGAAAGACCCAAACAGTTAGTAAAAAGATAAGAACACTAAATAAAAGGACCAAAAAGGCCTTTTCTCACATTTTCATTTCCGAGGGTGCTGTAGGGTGTGTGTGAGTGTGTGTGTGTGTGTGGTAAGGGGAGCGACCTGATAATACGCAAGGGAGAAAAAGTACAGTAGGTGTGTGTGCATGTGCGTGCTTGAGTGTGGTAGGAGAGCAACGCTGATAATACGCAAAAACCAACACTGAAAGGGCAGAAGGGATACAGGGGAAGAAAATTACAAGCGGAAAAACACGGTCGGTCAGCGGCGAGATCACCCGCAGTGGGGAGGGCGAGATGTCGACGTGAAATAACAAATTTAGGGCAGCACACGTAAAACCTATAGGATGGTAGGAACACGAACAACAACCAGCAACAGATGCGGGTAGCGAACAGACTCACACAGTAAACATTTAGCACACTAGCGCATAGCACGTAAAAACAGGGCAGCGTTTGAATACAGATTCCTGAATGAATATTTGAAATTGTTTTATAAACCGAACGATTCTGAATTACAGTGATGTTATATGATGATATTATCTGACACGGAATATGATTTATTATGCCTAATTATCAACATTGTACAGCAGAATACTTAATAATAATAATAATACCGGTTATTATATAGGCGCTTTTTCCCAGTTCGGCGAATGGGCTCAAAGCGCCGCGAACTGAACCCAACACGCACGCTCACGTGACGCACACGCATTCACTCTGAAGACAAACACAGTACAAGACAGACACAGGACATTCACGTGGTGCGAAGGGTCAGCTCAGCTACTGAGGTTTCGGAAATTTTGATCGCTTGTATTTGAAATTTATAAAGTGGCCTGAAACCGGTACCAAAGTGGAGTAAGGGTCCACTAACCGCTTGTTATGAGTAATGCGGCTAGACTACGCTAGATCTAAGTAAATTCCAGAATAGATCCAATTTTTCCCGACATGGTGAATGATCGTAACGTCTTACTAAATAGCTTGAAATACTTGGACGTTTTATTTGAGGCTCTATAAATTGAGAAACTAAGGGACTATTTTGTTTTGTGTAGTATCTAGTAGGAATGACCAACTACAGCCTTACGCGTGCCTACTAGAAGCAGTCACTAGGAACCTGAATAACTAATGTAAAGTGTCCAGACATAGGGACAAAGAAGGAAATAAAAAGTATAAAAACCTGGGAAAAGATAGCCGGGTACCCACTCCCCCACATTCCCTACCTGCTCCGCCGACGCAGATTTTTTTCCGCCAACTGACTTCGCTGATGCAATGTAATTTTTTTTTTTACGTCTACTGGCCAGCAACGATTTTTCTTCAGTCTTCTACTTCGACAGAAAAAGGTAATGGTCCCATCACAACTACACAATGATTTTTCTTCAGTCTTTATCTCCGACAGAGGTCTTCTACTTTGACAGAAGAGGTAGTGGTCCCATCACAACTACACGTTTTTTCTTCGGTCTTCATCTCCACCAGAAACAACAGAGGGTCTTCTACTGCGACAGAAGAGGTAGTGGTCTCGTCAGAACGTCATAGCAGATTCACGCGGCTGGCTGCAAACCTTCCTCGCATGTAAGATCGCCACACATTTTAGTCGCATATGATTTTGGTAACGCAGTCGTCACGGTGGGATTCTGCTTTTCCGCTAGTATTTTGCCAAATAGGACTCAGGCATGGGAATTGCCCAAGCAAAAATCATCTGAAACGGGGCCTTCAACATGATACAAAAGGCCTCCAACACGCTAGATCTTCTTTCTGCGAGGGCCAAAAAAATCAAACGGTGGGGGGTGGGGGTGTAGGCGGTGGACCTTGCTTACTGCTGGGCGCCGGAAAATCGAACAGAGCGAAGGGCGAAGGGGTGGGGGGTAGGTAGCTTCTGGCTTTGCTTGCTTCTCGGCGCCGAAGAATCAAACGGGGGGGGGGGGGGGGGGGGGGGGGGGGGAATTGACACCTTGGGTCTGCCCGCCTAACTTCTGAGTGCAGTGCGCACTCAGGCAGGCCACAGACACAGCCTGCCGCGTCATGTTCTGTCGCGTAATAAAACCGGTGCTTTCCTTGTTTTGCTACTCACGATGGTTTTTCGTGCAAACGTCTTTATTTCGCGGACGATTTCTGTTTCCTTTCACGGACAATTCCCATGCCTGAAGACTTTAGATTAACTCCCCTAAACAGACTATCTCCCTTGGTTGCTGACAATTAGCCAATTAGATTGATTGATTGATTGTACATTGCTTAACGTCCCGACAGCAACAAGGCTTTCTCAGGACGTGCCTGCACTGCTTGTGAAAAAATAAAAAAGAAACAGAACATTGAATGTATGTCGCCAGCCGGTCAAATACGTTAAATAAACCTAACACATGGGGCCTAAATAAAGCTAAGACCATTTAGCAACACACATCCAATATCAAGAGCTACAGGCAGTGCAGACAGTAGGGAGAGTTTTAAAAAGGCAAATACAGGTGAATGGACAAAGGGTAGACAGAAACACATGCCCCAGAATAGAGAGAAAAACCCACCCTGTGGGGCTGACCAGGGTGACCCTGGGAACTAAAAAATACCTAACCCCACCCAAGTCCCCCAGGGCAGACCCGGGTGGGGTATTAGCCAATTAGAATGCGTAACGGTCAGCCAACCGATCCGTTAGGATAACCGAGAGAGAAAACTGACAGGGATATTTCCCAGCAAAGAAAGTAAGAAAAAGCTTATTTATTTGCCTATTATTTATTAGAAACGTTAGAAAGTTACCGAGAACTTGCAAGCATTTTTCTAGAGTAACCGGTAAACGAAGAAGAAAGAGAAGATTATATGACTTGGTGATTTCAGGAGAAGAGAATTCTCTTCCTGAGGGAAAATTATATGACTTGGTGATTTGAGAAAAAGAAGTCTCTTCCTGAAGAGACAAGAGATATGATGTAATCAGTACCAAGAAAAGAACTTTTTTTTCTACATTTATTATCTCTGTCGTTTATCAGATAACAGTTTATTGCGTGAGATTGAATGGTGCAGTTACAATTACACCTAACGTTCCTACAGCAGCCGTATAGCTGCTTCACTCAACTTTCATGGCCAAAAAAATAGGCACAGTCCTGACAAGAATCAGCACCTGTTTTGACAAGAAAACTGGTTATGCTGTCCAGCAGCAAAGACCGAGTGTGAGAAGAACTCTGCACATCAATGAAGGCATGACAAGTGGCAAAGGAAAAAATTAGTGGTCTAGGTAAGCACTATTTATATCTGTGCCTCGACATTTTTCATTGACAGATCTCAGGTGGGTGGTAAATAGCAAGGATGCAAGCGACCGCGAAGCAGCGTCAGTGTGTATCCTTGAATTGGCTGCTTCCTTTTCAGTACAGTGACCTCACAAAGCCAACAAACACGGCATGCCCCATCATCTGCTGTGGCAGCATTTTCAACCCTTTTATATCAAAATGAATACACGGATTGAGAAGTTCGCCTTGATTTACATTTCTTCTTGATAAGACAGGTTGATTTAGCTCAACTGTTGTGAGACTTGCCTTTCCCTTTAACTCATTCAGCCCTGACACAAGACCTCAGCAAGACATGGATGATAGTTCAAGGGTGGTGCCAGAATAGCTTGGCGCCTATGGGCCTAGAATTGCAATACCGTCCTTCATTTGGGGATGTCGGTCCTGGGGCAGAATGTGTTAAACTATTTTCTTTTTTTAATACTAGCGACTTCTATTTAACAGAATGGTTACTTAGTTCTCCGATTCCAAGGGATTCAATTGCAAGTAATTTACATAGAAAAAGTGTAGTCGTACCACTGGAAAAGTGTTACATCCTACTTTTCTTATATGTGACTTTTTAACAGAACAAGTTGAGAGTACTCACTGCTTCGCGGCGTCTGCGTTCTTGTTCCTTGAGGCGCTCGCGTTCCTTCTGTCGGTTGACCTCCTCACGTTGCTGCTGCTGCTGCTGTTGTTGCTGCAGCTTCAGCTCCTCCTCATGCTGCCGCTGCGCCTGCGCTTCTATACGCTGCTTCTGATGAATCAGCTCCAGAGCTTCGTTCTCCTCGCGCTCTCTGAAGGCAGATTCATAATTATAGTTCACGGTCGGCTACGCTCATAAAAAGGCTGAATGCAACATAAAACAAAATTAACAAAAGTCTCTTTCTAGTTGGGACAGGACCAAAAAGTAAAGGCAAAACAGGAGGGCGTGAAGTTCAACACATTACATTCTGAGGCTGATTTTTTTAAAATTTTGCTTATTGTCCTATGAAGGTTCTATTGCAGATTAGAATGTAAAACCACCATTTTAGTTCAAGGGTGGTGCCAGAACAGCTCGCCAAGCTATTCTGGCATCCCCCATGAACTATCAGTCAAACTTATATCAAGCAATGGGTGTATCAGGATGAAAAGGGTTAAAATCAGGTTTTGATGTCACTTACAGGGCTTTTTCATCATGTAAAGCAAGTAATGGCAGCTTTTCATTTAACCCCACGGCTGCATTTCCTGCACTTTAGAGGTGTCACCTAATGACTGTGTACCAGGAGATGGATTGACCAAGATAACTCAAGAATAGTGCCAGGTTAGCTTGGTGCCATGCTACAATAGAATTATCATGGTCGATCCATCTCCTGTCATAGTGCGTCGTGGCTTACTGTGCATTCTGTTCACAACACCAGTGGCTGCATGCACAAGGGGGCTAAATAAGCCATTTAGGAATAGGAAAAAAATACAGATTGAGCAAATGACAGGCAACATCATTTGAATGATTCAAATGATGTTGCATATCTTTTGCTCATCATGCTTTCTTGGAGCCACGAGGAGCAAACTCACAGACCAGTACACTCATCTACTCACTTCTGTTTTTCCTGTTCTCTCCGAAGTCTGTCCTTCTCTGCCTGTTCTTTCTGCATTCTTCGGTAAGTCTCCTGCTGTCTCAGGGCCCGCTCCTACAAGTTGACAGTTATAACATTAACATTCAGTCATTCTTAGAAGCCTTACACTCTTAACCCCAAGGCCCTATTTTCCAAATTTTGGAGTTGTCACCTGACAACTATGTACCAGTTGCAGGAGATGGATGTCCTGTGATAATTCAAGGGTAGTGCCAGATTAGCTTGGCGCCTTCAGGTGCCAAGCTAATCTGGCACTACCCTTGAATTATCATGGTCCATCTATCTTCTGCGGTAGGGTCTTGGGGCTAAATCTGCAAGAAGTGCAGAAACTCATGAGCCCTGAAAGCCACGGTCTCTCATCAGAACCTGCGCCTCTTGT
Source organism: Semisulcospira habei (assembly GCA_036245525.1). Taxonomy (NCBI): domain Eukaryota; kingdom Metazoa; phylum Mollusca; class Gastropoda; family Semisulcospiridae; genus Semisulcospira; species Semisulcospira habei. Next base: position 188,741,541 of record BTPG01000004.1, on the reverse strand, counting down.
TGATAGAATTGGGACAATTAACCTGTTGGGCGTCTATAGTGCTTTTTGTCACAGTGATTCCTGCAGGAGTCATTATGACAAAAAAGTGCTATGTACAGCCAAAGGGTTAATCAACCCATATTATACTGAGGCTAAAAGCTTCAAATGTGTACACTGCCATATGCAAGCTACATTATAGTACATACAGATAAGGATACAGACCAATGGCTTTAGTTCAAGGGTAGTGCCAGAATAGCTTGGCACCTAGAGGCGCCAAGCTATTCTGGTAGTGGTACTACCCTTGAACTATTTTACTCAAACTTATTTCACACACTGGTGTATTCCGAATGATAAGCGTTAATACTCACAACGAAAGCCATCATGCTTCAGTAAAGAGCTATTAATCTTTTGACATCCTGGTTAGGTGCTACCATCTCACAAGAATGGCAAAGCCCTTAAAGCTCACATGCATGAATGATCCAGTTCTAATGAAAGTAAAGGGTTGACTTTTGTACAAGTTTGCGAAATCTATATTTTCTTAAAATATATGCATTTTTCACGCTTTCGTCATTCTCTCGTGACCCATGACCTTTGCAAGTAGTGAGCCAAAACAGGGTCTTATCTGCTACCTTTCTGCCAAATTTGGTTAAGAAGTGCTGATAAAAACTAAAATTCTCCTTTTTTTCACATCATTTGCCGATCTCGTAACTCTCAACCTTTTTGAGGGGTCATCAAAATTAGCATGCACACCATGAGGTATCTCTGGACGAAGTGTGGGGTTGCAGCTGTAAAAATGTATCCTGAGAAAAAACAATTTTAATCAAGAAACAGCTACTTGCGACCTATTTCCTGATCTCTTGTGACCCTTCACTTTCCAAGGGGTCATCCAAATCAGTATCAGAGATGAGAATCCTAAAATGACTAAAAGGAGGAAAAATTCCAAAGTCTGTCGAGTGGCGAAGCCACAAGTGCGCTTACCCGCAAAGCAGGTACGCGATGCTAGGGGGGTCCGGGGGCATGCTCCTCCGGAAAATTTTTGAAAAGATGGTTAAAATCTATGCATTCTGAGCCTTATTTTATGGGGTCAGATCAGTTGTTTTTGTGGTACTAAAATGCTGTTGTTAGCTCTCCACAGCTCAACACATAATGAATTTATTTCAAACATCAGTTACACCTTGTATTAATCAAACATTCCTTTTGACTGCAGACAAGAATGGTTTAAATACCAATGACAAGACAAGGCTTTACCAATGCACATAATTATTGTCCAAAACAGAGTTGTACATTTATACAAAGAATCAGCATGAAGCCTCACTGACACTCTTACAGTCACACCAAACAATAAAATCATAAATACCTCGATTGAGTGTTCAAACAAGGTTTACTATTTCAAGATAAAGTCTTGGAAAAACCACAACAAGGAAAGCAGAAATACGGATGGTTTCAGGCAGTAGTTCCTAGAACAGTTCTGATGCTATAACCATATACATTATGAACAACTTCAGCCTTGAAGTCTTAGTCAGGCACTGAAGTCAGGCTGAAGTTTACAATTACGTCATGCACTAGGATTACACCTCGCGCTGGGACCATATCGCGTTGAGGCGCGTCCCCTGGGTGGTGGATAGGGGGTCCCTCGTGAGAGGGGTGCACCGAATGAAATAAGGTGCCGTGAACCAACATGGTCTAAGGGAAGGTGACCCCGACAGAAAACCCCTGGTCCTCCTAGTAAGGGGGTTGGGCGTGGGGGTAGCTTCCCCACCCTGCAAAAAAGGAAATAGCTACATAAACGCCGACGAAAAGACTAACAGTAATTCCTTTCCTGGAGGAGGAAGGTTCTTCTACCAGAAGACTTATGACGTCCTGTGGTGAAAGCCGGAAGTCTTCGGAAGCCACAGGACCGAGCCGCCTCTCTCTATCCAGGGATACAACCATGGGCACATGGAACGTCAAGACCATGTACCAGAGCGGCAAGGCCGCCCAGACAGCAGTGGAAATGCAAAAGTACAACCTTTCCCTGCTAGGTATCAGTGAAGCCAGATGGACGCAGTCTGGCCAGAAAAGGCTGTTAAGTGGGGAGATGATTCTGTATTCAGGTCATGAAGCCAACCGCGAAGTGAAGAGGAGTATCAGGGCAGACAAGAGGGCCTACACAGACAGCCTGGCAGCAGAGGCAGAAAAGGCAGCAGGCAGCGGCAACATGAAACAGCTCTACGACATTACCAGAAGATTGTCAGGCAAGTATGGCCATACAGAAAGACCAGTAAAAGACAAAGAAGGCAAGCCTATTGCAGACAGAGCAGACCAACTCGACAGATGGGCCGAGTATTTTGAAGAGTTACTGAACAGACCTAGCCCACCCGACCCCCCAGACATCCAGCCGGCAGAGACCGACCTACCCATCAGCTGTGACAGACCCAGCCGGGAAGAGATCAGAAGAGCAGTGGCATTTTTGAAGAACGGCAAAGCAGCAGGCCCAGATGGCATCCCAGCGGAGTCTCTGAAAGCAGACCTAGAGACAACAGTGGAAATGCTGTACCCACTGTTTGGAAAGATCTGAGAAGAGGAGGTGATGCCGGCTGACTGGAAGGAGGGGTACCTAATCAAGCTTCCCAAGAAAGGCGACCTCAGCAAGTGTTCCAACTACAGAGGAATCACCTTGCTGTCAGTACCAGGAAAGGTCTTCAACAGGATCATCCTGGAGAGAATGAGGAGCTCCATTGACCCCCAGCTGAGAGACCAGCAAGCAGGATTCAGGAAGAACCGATCATGTACAGACCAGATCGCCACTCTCCGCATCATCATGGAACAGTCTCTGGAGTGGAGCTAACCGCTGTACGTCAACTTTGTGGATTATGAGAAAGCATTTGACAGTGTGGACCGAGAGACTCTGTGAAGACTCCTACCTAACTACGGTGTACCCACAAAGCTCGTCCGCCTGATCAGCTACGATGGCATGACATGTCGCGTGATCCACGAAGGGCAGTTCACCAGGGAGCTCCAGGTCAGAACTGGTGTCAGGCAGGGGTGTCTGCTGTCTCCGTTCCTCTTCCTACTGGCCATAGACTGGGTCATGAAGATGACCACAGAGCACGGACGAAGTGGAATACAGTGGACACAGCTTGACGACCTCGATTTTGCAGACGACTTGGCATTACTGTCCCACACTCATCAACAAATGCAGGACAAGACCACGAGGCTTGCTGACATCTCGTCCCAAGTGGGCCTCACCATTCACAAACAGAAAACAAAGACAATGAGGCTGAACGCAACCAGGGAAGAACCAGTCTTGCTTGCTGGCACCCCGTTAGAGGAGGTGGAGTCCTTCACCTATCTCGGGAGCATCATAGACAAAAAAGGCGGCACTGATGCAGATGTCAGAGCACGAATCGGTAAAGCCAGAGCAGCCTTTCTCCAGTTGAAAAAAGTGTGGAGTTCCAGAGAGCTGTCACAACACACCAAAGTCCGGATTTTCAACTCCAATGTAAAAGCAGTTCTCATATATGGAGCAGAGACTTGGAGATTGACAAAAACCACAGTCAACAGAGTACAGACCTTCATGAACAGTTGCCTTAGAAGAATTTTGAAAATCCACTGGCCAGAGAAAATCAGCAACGTCAAGACTCTGGGAGAGAACAGAGCAGATAACAGCAGAGAATGAAATTGGGCGAAGAAGATGGGGATGGATCGGTCACAGTCTGAGAAAGCCAGCTTCCAGTATCACTAGGCAGGCATTGTCATGGAACCCCCAGGGAAAGAGGAAAAGAGGTAGGCCGAGAAACTCCTGGCGTCGAGACCTCCAAGCAGACATCAAGAGACTGGGAACCACCTGGAGTAGAATCGAAGGAGAAGCACAGGACAGGAGTTGCTGGAGGTCTCTCGTTGACGGCCTATACCCGGGTAGGGGTGACAGGCGTAAGTAAGCAAGTAAGTAACTAGGATTACAGTTCTTTGTGTATACAACATTCTTATGTTTTTTTGAAGAATTGTTAAAACTGGCATGCTATACAGTCTGCACACACAAAATTATTGAATGAACTATGTACGCATGTATTTTATAACTGAAGTCAGGCAACTATCCAGTTCTTGCTTTCTTGGTTGGTGGCTTTTGACTTCTACTCTCACTTCTCTTCCTCACCAACACCTCAAGTCGGGCGGTCAGAGCTTTCTTATGAGCCAGTCTGGTTTGTTTCTCTGCCTCTGCATTCAAGGCTTTAAGCCGGAGTCTGCTGACCTCAGCCTGATGTTGCCTTGACATGGCTGCCTGCTTTTCAGCTCTTTCCTCTCTTGCCTTCTTCAGCTTGCCTTTGTAGGCAGCAGCAGCCCCTCTCATGAGACGACACATCCGGTGGTTGACAGGTGTGCGATTCACATCCTTCCGGGCGAAACACTCAACTGCAGACTTGCCAGTGGAGTGGAGTGCATATTTGACTGTTTGTATTGCTGAGTATGTGTCCACTCCCATTCCTTGTTGACTAGTAAAATTAATACTGGGGTTGCTTTGCCGTAGTGAAGTACCTTGCACTTTTCTACATTAAAACTAAATAATTGCTGTAATTCTTTACTTCGATTCTTTACTTACCGATGTGCCAAAAGACCCCATTGTGTTGTTGGTGAGCCTCGTTTTTACATGCTCCATATGCTTGTCACTCGTCATGTGTTGCTGCAAGGCTGTTTTCCCTTTCCCTCCATACTTTAGCTTATCGCCGCACCACTCACGTATGGCCACTCCGGCCGAATTTGCCTTCGAGATTGAGTCGCCAACACACAACTCCACATTTCTTTCGATCTTTTTGTCCTTCAAACGAATTAAGACTGTTGTGTTCAACTTTTCTTCTAACCACTTAAAGTTCCACTTGTTTTTTACACCACTGTCGATGTGGGTAGCAAGAGCCTTTTCTCCAGGATTAAGTTTTCGAAGCATTTTACAAGTCGCGCTTTGTTCTCTTAACAATGGCAGATCAACCACGTGATGTTTTGGCTGTTCCATCGTTCGCACTACAACTCAGCGCGCATGAGAAATGGCGTCAAGCGCCTATTTGAGTGACGTCACTGTCTCACTATAATCAGCGGGAGTGTCTGGGAACAGCCGGAATCTTAAACGCAGAAAAACGGGAGGGCAAAACTGCACGTTTACCAGGACACACGGAAGAAAGAGAAATCGGGTTATCTCGGCTTTTTACGGCAGCTTGGTGGATCGACGGAAACGAAGTGAGAGCGAACCAAATGACAACAATCCGCATGGGAACGAGTGGGAATAAGCTGCGAGATCGAAAATCAACAACTCACCCTAGTCATATACACTAAAATTTTCTCACCGGATTTAAACCGATCTCAAAAATGACCCTGGGACCTTCCGAAAGAGCGGATTTCTGCTAAAAGGCGGAAGATTCTAATCTGAGTATGCACAGGAAGGTCTTAACATCAGGTATCTCTATACCAAGTTTGGGCTTGAAGTTAAGGGGAGACATGGTAGTCAAATAATGAATTTTTTTGTTTCAGAAACTGTTGGTTGTTTGTTGTCATTTTATGATGTAAAATAACTGCTGGATTATATATAGACTTTGAAAAATGTCAAAAAAAATATTTTTGTGACTTTAATGCATCAAAAACTGGGAAAAACCTTGCAAAATTAGCTAATTTCAAAATGTTCTTGTGTCTGAACTAATGCTTATATTCTCTCACTTCTTTTTGTTTTTTAAATCTATTTATGTGCTAAATAGACCTGTGCATGGAAATTGCATTCAGTACATCAGTAATTTTATAATGAGCACTAGAAATAATCATTATAAATTGCAGTCATCAAGAGACCAAAAACAGCAATTCACATGGTCACCAAACACAAACTAATACACTAAACTCATATTCCATGCACAGAAATATTCCAACACATGTTACAAATATCATATCCAAATATGAAATGGATCGGTCAAGCCATTCAAAAGATACAACCTTTTATTTGGTCGAAAAATCACATTTTGAGAAAACGGTCCCCAAAGATTGGACAAGCAAAACGGAGTACTGTGCCATAACAAACACCTATGGGATAAAAAAACAAAACAAAAAAACAACAAAAAAATTGAATAGCCACATATAGAAACATATTTCTCATGAGAAAATGAAAAGCAAAAGGTTTCTCAGTCTTGGATATATGCACACGTTGAAAATGCGCGATCTGAATGAGCGATTCTCGTATTTTGATCGAGTTGTACGCCATGCGTAATGGTGCATTGTGGGACAGTCGGAAAGACCCGAAGCCGTTCGGAGCCTGGTCGGAAAAACCCGAAGTCATCCAGAACACTCGGCGCGCTCTGCTCATTGGTCGGTTTCCGAAAATAGTATTATCTCATTAGCATAACGTTCGTATAAGGAAATCTCCGGTCGTTCGTGACATCAGTTTTGCGCCAATAGCTATTTATAGAGCCTTTGTAACCTTTAGCTGGTTGGTGAATGGGAAAGTAGAGACGGAACCGGTTCGAATGAACCCAAACATGGCGGCATTCGTCGCTCGCAAAGCGGTGTTGTCAGGGTCCAAACATTGGATGTTTTCGAGCAAAAGACGTCGCAAATGCTTGAAACATTGAGCAGGTGCTTCACTTTATTTATTTTTTTACAGTAAATAAAAGGTATTTTGTGATATTTTATGGTTGTGGCCGGGTTCTAGGGGGTTCAAACAACCCAAAAATCCAGTCAACCCAAAAACACTTCGGACACCAAAATTGACGTTTTTGCGGTACCGTGTCTCCCCTTAAGAGCAGTATTTGAGAACAAAAACATCTTTTGTCAAAATATGGCTATTTTGGACCTGTTTCCTGATCTACCATTGACCTTTCCCAGGTGTCATCCAAATTGATGCACAAAAGGTCTTAACATCAGGTATCTTTGTACCAAGTTTGGGTTTGAAGTTGTGAACAGCATTTAAGAAAAAACAAATTGTATCAAAATATGGCTAGTTTGGACCTATTCAGGCATCAGAACTGTTCACCCAAAAAAAATCTGAAAATGGCCGGGGTCGCCATTTCCTGGCACATAAGAAGTCAAAAGTGTTATTAACTAAGCACATGACAGGGGCCAGGAAAATCTGAAAATCGCCGAAAATCGGACAGTTCTGATGCCTGCTATTTCCTGATCACCTGTGGCCTTGACCTTTGAGATGTCAATGAAATTGGTATGATTAGAAAGGTCTTGCCAGAGAGCATCCTTGGGCCAAGTTTAAAGACTGTGGGTTGAATCGTCTCAAAGAAAATGCCAACATTAAAGTTTACAACAGACGAAGAACGCCACACGGACGATGGACAGATGACCACTGGCCCAGAACATAAGACTCACTTTTGCATGGCATGTGAGCCAAAAGTTATCAAATTACCTGCAGGAATCACCTTGACCAATATTGCTACCGACACCCAAAGGATTGACTCTAAAGTGCATGAAAAGTGGTACTGTAAACAGCACCACAGTATCGGTGTCTGCATGCAGAATCAATGGTGTTAGGCTGAGAGATATGTAGACAATCAACACTCTCACACATTGGATGTCATCAGGAATTATATCATTTTGTGCGTCATATTGTGATGAAGCTCTATGCCCATACATAGAGTTCACACAGGGTTTTTGTATGGTGCGGTCTTGTCAGCGGTTTGTCTTGTGACAAATATCCCGTGTATGCATGAGGTCACGTGCAATCACAAGGAAGCGTTTTGCACAGAGTTTTAGGCCGCAGTTCAGTCTAACCAGAGCTCAAGGATAGTTAGTACGGGCTGTTCTGTCATTGAGGATGGATGTATGTTGGATATGCTAGCCGTATTCCAAGACTCTGAGACCTAGAATTCAGGTATGTTTTATGTATTATTGACAGATGCCGAGTTAAAGGCAGTATTCTTTAGTAAGATTTAGTTCGCTTGTGTAGCAGTGATGTGGTTCAGTTATGTCGGTTTGGAATTCATTGAGATAACAGGTGATTTTCCTATGTAGTTATTTACCGAGATGGTTAACTAAGGAATGTGAGGTGTCTATGCCTAAGTCGTTTATGAAGGTAGTACGTGGTTAAGTATAGTCTTATCCAATGTATGAAATAATGTATGGCGAGTGTCAGGTTACAGTCTGTTTCAATGTAGTGTCAGAGTTATGGTATTACGAAAGTAGTTTGTGTTATGATGCATGTGTGTGTGTGAATGAACGTGTGAGTTATTTGTATCAGCCAGGTTATGCAAGGTACCTCATATTATCCAAGTTATGTGTGTGTTGCCAGTGTTATGATGTCAGGACTTTGTGTACAGAGTTCTTGTGTGGAGCGGAACGACATGACGCCGAGACGTCAGTCAACAGAGGCTGCCGCCAGAGGACCTTTTGTGAGGTCATTTCATCACTCGAGGAGTGAACGACCGGTGCTGAGACACCCGGGTCATCAGGGACTGTGCTACGGGAGTGAGTCAGGAGGACGTCCATGGTACGAGAAACGGGGACTACTCAAAAGCATGCGACGCGAGGAACGACACGCCTAGACGTGGAAGGACAGAACGTTGCAGAACGATAACACCAGTGAAACAGGCTGGATTGTGAAAACAATTACCTAGCCTGGCTTTTACGTTGTGTATGTGTATGCGGTGTTTGTTATTCATTTGTTAGAAGTAAAAGGGCATATAAGAAATAGAAATAGTGTTCTAGTTGTACCGCGTGAATGCGCCTGACTGAGTCAGTGGCGGTGCGTGCGTCTGTTGTGTTGCGAGTCTGTCCATGCGACTGGGGAGAGTCTGCATGCGTTACACATATGTAAACTGTAAGAATATAATCAAAGATAATCAATTTTAGACACATACCCTTTCCTCCTTTTCTTTGGCCTGTTTGCGGAACTGGGCGAAACTGTCGCCCAGGGGCTCCTTGCGAGCGGACTGGGGTGTTCCTGACTGAGACATGGCCAGAGTGCTCCAGGAGTTGGCATTCTTCAGCTTCAGCTCCTGCTGCAAAAGCCAACAAAGATTTCATATTGAATGTGTGCTGGCCTATCAGTTGGGGATTAATGGCCATATGCTGAATCTCTAACAATTACAGACCAACAGACAAATGAGAAAAACAGTCTGGTGAAAGCAATGATCAGAATAACTGATTACCGGAGTAAAGGCGCAAAAAATTAGTTGACCGTCAAGGAAACATGCTCAAATGGAAACGCGATGCTTACACGCTGGCAGCCATGCAAGAAATACCGTTTTAAATCTGGGCGCAAGTTAACAGTGGTCAATAGAATACCCATGCACCACTCTGATGCAGGGATAATAAGATTTATAAGGCATCTGTACATGGTACAAATGAAGTGCAAGAGGCATAGGCTGCAGGGGTTGATGAGAATCTATGCCTCTTCAGACGGGCTGGGTGAAAGACTTGTGTCCTGTGTAAACCTACCTTTTTCTGGAATGGCATGACTGGCGTCTTTTGGTCAGACTTCTTGGGTTCGGGGGTTGCTACGCTCGGTCCTGAGCTAGATCCATACGAGACGCCAACTCCAGTGGCTGCTGTTGGTGAGAAAGAGAAAATAAAAGAATAATTAAAGAAAATAAAATTGTGTCAATGATGAAAATACAGAGGTGCATGTTTATGGCTCCAACTGCCACTTAAACATATAATTTACAATCTGAAATAACTGTGAGAAAGGCTTTGGTTTTTTTGTAAATAGGTATAGTAGAACCTCTTTGAAACCACCTACCTGTAGCCACCTCTCCCCATCCCCCCAGGCTCTTTTAAGAGAAGTCTAAAAGGGCAAGAGTGTCACCTGTCATTAAAGGTCATCATTTAGATGGCTTCCACTACCGTAAGGAAGTCGTTGAAACAGGGATCTGCTGTACCATAGGATTAAGTACCTTTATTAAATTTGTAATGCATCTTTCTGTACTTTTGCGACTGTACAGATTATGTTCAGTCATGATTATTTGCAGACACTTACAGACAGTTGCACCAGGAGGGGCAGGTGGAGGAGGTACATTCTTCGGGCTCTCAGGTGGACTGATGGAGTCGTCATCGCCTCCCAGGAAAAAGTTGAGATCAGAGATATCTCGTGATGTGATGTTCATACTTCCCCCGATGGCAGAGGAGGAAGTGGGGACAGTGGGTCCGTGGGACGGAATTGCAGGTGAGGAGCTCTCAGCATCATGACCTCTCGAGACCCCGGGGTCAAGTGCAGACACAGGAGGGGAGTTCATGCCGATAGCGTGGAGGGAAGTGGGAGGGGAGGTCTTGATGCCACCCACCACTGGTGTGTTCACTGTAACATGGAAAATAGTTGCATGGTTAACTTTGATGACTTTCCTCAGTCTGTGGATCGAATGCAAGTGGATTAGATCTCTACTGACAAGAGGCAGTGATTCTCATGAGCCTCCATGTCCTGCAGGAGCTTATGAGAAGAATCTATGCCTCTTGCTGACTGAAGATAGTTGAAGATCTAACCCACTGAACCCCACGGCTGCATTTCCCAAATTTTGGAGGTGCCACTTAACGACCAGTACCAGTTGCAGAAGATGGAGCTGTCATGGTTAGTGCCAGATTAGCTGTGAATTATCAAGCACAAACCAACTTCTGCCATAGTGTCAGGGCTAGCCAGTAAGCAAAGGTTCTCAGGCCCACTGCAGCCATTGTGAGCCTGAAGAGATTTTGCTACTGGGGTAAATGACTGACCTATATCTTAGCATAAAACACATAATAAGCAAAAAGAGTTATTTTAAAATCGGAATCAGGTCACAGGTGCCCCTTTATATTTAATCCACTTAACCCCTAGTCCCTACATCAGGAGGTTGATTGACCATGTTAATTCAAGGATAGTGTCAGATTAGCTTGGCATCTTCAAGAGCCAAGTTAATCTGGCACTACCCTTGAATTATCATGGTCAATCCATCCCCTGCAACTGGTACACAGTCGTTAGGCAACACCTCCAAAATTTGAGAAATGGGACCTTGGGGCTAAAAAAGACTAAAGGGAGTGTTTCTAGATCACTGCAGCATGTGTCCTTGTAGCAGTTGTACTATCAATACTAAAACTGTGGGTGTCAATGAGGCAACACCATGAGACTGTGAGTCAGAGGCATAATTATACTCTCCTATGTCCCTGTGGCTGCAAGAGCTCAAGAGAAAATGTCTCCTGCAGATGAAGCATGCTGCATGAATTGAATCCACAATGTTCAGCCTACATGGGTGACAGTGTGAAAAACTGATATGACTGAATATAGTCCACGGACAAGCTATGCTCTGTAATCTATGGCCAGCAAGATAAATTCTCATGAGCCCCTGCAGATGCAGGAGCTCAAGAGGATTCATGCCTCTTGCTGATGGCGCAAGTTGGCTGTGAAGTGCTCCTCTGTCTGAACAAAAAGCTGAAATTTAGCTTTTTGGGAGTTAGAAAAAGCTTGATCAGTCTCCAGAACTGAAGACTGTCACCATGAGTTCTGTTTTAGGGACAAATCCTATTCCTTGTTAATCACGCACAAGCCACTTGGCCCTTATTCTCATTCACACAGCTGATATCTGATCTGTAAAGACAGTGTACCAGTGTGATAAATGGACAAATGTCAAAGATAGTTCAACAGAGTATACGCCACTATTAAGAAAGCATTCATTGTATACACAGCGATATTGATAAGGAAAGGGTTATGTTAGTTTCAGGAGGTGGGATGGCTGGCTGAATGGTCATTAACTTACATATGGGCTTAACCGGTGGTGGTTGTGGTTTTGCCGTTGCCGTAGCGATCGGGCGAGCCGGCTGCTGAGGCAAGTTGTGCATGATGGGGCGAGCAGCTGCCAAACCCGCAGCTGTACGCAAACGGAGTAAACATAACCCTTCACTTCTCAATGGTAACAAGGGGTATAACAACCCTACTGCAAATCAATACTTCTATTATATCGCTTAACCTTCACCGTAAATCAATACCTCTATTATATCGCTTAACCTTCACTGTAAATCGTGGGTGTGTATGAACCCAAAGTGGTGGTAGTCATATCACAGTCGTACATCCAAAACAAGACTTCATGAATTTGTCAACAGTGCTGTCATGATCATGAAAAATAGCATGCTTTCCTATCAGATTTTGCTTTACTGCAGTAAAGTACATAACCTGTTGTGTGCTCAAGCCCACAATGTACTGTACACTGTGGTCTTATGTTAAAAGTATGGGCTTACACGCACAACGTACAAATCTGGACTTTTGTAATACACATTATGGCTGCGCCAACACACACATTGTACTCGCCATGCAGTTTTTAGTGAAGAACGGTGAAGGTTAACCCTTTGCCTGTCAGTAGCCCTTTCTGTACGAATCAGCGTGACAAAAAGTGCTTCTAATAATCAAAGGGTTAAAGGTCAGATTCACTCCATATCCAAGTGCTGGTGTGTGATTTTTGAGCCTTACTGAGAAAGCCTCAACATCCAAAATCGCAGACCAACACAATTATACTTGTACGTCATTTAACCCATTTAATCCCACGGCCACATATTTCAAATTTTGGAGGCGTCACCTAATGACTATCTACCAGTAGCAGGAGACCAACTGATCACAGGAAGTCAAAGATAGTGCCCGATTAGCCTGGCACCTCAAGGCGCCAAGCTAATCTGGCACTACCCATGAATTATCAAAGTCGATGCATCACCTGCTGTAGTGCGTCAGGGCTAAACGGGTTAACTCATTCTACACCAGACACACCACAGGAAGATATGAATTGACCATGATAGTTCAAGGGTGATGTCAGAATAGCTTGGCGCCTATGGGTGCCAAGCTATTCTGGCATTACCCTTGAACTATCATGGTCGATCTGTGTCCTGCACTGTAATGCAGTCTTCAGAGGACAATGGCAAAATTTAAGGATTTCGATGTTGGGGTAGAATGAGTTAAACAGATGCCAAGCAAGCCCTGCGCTCAGCACTGATACTGCAGGTACACTTGAACTTAGCTCCTGCTTATTTTTTTCTTTTTAACCCCTACACTGCTGAGAAAAAGTAAACATGATCCAACTGCAAGTGATATAGATGCTCATGCGCCCCTGCAGTTGCGGGGGCTCATGACAATATACCTTTTGCTGACACCACCTTGTTCCTTGGAAGGCTGTGACTAAGTCTTAGGTGTTGATCTGACAAATGTCTGAGAAACATGATCTAGCAGGGAAGGGGTTAAATAATATGCACAAAATATTCACACATGGGAAAAGGAAAATAAAAACACCCTTAGGTTGACAACAGCAATGTACCTTACACAGACAACTTTAAAAAAAACGTTGCATGAGCAGGCTTAGCCCTGCGCAGGACTATGCTCACTCATGCAACCGATCCCAGGACAGTTTACATTTTATTCTTGCAGCCCTCCATCCTAAGCAAATCAAGACCAAATGATCCCTAAAGAATACTTTTTTTTTTCATTGCACCTCCATCTGAACCTCTCCCTTCTCTTTATATCATGCTTGTTTGTGGATTGGCTGTAAGGTTCAACATCACAGACCAACAAACTAAACTAAATACCAACCTCCTGGAGAGTTGCTCTTCGGCTGTCCAAAGTTTTCCAACTCGTCTGGAAGCACCAGACCTCTGGGTGGTGACAACGGAGCCCCCAAGCCAGCATCCAGGTGAGTGGGGTACATGGGTGGGAGCCCTGCGGTAGGGGTGAGGCCAGCCAAGCGCGGAGACTGCCGGGTGGAGGACAAAGAGGTGGACATCTGAGGCAGTGAGGCAATTCCATTCCCCGGGATTGAAACGTTGACAGGGCTGTTGATGGTGTGGCTAGCAGCTGCAGCAGCATGACTCATGGCCGTAGCGATGTTGAGAGGGTTCGTGTTGGTGGTGACCGGGGGAGGTTTGGTAGTGGCGGTGGTGTTTGCATTTAGTACGTTTTTGGCGGGCTGCACAGTGCAAGGAAAGGATGTGCAAGGTGCTGTCTCTCACATTACCCAGCTTGTGCATGCAGTAGGTACTGTCGACAGTGGCTACTGACAGTACCTGTGGCCGCATACACAAAGAGGTTAAAAAAATTCCAACATTGTCCTCCCCCCAAATATAAACTATTCTGCCAAAATAAAACACTTGAGTTCATTAGATACAGTTCTGATCATTGGTACACTGAACACCAATTCCCCTCCAAATCTGAATGGCAATGCTCAAAGTAGGTCTGGAGAGTTCAGACAATAATTGCATGCTGTGACTACATACCGAGCAGTAAAAATTAATTTTTCTCTAAAATATTTTTTCGAAAAATACTTACCGATGACATTACTGTCTGGAAGTGTCTACTACTTACTCAATTTTAGCCTAAGAACTTCTTGTGTTCCTTCACAACCCGGGAGGCACTCGGGGAACCCTCATTAGGGCTGAGAGTAGCCTCCCGTCCCAGTCCAATCAGGCACCCACTACGTGGCCCAATCACAAATCAGTCGTGATACTTAGCTTACCAGCGGCAAGCGGGGCAGGTGGGAGGGTCCTTCGAGTAATGTCATCGGTAAGTATTTTTCGAAAAAATATATTTTAGAGAAAAATTAATTTGTTTCCTCAAAAACATTACCGATGACATTACTGTCTGGAAGAATGGCGAAAAGGTGGAGGGTGCCGCGCCCAAATACCATCATAAAGGGCAGACGACAGAGCCCCACACCCATTCGCCAAACTCCCGACAATTTTAGCTAAGTGCACACCTACGGTGCTTCCGGCGCCGGGAGGGAGTGTTGCGCTGCGGCGATGTCCCCCACCAGTGCGAGATTCTCTCGCTGGCCCGACAGATCCCCGAGGTAGAAGCGGGCGAATGTTGACTCTGCCCGCCAGCCCACTGCTACCACGATGTCTCGAACAGCACAATTGTGATCGAAGGCGACACTCATGGCCATGGCTCGAACCTCGTGTGCGTGGATCCTGAGCCGCCTCGCCCCGTCATGGGAAAGATCCTGATAGGCGGACCGAATGACCCAACGTAGCCAGGAAGATATTGTCTGAGCTGTTATGTCATTTCTTTTGGGGTTCAAAGGTAGAATGAGGCGTGATCGTCCTCGGCGAACGGGCTTGGATCTGCGTAGGTAAATGCGTAAGGCGCGCACGGGATCCTGTCGTCGCGTCTCCTTAGAAAAGGTCGCGTGTTTCAAAGGCCGAATATTTATGACCTGGGGAGCAGTCAAAGGAGACCGGGTCTTTGCGAGGAAGGCCGGGTCTGTGAGTAATTGTACAGAACCATTCGCTCGGAATTGGAGGCAGGTAGAACTCGCTGACAGAGCGTGTAGTTCGCTTACCCTGGCCGCCGTGGCTAGGGCCAAAAGGAAGCATGTCTTCCGTGTCACATCAGCGAAGCGAGCCAGGGAAAGGGGTTCAAATCTGTCCGAATTAAGCCACGTCAAGACCCAGGGTAGGTCCCAGCGAGGAATCAGAGAGCGGGGAACCAGACGCTGCAGGCCAAAATGTGCCATCAGGTCTGCGAGATCTTTACATGTGCCAGGGTCCGGGTGGCCTAGATGACGGTAAGTGTCAGCAATCATGGACAGGTATCCTCGGATCGTGATGGGAGCGAGGCCGAGGTCTCCAAAGAGCCAGAGGAAGAAGTTTGCGAGTTGTGGAGTAGTTAATTTGAGGGGAGAGAGATGTTGGTCCGAGCACCATGACTGGAACACTCG
The DNA here is from genome assembly GCA_036245525.1 of Semisulcospira habei. Taxonomy (NCBI): domain Eukaryota; kingdom Metazoa; phylum Mollusca; class Gastropoda; family Semisulcospiridae; genus Semisulcospira; species Semisulcospira habei. The sequence goes on along the minus strand of BTPG01000004.1, from coordinate 188,725,954 downwards.
CCACTTGCCCTCGTAAACGCGTCGAGTCGAGGGTCTACGGGCTGAAGCGATCGCCTCCACTGCAGCACCTGAGAAACCTCTTGCGGTGAGGGCTTGCCGGACAATCTCCAGGCGTGAAGAAGGAGCCTCTCCGGGCACGGGTGGAACAGCGGCTGGCGAGGCTGCTTGAGCATAGTCCTCGACGTGGGGAGACGAAGAGGGGGACCCGTGGCACGATAGAGAAGGTCGGTGGTCCAAGACCTGGTCCAAGAGAACGGGGCGATCAAGAACAGGATCGCATTGCAACCTCTGAGCTTGATTAGGACTTTGGGGACGAGAACCGTCGGGGGAAAGGCATACGCAATCATTCCGTCCCACAGAATGGATAGCGCATCGACCGCCCAGGCTAGAGGGTCTGGAATGGGGGAGACGAAGAGGGGAAGTTGATGATTCCACCCCGTGGCAAATAAGTCGATCATGGGAGTCTCCCAGTGAGCGCAGATCATCTGAAAGATGTCCGGGTGAAGAGTCCATTCCGTGTGGAGGAGTTGGCCGCGTCGAGAGAGGGAGTCGGCCAAGACGTTCAAGTGTCCGGGGATATGTCGAGCTCGGAGAGAGATACCGCGGTCCTCGCACCAGCACATCAGGCGGTAGAGGAGAATGCAGAGATCGGGAGAGTGTGTACCTCCCTGCTTCTGAATGTATGAGACGACTGTAGGGTTGTCCGACAGGACAAGAAGCGTCTGGTGGCAAAGGTGGACTTCCCACACCATGAGCGCTTGCCACACTGCTTGTAGCTCGAGCCAGTTGATGTGTCTGTCTGTCAGGTCCGGTGTCCAGAAGGTAGTCATTGAAACCTGCCGCACCCTCGACCAGGGCGGCGGGCAGGCTTGGGCCAGGAGGAGATAGAGGTCTGAACGGGTTTACCGCGGCCGAAAGCGGGAGCCCTCCTGGGCGCGTTGGAATGACGGGGAACGAAGGTCGAAGAGGGTCTGGAGTTCCGCAGGGCGCGACCCACGGCCTTGCGGGCAGCGTGAAAGCGAGAAGTGGTAAAGCAGTTGGGCCAGCGGTCTAAATTTCCGTCCTTCACTTTCTGCCAAGTCTCGCCAAAGAGGAGACTCCACCAAGAGGAGCCCGACGCAGTTGAGACTTCAAATCAGGGGGCAATCCACGACAGGCTTGTAGAACGGCATCCCGACGCACGAGGTCACATTTAGCAGCAGCCGCCATTGCGTTGACGGAAGAGTGATAAGCTGCCCAGTTAGCCGCGACCGCTAGAGCGAGGAGATCACCAAGAAGGGGTGAAGATCCTCATGAGTCTTCAATGCGACGAATAAAAGCTTGCGTGAGAAGCTCCAGAAAACCCCCACAGGCCAAGGTGTTCCGCACTAGGGACGCCGTCTTATCCAAACCATGCGGGAAAGTGTAACGTCGCTTAGAGTTGCCGCCAAGCTGCGCCACAACCGGAGGGTCCAACGTGGGAAGTGTGCACTGAAAAGACTCGCGTACCAAGATTGGCGGAACGCGATGTCAAGGTCAGCTGGCCACTTGCGATCCGCAAAAAAGGAGTATTCTTGTGAATCCGTGTGTAGATGCACGGAGAAGGAATCCCGCAGATCTTGAAATCCAGGAGGTTGAGGCAGCGACCTGAATCTCTTCTGTTGCCGGTCTGAATCAACAAAGGCAGACACCTTCTGTTTGAGCGGGGGGGGGGGGGGGGGGGGGGGGGGGGGGGGGAACGGAGGGCACTTTTCCATGCGCGACGACGAAGGGAGCGTAGTCGACACAGGCACATCCAACATATCAGAGCGCGGCGAAAGGGAGCGGCCGCCAAAGTCGAGTAGATTAGAGACCGAATCCTCAGGAAGGAGACTAAGGGTGTCCTCTTCGCATGTAGGGAGGGAGATCCGATAGAGGGTCCGTGAGGGAGAACAGTGCGGAGCCTGTCCGGATGAGAAATTGTAGCCACCGGCGATCGTCGTACCCCTGGAAGATGGCGAATTTAGTTATTTGGGTTTAACGCCGAGCAGGCAACTAAGGCCATCTCACGGCGGGAAGGGTAAAAATCTGGTCAGCCAGACTAAAAGAAAGGTCTTAAGACATGATGTAAATATACCTTAAAAATATGTCAGGCTAAAATGTCGTACAGGTCTTTAAAGAAAACGTCGGAAGACTCTCAAAAAGGTCAAAATAATATAAACATCATAATCTATAAACGCTCAAATCTTATTAAAAATATGGCACTCTCTCAGAAAACTGAAGATCTTGTCCGGGGGCACATCCCGGAACAAAACCTTCAAGGAGTCTGCTGTGAAATGTTTATACCTTGTGTCGATTAGATCAGCACAAGACAACAAAAAAGTGTTGAACAGAGTACTGCTCGTCGCAGGCATAACACCATGGACGCTCCTCCTGTTTAAGTAAATAAGAGTGCGTAACATACGTGTGGCCGATGTGGAGCCGAGCCAGGACAGTCTCCTCACGGCGGCTGCCGCAACGATAAGGTAGACCGTCGGACAACTTAGGAAGGGCTTCATGCAGCTTGTTAGCTTCCTCTTTGTCGCACTCGGACTGCCACTCACGGGCTATGTACGCAACTAGCCACATGTCTAAAATCACTATAAACAGTCTGTGTGTCAGGGACAGGGTCATTGCGGGCATCGTTGGCAGCAGAATCTGCGATCCTGTTGCCTTCGATGCCCACATGCCCTGGCACCCAAATAAAAATGATATCATAATATTCCTTCATCAAGTCCGCGTGGAGCTCTCTGATCTGCACCAGCAGTGGGTGGTCATTTCCCGTGCCCTGAAGGGCCTGCAAGGCAGAAAGAGAGTCAGACAGAATCAGGAAGTTCCTTTCTCTAGATCGATAAGCATGCTTGAGTGCCAGCAGAACCGCCTGCAGTTCCGCACTAAATACAGATGAGTGGTCTGGGAGGCGGTGCTTAAATGGGCGTCTAGGATGGCGAGAGGATACTGCGGCCGCAGCCACTCTCCCATCCTCAGACTTTGACCCATCGGTATAGATGCGACAATAGCCAGGAAAAATTGAAAGCAGTTCATTGAGGCTCTGTTGGTATATGGCTGGTGGAGTAGAGTCTTTCTTGTGGGCAGTCAAGTCCAGCAAGATGTCAGGAACTGGTAAGAGCCAAGGTGGAGTGATGTGTTGCAGGGATTCCGAAACTCTGTCCAGGTCCAATTCGGCCACCTGCAGATGAGGTCGGACACGGAAAGAAAGTGGACGGACAGCTCCCGGATGGGTATCGTAAATCTCTGCAAACGACGGTTTAAAAACACAATCATAGGCAGGATTGTCTGGATGGGCCTTCAGTTTCAGAACGTAGCTGAGCATGAGGCGGATGCGGCGGAGCTTGAGAGAAGGCTCCCCTGCCTCGGCATACAAACTAGGAACTGGAGACGTCCTGAAGGCCCCAAGACATATCCGCAGACCCTGATGGTGAATTGTGTTCAGACGCTGTAGCACAGACTTGGAAGCTGAGCCATACACCACAGAGCCGTAATCCAGTTTGGACCGAACAAGGGCCCGGTACAGACGAAGTAAGACAGTACGGTCCGCACCCCAGTCAGTACGACCGACGACACGAAGAATGTCGAGAGCCTTCTGACAAGAGGTTCTAAGGTAATTAATATGGTTGCGGAAGGTAAGTCTTTTGTCAAAAATGACCCCCAGAAACTTTGCCTCCTCGGCCACCTTAATTGGCACTCCAGCAATGCTCAGGCTAGGTTCTGGAAAAAATTTCGTCTGGTTAGTAAAATGCACACAAACAGTCTTGGAGGGCGAGAACTTGAATCCATTGAGAGACACCCACCGCTGGATGCGATCAACGCACAGCTGCAAGCGCCTCTCAAGGGACGCAAGTCCTCGACCACGTGCGCACAAAGCAAAGTCGTCAACAAACAAAGAGCATTCAGAATCATCCTTGACGGCCTTTACAATGTTATTAATTTTAATACTAAATAAAACAGGAGATAGAATGCTGCCCTGTGGGACACCCATCTCCTGTTCAAAGGAGTCGGAGAGGGTGGAGCCCACACGGACATGGAACGACCGGTTAGTCAAAAAATTGTGAATAAAAACGGGCAGGTGCCCTTTAAAACCCATGTCCAACAAGTCAGACATTATGCCATACTTCCAGGTAGTGTCATACGCCTTCTCAAGATCGAAAAAAATTGCATAGACATGCTGCTTGTTGACAAAAGAATCTCGAATAAATGATTCAAAGCGGACTAAATGGTCAGTTGTACTACGGAAGCGCCGGAAACTGCACTGGAGGTCTGTGAGGAGACCCTGTGACTCAAGATGCCACACCAGGCGGGCGTTGACCAGGCGCTCCATAGTTTTACATAAACATGATGTCAAAGCGATAGGCCGGTAGTTGCCCGGGTCGGAAGGATCCTTACCCGGCTTGGGGATCGGTACAACCACAGCCTGGCGCCAAGACGGCGGAAAATGACCAGTTCTCCAGATATGGTTAAAGGCCTTGAGAAGTACAAGGAGTGACCTCTCAGGCAGATGCGTTAGGAATTGATAGTGGACGGTATCTAGGCCAGCAGCAGAGTCATTACATTTCTGCAAAGCTTGCTGCAATTCTGATAATGTAAACGGGACATTATAGTCTTCTGAGTTATCGGACTCAAAATCACAAATACGAGACTCTCGTTTCTCCTTCTCTCTCTGGAAGAAAGGTGAATAATGCTCCGTTGAAGAATTATGGGCAATGGTGGAGGCAAGCAAATTGGCCACAGCTTTTTTATCTGTAACCAAACTGACACCATCTCTAAGATGGCCAACAGAAGCCGAGCCACCTCTGCCCCTAATTCTCCGAACAGCCTTCCATACTTTCTGGGACGGAGTCCGAGAAGTTAAAGATGAGACGAAGCGTCTCCTGGAAGCACGGCGTTCACGTTTAAAAATGTAACGGGCTTTCGCCCTCTGTCTTTTAAAGGTTAAAATATTTACTTGCGACGGATTACGGAAAGCACGTCGCTGAGCAGATTTGCGCGCTATTTGGGCCTTGCGGCACTCTTCGTTGAACCATGGTACTCTCGGCTTTCGAGGGACTGATGCGGAAGTTTTAGGGATGGTTTCACCCGCTACGTCCAACAAAATAGTAGTAAAAGAAGAAATAGGTTCTTCAGATGACATGACCACCTCCTCTGTAAGACGAGACTGACAGAGGGAGGCGAACAGAGGCCAGTTAGCTTTCTTAAGATTCCAGCGCCCCACCGGCGGATCCTCCCCACAGCTGACCGATGACAGGACTACTGGGAAGTGGTCACTACCACACAGGTCATCGTGAACCTTCCAGTCAAAGTCCAGCATGAGAGAAGGATCACACACAGTGAGGTCTAGAACAGAACTAGATCCTGAACCTGGGTTAGAGTATGTAGGTGAACCATCGTTAAAGACACATAGATTAAGTTGAGAAAAAACATCTTCTAACATCTGACCTCTGCCATCAAAGTGGTCACTACCCCAAAGGTGAGCGTGACCGTTAAAATCCCCCATGAGAATAAAGGGAGGGGGCAGTTGATCTACTAAATTAAAAAAATCATTACTACAGACCCGCAGGGATGGTGGCAGGTAAATACTGCATATAGTTATGGTCTTCTTCAAGGTAACCCGAGCTGCGACAGCCTGAAGACAGGTGTCGATGCTAACGGGGCTACATAAAATTTGGCTACTAATGAGAAGAGCCACTCCACCCGAGCGCCTCTCCGAATCAGAGCCTTTATGTATAGCATTAAAACCATTAAAGGACACAGGGTCAGAAGTCTTCAGGTAAGTCTCCTGAAGAGATATTACTGAGGGGTTATAACACTTGACTAAAAGACGTAATTCCTCAAAGTTAGCTTGAAAACCACGACAATTCCACTGAAGCAGAGAGTCCATGATTATGTCTTATCTGGGGGTGCGGAGTTTTTCCCCCCTTTGTCCTTTGCCTTGGAAGGAGTCGGAGAAACAGAGGGGGGCCGGCTCCCGGGCCTCCTCTGGTTCCTAGGAGATGAAGGGGGTGGAGCTGCCGCAGCATCGACAACTTCCACTCCCTCCATCTGCTCCTCCAACGCAGCATATTTGTTTTGAAGGGGGACATCAATGTTCCCCTTCTGGGCCCGTGCGCACGGCGGTCCCATAGATTTCTTTGACTTCTGGTCCTGGGCAGCGTTCCTGCCGCTAGAGTTAGCGGCCTTAGAAGGCTGACCAGAGCCAGAAACCTTTGGTGTTGACAAACTAGCAGGTTTGGGTGGGGGCTGAGGCTTAGGGGCAGCAGAAAGCGGTGCCACCGGACCGGTAGCGTCCGCCCTCTGCGTTCCCTGGCTCCTCGTCACCACCGGAGGAGGATTACTCTCCAGGGGTGAGAGGATCCGAGGCTCCGTCCCCAACCAAGAAGTTGGGGTTTGACAAGAGAAGTCTTTGGTGGGGCGCTTGCCTGCCACCGCAGCACTGAAAGTATACACAAAGTTGTTATTTGAGTTTGGCGCCGCCTCAGCTGCACCAGGACCGTCAACCAGTTTTTTTGCGTCCGCAAAGGACAGCCCCTTCTCCACACGCACCTGCTGAATCCTGCACTCGGAGATCCAACGAGGGCACTTCTTGTCCGAAGCCATATGCGCCCCCCTGGCAATTCACACACAGGGGGATGGCTGTGCAGGACTCAGCAGAGTGTCCGGGCTTAGTGCAACGGGCGCATAGAGCCTCTGCCTGGCGGCATGTCTTCTGCCCATGGCCATACTTTTGGCACTTAAAGCACCGAAGGGGGAGAGGGACGTACTTTTTCACTTTTAGGGAGTAGTAACCTCCCCAGATGGTAGTAGGAGCTGTGGGGGTGCCAAACGTCAGGATGATGGTAGGGAGACGGATCTCCCTACCACCTCGTTTGGAAATGAAGCGCCTAACGTAGGTCACCCCTTGTGACTTAAGGTTCCGTACAAGTTCATCTTCAGACAGTTCGGCCAATGCTTGATCTTTAATCACTCCTCTAGAGGAATTCATTGTTTTGTGGGGAGTGACCTCCACTGGAGTGTCTCCGATGGAGGAGAGCCTCAGTAGCCCATTGGAGTGTGCCCGGGTACGGCACTCTACCAACAAGTCACCAGACCTGAGGCGCTGGGCCTCAGGCCTGCCAACACGGCTCCTGAGGGTCTCCCCCACCAGGAAAGGGTGCAGCTTGGAAACAGGCTTCTCTTTAACTTTGCTGTGGATAATGAGAAAGCGAGGCCAGATGGCCGAAACCTGAGGCGTCGCTTCCCCACAATCAGAGTCGCTATCATTTTCAAGGTCAATGTCAGTGGCTATGTGCCGCTTTGGTGCCAGTTTTGGTTTTTTGATATTTTCCATATTATAGTATGATAGATATTCATCCCCCGGGGGTCCCCGCCCGCCACAGAGCCCAACAAGGGAAAGTGCAATTGTCGGCGGGTCTCCAGCCGACGCACAATGGAGACTGCCCGAAAGATATACTCAAGGGGGTAAGCCCGATTGAACCGTTTGAGCCACCGCCTTCTATCACACTGTTGAATACAGGGGAATACTGGCGTAAAGCACCCAATCAGCATCAGAGGCTATAGCATGGTGCTCCGTATAACAGCCCGCATGTCAACAGGGGGATAGGGCTCGACGTGACAAGAGCCGATTGACTAGGCCGGTACGACTAGCCTCCCGTTTAGGCAGAAGTCAAGGCCAAAGTGGAGTGTTTCAGCCACCAGGATCCTCTTCTCCCCCGACACGGGTCTCCAAGCACGGCAAACACTTGGGATCCAAAGGACCAAAAGCTCACGCGTATTTTTAAGGACCAATCCAACATGGTAAGACCTGGGTAAGCACAGCTCCTTAAAAACCGGACCAGTGAAAAAGACTGAACAACATATCTGCTGACATCAAGTCCTAATCCTGGACAAAGATGGCACCCGTCTGCTAGCCCACTCAGTCAGGGACCGAGTGGACTACCCACCCACGCCACGTGGAGGCCGGTGCCGGGTAGGCGGAAGATGGCGAAGCGGGTGCAGGGGAAATGTATGAACGGGAGGGGGGGACCTAGAGGGAACCGTGTGACGTGAACGGGGAGAACGACTGCGATGACAGGAGCGGCTGCGATGACGGGAGTGGCGGTCACGGTGAACTTTACCAGCGGAGGTCCGAATACGGGGCCGAGGAGGGGAAGGGGACGGAACGGAAGGGGAGGAGCAGACCAAGACAAGCTGGAAGCCGAACGGGGAACTGAAGCGGGAGAAAGAGATGAAAGGGAAGATGATGAATGCCGAGGACTGCGGCAATCGGAACGGACAGTAGAGCGATGCTCCCGATGGTAGTCACCCGACGCGTGAGAGTGTGGAGTAATGGAGGTCAAGTGAGAAAGAGGAACACGGTCATCAAACCGATGACGCCTGGACCTGGATCTCTTGCCAGTCTCCGTAAGGTGGGTACGTTGCCGCATAGGCGTCTCTCCGTAAGAGCACGCAGACTTGTGCAAATGAGATCTCATACGACGATTTTCGGACAATGGACTGCGCGAAGCATGTCGTGGAATGCGTGCCCACGGAAGGCAAACACTACGCCCTAAGGCGGACTCGCCATAAGAGCCAGCAGGCGTTGTCCGTTTAGAAATCTTTGAGGATGAGCCCATGTGAAGCGGCCGACAGCGCAGTTGATCCCCACGGTCCATTAGAACGCGACTAGTTGCGGACAACGTACTACGCGATGTATGTCGCGGTATGCGTGCCCCCGTAAGACAAATGCTAAGCCCCAAGGCGGACTCTCCGTAAGAGTCAGCAGGCTGTGTCCGGTTCGAGAGTTTGGAGGATGAGGAAATCGCAAGCGGAGGACAACTCAGCTGACCCTCACGGTCCCCAGAAATTCGATTATTTTTGGACAACGTACTACGCGAGGTTAGTCGCGGCATGCGTGCCCCCGTAAGGCAAATGCTGCGCCCTAAGGCGGACTCCCCGTAAGAGTCAGCAGGCGATGTCCGATTAGAAGTGAGGGAAGATGAGCGAAGCTCAAGCGGCCGACGGCTCAGTGGATCCTCACGGTCCGCGCCCACGCGTTTGGAAACAGCGCCAAGTACTGATGTGGGCTCTAGGAAGGAAGCCCTGTCACTAGGCATATGCGGACGCTCGCACCTGTAAAAACTCCAAAGCTGCGACCATTGCTGCTCGGGCCAGGCGGCGCAGACGGCGCAAGTATGGTCCGAATTGCATCCCATACAAGGAAGGCAAAAATCATGGGCGTCACACGGCCACCGGAAAGATCCACACTTGTTGCAGGTACGCACGGGGTTACTGCAACATAAAAACAGAAATAGCAGGCGACTGGGCGCAAGCACTCTGAGTGCGCGAAAACGGGAACGAAGGCTATGCGCGATCCGACGAAACAAACTAAAACAGGCACCCGGGCCGGGGCCTTCTGAGGGAGGGGCCAAGACCTTACCTCTCCTGTGACGTGGCGACGGGTGGAGGAATCTCCATAGCCGGAGCAGTAAACACCACAGAGAGTACCTTCCTTTTTTTTCCCCCCCCCCCCATTTTCACCAGAACGAAGAAAAACACAGTTCACGCGAAGCACAATCCTTGAAAAACACACACAGGCACATAAATCCAAGCACAAACGTCTGAAGGAACACAGTAATCCACAAAAAGAAGAGCAGTGAAAAACCGTTAGCAACGGTCTGTGGAGAGATAGACTAACACGTCTGAACTTCAGAGCTAAGTAGAAACGACTGATTTGTGATTGGGCCACGTAGTGGGTGCCTGATTGGACTGGGACAGGAGGCTACTCTCAGCCCTAATGAGGGTTCCCCGAGTGCCTCCCGGGTTGTGAAGGAACACAAGAAGTTCTTAGGCTAAAATTGAGTAAGTAGTAGTCACTTCCAGACAGTAATGTCATCGGTAATGTTTTTGAGGAAACAAAGTATAATTGTATGTACTGGTAGTGACATGTAATTTGTCTGCGGATTCATGACTGGATAACCCCATCTGCCTGGGACATGCTGACAGCGACAGAAATGAGGACGGCAAGACACAGAACTTCACAAGCCACGTCTCTGCAAGGGATCACGAGGATGTTCATGTCTTGTGTTTAGATGCAGTTTACAGTGTTCCGACAATAAAGTACAGCAGAACCTGTTCTGCGAGACTACCATTATGCAAGATCACTATTTAGGTGACTGATGGTCTTTCATGATGGGCAACACTTTTTACACTTCATGACTTTCAGAGAGCACTGCCATGTTTTGAGATAAATAATAATCACAATAAAGATCTCATTTTTCTCAAAAACTGAAGTATTGGCTTTTGCCAAAACATTGCAAGCTTCTTGTAAGACTTTTCGCTCACAAAGAGTTTGCTCAAATCAGGTTCTACTGCAGTAACCACTGTAAACTATACTAGTTTAGTGCTATATTCTGTTAAAAAAAATTCCAAGCTTGTGTCAATCCAAGAAAAGAGGAACAAGAAAGGCACAGCCCTTATGGCTCATGTGTATGACCAATCCACATAAGCGTGACCCTCACTAAACATATGTAAAGGGTTGGCTTTTGTAACAGCGTAATCTGATTTTTCGCAAAACATATGCTAATGCTTTTTCCACAAATCTGTCGACCCACCGTTACCCTTTGTGAGGGGCCAAATAAATTAGCATGCAAAAAACTGTTATCAGCTACCTTTATGCCAAGTTTGATTTGAAAAAAACAAACTTTGAATACTTCGATAAAAACTACAATTCCGTGAAAAACTGGCATTCTTCACACTTGCTGACCTCCTGTGACTCTTGAACTTTCTGAGGGGTCATCCAAATTAGTATGTATAAAGGCCCTATCATCAGGCATCTCTAAAACAAGTTTATACTCTAAACTGAAAATATTTGAGAAAAACATTTTTTTGAAAAAAATGGCTATTTTAAAAACCTATTTCTGGATCCCCATGACCCTTGCGAGGTGACCACTAAATTAGTATACAAGAAAGGTCTTATCAAATACCTTTTGTGCCAAATCGGACTGAAAAGTTGTAAAAACTTTGATAAAAAACTAAAATTCTATCAAAAACTGTCATTTTTCACATTTGCCGACCTCCTGTGACCCTAGATCCAAGCAGACATCAAGAGACTGGGAACCACCTGGAGTAGAATCGAAGGAGAAGCACAGGACAGGAGTTGCTGGAGGTCTCTCGTCGACGGCCTATACCCGGGTAGGGGTGACAGGCGTAAGTAAGTAAAGTGTGACCCTAGAATGTTCTGAGGGGTCATCCAAATTAGTATGCATAGAAAGGTCTTACCATCAGTTATCTCTATACGAAGTTTGGGTTTGAAGTTGAAAATAGTATTTGAGGAGAAACAATGTGTCAAAACATGCCTATTTTTACCCCCTTTCTGGACCCTCCATGACTTCGATCTTTGAGATAGATCACTGAAATGGGTATGTTTAAAAAGATTTTACTACAAAGTACCCTTGGGGAAGTTTGAAGTCCTTGGCTTTAACAGACTCTTGAGAAAATGCCAACATTAAAAGTTTAACATGGACAGGCGATCCATTACATTGACTCACTTCTGCTATCGCACGTGCACCAATGAAAAAGTGCCACTTCATTGAGTATTCTAAACATCGTCACTCACCCCTGATTTTTTGGCAGCTGCTGGGACATTTTTCTGTGTAGATTTTCCACGCTGCTCTGCAAAGACAGGAGACAAGATTCCAGGACCTGTACTAGTTGAACTTGGCAATGATGAAGTTGGTAAATTTTGTGTGCGAACAACAGGGTTCTGTTGGCATCTCCTATTTGAACAAGTCCATTGCATGTACATTTTGTGAAATTATCACCAAACTCTGCAACTGTGCAAGAACTGATTTGTACTTATTTTAGGAGTGGGTGGGGAGTGGCAGTCAGTAACTGAAAACTTTCAAGGAAGACACCGAGATTTTTTCAAGTGAATCCACGTCTCTTGCAGGAAGAGGGAGCATACATATTTAGACCAGAAAGGGCAATGAAGGAGGACTGACCAGATAACATCCGTCGCAAAGTTTGAAATATTTAATCAGAACTGCTGGTGCAATGGAGATTCAGCACATTGTATGAAGATGCCGATGCAGTGATGTGTGTTGTCATGGAAGCAATGCACCCCAAACGACATCGACGCACAACACTTCCACATACCCTCTCATTCCTGAACATTGTCTAAAGAAAACGCCACACAACCAGCAAGAGGCGAGGATCATTCCGGATTCAATCACCTTAACACATTCTGCCCCAGGACCGAAATCCTCAAACTTTGAAGTCGCCCTCATTTGACTGTATTACACTTCTGGAGACAGATCGAGCATAACAGTTCAAGGGTGGTGCCAGAATAGCTTGGCGCCCATTGGCACCAAGCTATTCTGGCACCACCCTTGAACTATCACCTTCGATCCACGTCTTGCTGTGGTGTGTCGGGGCTGAACGAGTTAAGGCTGTGCGCTGGTCTGTGATTGTGGACCACTTGCTCAAGGCCATAACGTAAACAAATCACTGACCAGCGCCCCTGCCTCTTGCTATGATAGGATACAGACACAAAACAAGACCAAAGGCAATACAACAGGACATACAAAGGTCTACGTGCTAAACATGAAAAGCCACAAATAATTTTACAACCAAAAATGCAGACAATTGAAGTAGAGGCCAGCCAAACTGATCAAGAACACCACAGTTCACAAGTACATGTTCATTTTATTTTTGTTTGTTTTTTCTTTATAATAAAAATGACTACTAATGACAATGATAAATCTACTCAATGCTTAAGTACACAATGGTACAAATGATGGACAACACGCGTTTTGATGTACACAAACATTTGCATAAAACAGTAGAAAATCTTTCTCTCATTAACAAAAAAGTTAAAGTTTAAAGGTACACAACGAAAAATCTAAGCTGAAAATATTTTGATCATTTGTATTGAGGGTGGGAAAGCAGAGCTGCAGGCAGATTCGCCCAACATCTCAAATCAACTTTTCTGTGGGATGGAGCATGTACATTAGAAATGCATACATTCTGATGCCTTGAAGGTGAACTGGACAGTTTAGAAAGGAATGTTGGTTCACATTATTTACTGCCATTTGAACTATAAAACCTACAGAGTGCATCAATGTGTGGAAGCCGAGGCCAGTCAGAAACCATTATCCGCATGAACGCAATGTTTTTGGCAAAAGTTGCATTGAGCCATCATTTATTTGGGTTCCCCCACAATGCTTCCGGGTAAAAGCAAACTGTTAACAAGACATTTTCACAATCTACTCAATGCCATCAATAAACCAAGACAAAGAAGAAAGTCCACAGTGAAAAAAAAAAGGAAAAAAAAAAAGAAGAGCAAAACTGAAAATAACTTTGTAAATCCCCTCAACGTGTAAATGCTGACTAAATAACATGATCACTGGCCAGAATTTGAGCCATCCAAATAAATCCTATTGTTTCATGGAAATTTTTTAAGACAAAAAATATAAGACTGACAAAATACAAAGCTACAGATAAATTCAGGCATGTACAGAAACCATGATTTATGCAAATGAAGTCTAGCACCATCATGTGAAAATATGCATATGATGAAAAAAAAGAAAAAAAGTATTATGCCATTGAATTTGAGATAAGTCAAAGAGGATAAATTGGATTTGGTCCATCCCACAGAAAAGAGACATATTCCTTTGGTTTAGAACATGATCTGGCAAGAGTACTCAAGACATATAAGACGTTCATAAAGGGACTAGACGGACGACAAAGGAAAATATATTAAGTCAGCTGGCCGGCCTCTACTTAACACACAATCTGCACTCTAGGCTGAAAATCATTTGCACAATTCACACACTTACCGTACTCAGTTCTCATCACAAGTCAATGCAAGCAAACCTCAATCATACATAATCAAAAATAAAAATCATACATTAGCCCCCTTATACATGCAGTCACTGCTGCTGTCAAAATTACAGATGGCTGCACGCTCAAGCGGGTTAACAAAGCGAGTGTTTCATGTTGTTGCATGTGCTCGTCCACAATATCAGCTGTCTACGACCGTTGAAAAATAAAGAGATTTGTGTACACTTCGGATTTCTGACAAAGAAAAGAACACAGCTCTTCAATAAGTTAGACACCCGCACACACTCAAAGCATGATCAAAGCACACGGTTTTGTGTGCCTGGTAAAAATAACTCGCAGATCTACAAATGTTCGGTTAAAAAAAGAATTCCCTCTCGTTGGGCAGTCCCACTGTCCCCTGGCCTAGAAAGAGGGCGCGCCGAGACTGCAATACTGTTTACATACACAAACACACCGGGCCCCAAATGAACCCCTCTTGTTATGTGCTCTGTGACAACCGTCACAAAGCTCGTCACAACTCCCCTCAACTCTGTACAGGGCCAGCCCCGACTGCTTTAGACTCTTGTCATCTTTATTCTCTCAATGCAGAGAGGAAGGACATTGTACTGAAAGAATGCTCAGCTTTCTGGTCTCGACATACCCCTGGACTACTATCAGTCCAGCTGCAAGATACTCATAAACCCTGCATCTTCAGGGGCATTTGAGAATCAATCTCTTGCAGACGAATCAGAATGCAAGCTTCTAGCCAAAGGTAAGCCCCATTTACATCCTCAAGTTGAGGGAATGTGCCTGGTTGTCTTTACAACCGAAACTAATGCAAGCTTCCTTACAAACATCACTTTTTAGTCAGTTCACCTTTTTCAGCAATAAATTGTTGTGTTGCCCTCTCTTATAGAGCATTCTTATTTGCTGATCAGATCTGCCAAACAAATATTTTCATCTGTCGTACAAAACTTTCTCTCCCCAGCATATCTCTCTTGCCTGGAATATCCCCTACTGTGCTAACATCTCGATATTGCCACCTGCCCTTCATAACCCAACACTAGCAACGCAAGCACAGCCCACTTTATTGACTGTTGGGGCTTGGAGAGATTAGTTGTGACTGCTAGTTATAGCCACAAGCAACCTGGAGGTACTGTGAAACTTGTGTCATGCGGCAAGCCCGTTCTGATGGTGACCAGAATTTGGTGCAATCTGCGTTTCATACGCTCGCAGCCTGCATGGAGATCTAACCTGTTTCCGAGTCCGAGGATTCTGAAGAGGAAGAACTACTGCTTTCGGAGCTGGAGTCTGATCCCGAGCTGCTACTAGAGCTGGCACTCAGACGACCACCACTGACATCAGCACTGCCGTCTTCTGCAAGCAGACACAGCAACTCTTTTTACAACAGAGTTACTTCACTATATATGTACTTTACAGACTTATGCCACCTTCACAAAGATGAGTAGTTGTCTCGTTTCTTAAAGAATGTAAATAATATAGCGTTTTATAATTTTTAAAAAAAATTATTACCTTGAAATTAATTTTTCTTTAAAATGTATTTTTTCGAAAAATACTTACCGATGACATTACTAATTGGAACCTTCGCTTAGCTCATAATTTTAGCCCAAAAACTTTACTGTGCGTCTCTCATACTAAGGGAGGCAACCACTGGGGGGGGGTGGGGGTGGGGGAAGGATAACCTTGCGACCCTGAGTGGTCTCCCGTACTCCCTTATCCGGTGGCGCTCTCACGCTTTTCCCGCCAGTGACTAATATAGCATTTTATAATTTAACAAAAAAATTACTACCTTGAAACATTATGAACGCGAGCTCTCTTCCCTGGTCATCAAAGATGTTTTTCTTCTTGGATTATTCAACTTCATTTTACAAACTCAGCAGCTCCTCTGTTGGACTGGTGCATGCCATCATACTGGCTAACAAAAAGACATTTCAATGATTTTTGGGTTTGCTTCCCAAAATTCCTCCAGAAGAACATACATGTAGGAAGAATAGTAAACATGGCTGCAAGAATTCCTCACCTTTTTTATTTGGCTTCTTGACTGTCTGTCCTAACTGTTCCTGAACACCCTTTAACCGCTGTTCAAGCTCCTGCTTCTTTTCTTGTTGAGCTACGTCTCTTGGCTTCGTCGGGCGTTTGGCTGTTGGAGGACAAAACATAATTACTCATGATACCAGCCTCTAGCTGCAAAATGACAAGACAAGAAAGGCAAAGCGATTATGGCTCACATGTATGACTGATTTACATGTGTGACCTTTAAGACAAGGGCTGGCTTCTGCAGCAGCAAAATGCATGTTTTCTGAAAATGTAAGCATTTTCACACATCTGTCAACCCCCCTTGACCTTTGTGAGAGTTGACTAAATTAGTATGCGTAGGAAGGTCTATCAGCTACCTCTGTACCAAATTTGGTTGAAAAATTTGCTAAAATTTGGGAATACCTACAATTTTATTTTTAAAAAATCAGCATTTTAGTTTTTACACACATTTGCCAGCCTCTTGTGACCCTTGACCTTTCCAAGGAGTCATCCAAATTAGTATGCGTAGATAGGTCTTACCATCAGGTATCTGTACCAAATTTGGGTTTTAACCTTTAGCACGCTGGTGGCGACATTTGTCGCCAGCCGCCATCTTGCTTCATTATCGGATGGCGACACATGTCGCCACCGCGTGGTCTGTTCGAAATCGGCTATGGTAAACACACTAGGTTGCTATGAAGCCTTTGCAAAGGATTGTAGGTGATTGTAAATGAGGCTTGCTTCCGTTTTATATCGGCCATCTTGCTAACTTCGAGTGCGTTTGAGCGATTCAAATTTTCTAAGCGAGAGTTTGTTCTGACGGCTTCATTTTGACAAAAGATGACCGATGAGGAGTTAGAAGCATTCATCAAGGAATACTTTTATGGAGTCAGATTCCAATGATGAAGACTTTCTTGGCTTTTTGCCAGAAGACTTGAGATCGAGGGTGGGTGGGTGGGAGATGGTGGTGATGGGCAGAAGAGCGATTCTGAATCGAGTGCTAGTGAACGCGGAAACGGTGCGTAGTAAGCATTGATTATTATTATTTTTTTTTTTAATCCAGACCAAAAAGGTGACTGCTAACACAGATAACACAGTTTTAAGAATTGTGACATAATCTTGATTCATTTATTTATGTACATGCCAAATTCCACAACCATACATAGAAAAATGAAAAAGTTGTAGGCTTTTGAAGCAAGTAGGGTAGCGTTGGGTTTAGCCCACTCAAAAAGAATGCAGTTGCAGGGAAAAGAACTGCCAGCGGAAAGCAGAGTGCTAAAGGTTAAGTTGTGAATAGCATTTGAAAAAAAACATCTTTTGTCAAAATATGGCTATACTTATTTCCTGAGCTCTCATGACCCTTGACCTTTCCAAGGGATCAACCAGATTAGTGGGCATAGAAAGGTCTTCCTGACCCCATGTGACCCTTGACCTTTCTGAGGGGTCATCCAAATTAGTATGCATTGATAGGTCTTACCATCAGGTACCTCTGTACCAAGTTCAGGTTTGAAGTTGTGAATAGTATTTGAGAAAAAACATCTTTTGTCAAAATATGGCTATTTTTCACCTATTGGCGTTCGTCACTCTCAACGCGGTGTAGTCAGGGTCCAAACATTTGATGTTTTTGAGCAAAAGACGTCGCGAACGCTTGAAAACTTGAGCAGGTGCTTCACTTCATTTTTTACAGCAAATAAAAAGTATTTTTGGATATTTTATGGTTGTGGCCGGGTTCTAAGGGGTTCAAACAACCCAAAAACACTAAGGAGCACCCAAAATGACTTTTTGGGGCATCGTGTCTGGCCTTAAACACCCGTTCACACCCAATACTGACTTGAGGACTTCGGGAGGCACCTATAAAGACACCTCGCAAAGTTGAGCATTTTATTATTAAATGTAAACGAGTGTCCATAACACGCAGCACGCTATTGTGGCTTATCTGTTTCTCCTACTGTGGTTTCAAGGGTCAACTATTTAGAACATGCAGCCACCAAACACCGTTTAAATACTGGAGGCTGCATACACTAGACGGTTAACCCTTGAACATGGGGGTGGAATGGCGAACTGTTGTAGCTCTACTGACAAATACATACAGCATGCTATTACTACTTACACCACGGTTTTCTGGGCTTCTTCTTCAGACAGGACATGACATATTTCTCAAGTTCCCGAAGCGTGGAGGGCTTGAGAGTCTCGAAGTCTATCTCGATCTCATCGGGGTTTGAGTTGCGAAGTGAGGCTTCTCGCGTCTGTATAATGTGCACAACTCGGCCCAGCTTGTCCCCTGCAAGAGATGGCAAAGGTACTGGTTAGGTCAGCAACAAAGCCGCACACAGATACAGAAGCCTGAAGCCAACTATTTGAAGAGTGGTGCGTCTGGGACCTACAGGAAAACAGTACCAGTGGCAGAGGCTGCATACTTTTCACCACTGCTTGAAATTAATCTATGATAGTTGAAGGGTGGTACCAGAATAGCTTGGCGCCTCAGGTGCCAAGCTATTCAGGCACCACCCTTCAACTAAAATGGTTGATCCATCTCCTTTTGTAATAAAGCCGTCATAGGACAATAACATTAATATAAAAAAAAAAAAAAAAAACAGCCTCAGAATGTAATGGGGTCAAGGGCAGTTGACAAAATGAAATGCTACATGTCTGTCCTAAAACTATTATTATGATAATCTTATCCAAAATGAACTCCTTCACTGCCGAGAAAAAGTAAACATGATCAAACTGTAAAAAGCATAGATCGTCATGAGCCCCTTGCGTCACTGCCTCTTGCCAAGCCAATCTACATCCATGTTCCTTGATGGGGCGAGCAGCCAGTGGCAGTGAAGAGGTTAAAGTGCAGGTGCATAAAGTGATAAACTTCACATACAATTTGGATTTTATATTAGGAGAGGAGAATAAGAATTGGGGCAAGGATAAAAAAGAAAGGTTAATTTTTTTCTGGCAATGCTCGGGAATGCAACCACTTTATATCCAAATGGCCTTTTCTAAGAGGAGGAGAGGACAATGGGAGTTGAGGGCAAAAGTATATGTTTGTGTGATGTGGTGCGATGTGTATGTCTTCACTTCAGGCTACTGCATTCACGTCGCTCCTTCCACAGTTGGTCTATTACCAACACCATCCAAAATCTATTCCACAATCTCAAGCATCAGAAGGCATACTGCAGATCGACAAGATCACAACAGATTTCACTTTTGCTCTCGACGTTTTTCATCCTCTTGCCATTAACTCAATTTGAGATGTGCCGCCTATGGATATGCAGTGGTTTGCCACGTATCCGTAAGCGGCATGTCTCGAATGAGTTAACATCACTCAAAGAACCCTCTCACACTTTCTTATGCAACTAATACACTTGAATCGACGCTCAACACTGAACCCTATCTGCATGAGATGTGGTAGAGTTGCACTGACGGTGCACCTCAAGCAAATGGGGCTTAGCCCCTTCACTGCCATGAGAACGAGAGCATGATCCAACCACGAGACACAGACCCTCAGCCCCTGCAGTTGTGGGGGCTTGGGTGGATCTATGCCTCTTGCCAACACCACTCTGTATCCATGTTCCCTGGACAGCTGGGGCTCTTCGGTGTTGTTCAAAAACAAAATCTGTATCCACTGGCACTGAATAGCACTGCAACTTCGGACTGCTGATCTTTCAGAGCTTCACACCAGCTTTTGGGTGCCACATTGAAGCTCTGCTGTCACCAGTAAAAAACTGCAAGTTGTCACGTTGCAAGCACACACTCAGCAGAGCTCTCTCCACTCATATTTCCACATCACTCTCCGACGCTGATTAGCTCACACCCTTCAGCACTAGCACACAGAAGTTAGCTTTCTGTACTAGCACACAAAAAGATCACACGGATGACAACATCCAAGCTGCACTGTAGTAAAGCAGTGATCTAGTAAACACCACTTTTTTGTAAGCTTACCTGGCAGCTTGTTGATGTCCAGGCTAAGTTGCCGTTTCTCATCGTATGTCATGGGTTTCACATTGTCTTCATCGTCACTATCGAAGGGGGGAAGCACAGGGGGAGGGAGAGAGGCAGTAGAGGATTTGCGCTTGGACGTGCGACTAGAGTTCTTTTGACGCTTCACGCTGGGTGACTTCTTCTTTTTCTTCGGCTTAGGTGTGTCTGTGACCACCGCAGATGCTGGAGGGTTAACCATGACTGGGTTCTGCAACACGGGGGCCGCAGAAGCTGGAGGCTCCACCACTACAGTGTCTTTTTTCACATCCACAACCTCTTTGCGGTCTTTCCGTTTCTTCTTCTTGCTCTGTCGGTCACGTTTCTCCTTCATTTTTTGTAAATGCTCTTTGGTCAGGGCTGCCAGCGTCTCCTGCACCTTGGCCAGCTGCAAAGGAAACAAGCCGAGTCATACACACAGAACTATCTTTGCGAACTAAACCAGCCAAATAACTATCTGTGCAATTCAAGTCATACAGATAGAACTATGGTCTTGATCTAGTCAGAATAGTAAGCTTTATAAAGCAACGTTTACTTGCAAGAGGCACCGCTTCTTGTGAGCTGCTCCTGCTTCTGAGAATCCATGCCTTTTGCAGATGGCCATCAGACCCAACTGTAACACAATCAATTCACTACCACTATGACTATTCTGATCACCACTACTTGCAAGAGGCACATATTCATATGAACAATATATTGCAGGGCTTTCATGCCTGTGCACTGTCAGTGGTTAGCCCTCTTGTGCATGCAGCTATCTGTTCTTTAAGTTACTATACCTGGTCTTGTAATTCTTTGATTTTCTTCTCCCTTTCCTCCTCACTTGTGTTGCCATCATCCTCACTACTCTCCTCATCTTCTGATGAGATCACAGAGCGGTCAACTTCATCTTTTGCGGTGCCCGACACACTAGGGGGAGGTGTGGGTTCCATCGCAGGTTCATCTGGCATCTTGGCAAACTTTAGTTCAAACACGTCCTGAGTACAGAGGGGAAACATAATTTTAAGCAATAAGCAGAAGAAAACTTAGGCCAACTTCTTTTAAAGACAGGCACTTACAATACACGATTTTGGGGTGCCCAAAACAGAGCTTTTGTGTGCTGTAGTTTCAAAGAATATTTGTCACATCTCCTGTAATCTAACTCTTCTGCTGTTGGTTGCACTTTTGTTGCCATGATTCCTGTATGAATCATTGTGATGAAAAGCTTCACTTACAGCCAAAGGACTAAACATAAGGTGTTCTATTTCTGGCATCAACACGAGAAAGGGTTTGCTTTTTAAGACTACAAATTTTTAGCCGATTTCAATCATTAATGTACTCAAGAGAATCTATACCGCTTGCACATGGCCGGGTTTAGCTGATGGACTGATTAAGCAAATACTGCTCAGTGGTGTAGAAAACATTTCAACCCTACAACTCGTAATCAGACGTGCAGCAAAAATCATTTCCATCCCAAGACACAACACACCCATCAAACACCAGCAAAATGCCAGCTACAGACTGGTGAAGAAGTGTGCTGAAATGTTCAAATGACACGCAGAATGTCATCATTTTACAATTTAACAAGACAGGCGAATCCATTATGGCTCATGTGTATGACTGTTTTATGTGTGACCTTTGTGACATGGGCTGGCTTCTGCAGCAGCAAAATCCATGTTTTCTGAAAATGTAAGCATTTTTCACACATCTGTCAACACCCTGTGACCCTTGACCTTTGTCGACTAAATTAGTATGCACAGGAAGGTCTTATCAGCTATCTTTTATACCAAATTTGGTTAAAAAATTTGGGAATACCTACAATTTTATCAAAAATCAGCATTTTACCCACATTTGCCAGCCTCTTGTGACCCTTGACCTTTCCAAGGGGTCATCCAAATTAGTATGCATAGATAGGTCTTACAATCAGGTATCTGTGTACCAAGTTTGAGTTTGAAGTTGTGAATAGTATTTGAGAAAAAAACATCTTTTGTCAAAATATGGCTATTTTTCACCTATTTCCTGAGCTCTCGTGACACTTGACCTTTCTGAGGGATCAACCAAATTTAGTATGTATAGAAAGGTCTTATCATCAGGTATCTTTGTACCAAGTGTGGATTTGAAGTTGTGAATAGTATTTGAGAAAAAATAAATTATGTCAAAATATATCTATTTTGACCTATTTCCTGATCCCCTGTGAACTCTGACCTTTGTGAGAGGTCACTGAAATTGGTATGTTTAGAAACTTCTTACCAAAAAGTATCCTTGGGCCAAGTTTGAAGAATGCGGCTTGAATAGTCTCGGAGAAAATGCCAACGTTAAGTTTACCATGGATGACCACTAGCCCAAAACATACTTTTGCTTCGCACGTGAGCAAAAAACCCCACTAAATGCCATCCTTTGATAAATATGCAGAACAAAAACTAAATCTGCACGTGCAAAGACACACACTTGCAGTCAACCATTAAGACAATACGACAGGTTTTCTGGTATTTTGCAAAAACTACACTTCAATTTTCTGACAAAGAATGCATGCATCACATGAACAGTTGTGTTTACACAAACAGTCACACATAAAATAGCCATATTTTGCAAAAACTACACTTGAATTTTCTGACAAAGAATCAGACCTGTTTACCCCCTGGGTGCAGTCGGTGTACTTTCAAGTGACTAATTGTGTACTTTGGACCTCACATGTGTATTTATTCACAAGCCAGTGAGTTGTCAGTTTCTCCAAAATGTGTATTTTTGTGTATAAACGTGTACATGTATGTGTACCCCAAAGCAAAATTGTGTACTTTAATACCCCAAATGTGTATGGTAAACAGGTCTGAAGAATGCATGCATCACATGAACAGTTGTGTGTGTTTGTCAGGAATATGTGATGTATTGTGACTTGAACTAACAAATAAATCAATAAAGAAAGAATTGTGTTAATTTTATAATTTTAAATCGTGTTTTTACAATCCCGCTCGGAAAGAATGCAGACCGACAGACACTCCCGCAGCTTAAGCGTGTGATTAATTTTACCACGGCATACTCCTGAACGCTCATGTTTCTGTTTCACTTCAATTCATTTCAACGTCAACCTCCTCGACAAAGGTTTTGCGGTCTTCAGCACACCGATATAACACGATTGTTAACCTACTAGACATATTTTCAGCACCCAAGTATTCGAAACGTGTGTCAGTCTCCAAAGCGATCGATCAAGATCGCCTGTAAACAAAAGGACTGAGAGTTTCTAGCTTTCCGGTTGTTGCTTTCAGGTATAATTTAATTGTAAAACTAAAAGATTAAAGTAGAATTATTGCCTTAAACCCCGTTTTGGTTTCCTTTTTGATTAGTACTGCTCACTCACCTCGTCATCAGACTACAAATTCTACGATCGACATCTAGTTTTGACGAACGTTTTTCGGTCGTGTTTTCCGGATATGACGTCATTGCCGATGTTTTAAGAGAGCGCGTCCCATGTGTAAACAGCGTTGTCGAGTGATTTGCGAAAGGTTTGCAAATCTTTTAGGTATTTTGGAGTTTTTTAGTGTCAGTCTATCGATCGAATGCTTCTGTTTTTCTCCAAAACCGTAGGCGCCCTCTTCCCATTATGATAGGTTTATAAACATTTCTCACTGTGATACTTCACGATCGTGAGCTCTTTCTCGTTCGTGAGCGTATATAAAACTGCCGACAAGGTTTGAAGATGAAATATCACTTCAAAATTATGAAATTTGACCAAAAGGTGAGTTATTGTCGCTCAGCGAATGTAGACTGACGGAAGTGGACGAATCGCCAGTAAAGTGGGACATGCCAAAACAAATACCAGAAAACCTGCCATACCATCTATAGTCAACCACTTGACAAAACAAATCAAGTCTCGGTCATCTGTGGTAAGAATTGTACACAGCTCCTCACTTTCATTTTATCCTTTCACTGCCAATGGTCAGATTGTGGCTACTGAAACCATATCTCTTGGCTTGACTTCGCGAACGAAGATTTTATAGGAGTTGCCCACGACGTCTGCAGGCTTGTTCGTGGCTGCGGAGGCCAATCCGAGACAGGCAGGTTCGACCGCAGTGGCTGCAGGGGAAGGTATGGCCGGGGTTCTGAGCTGCGGCATCTCTGTTTTTTCTCCTGAGCCGCTTGTCCTTAAGGCTAGCTCTGTGAGAGTCCTCAAAGGAGACAGCTGCCTTGTAAATGGTGGAGCGCCAGGTGTCACGGTCCGCAGCAAGCGAAGACCACTGGTGGTGGTCGATTTGGCAGGCACTAAGTGACTTCTTGAGACAGTCTTTGTATCTCTTCTTTGGTGCCCCTCTGTCACGGTGTCCAGTAGCAAGCTCGCCGAACAGGGTGATCTTTGGTAGGCGATGATCCTCCATCCTGGAGACATGCCCCGCCCAGCGGAGCTGTGTCCGCAGCAGCAAAGCCTCGATGCTCACAGTTTCAGCCTGTTCAAGGACCTCGACGTTGGTGACATAGTCACTCCAGTGAATGCCCAGGATGGTACGCAGGCAGCGCTGGTGGAAGCGTTCGAGGAGTCGTAGTTGGCTGCGGTAGAGGGCCCAGGACTCGGAACCATACAGCAGGGTGGTGAGGACCACAGCTCTGTACACGCTGATCTTGGTGCCTGTTTTCAGCTGTTGATTGTGCCACACCCGCTTGAAAAGTCGCCCGAAAGCGCTGTTCGCTTTTGCCAGCCTGCTGTCAAGCTCCTTGTCCAGCTTGGCGTCCGACGTGATAATGCAGCCAAGGTAAGTAAACTGGTGCACTGACTTTAGATCAGACTCGCCAATGGTGATGTGAGGAGGGCGATACACTGTCTTGGGTGCCGGCTGATGGAGGACCTCTGTCTTTTTCAGACTGACCTCGAGTCCAAAGAGCTGGGCAGCATCTGCGAAGCAAGACGTGATGCGCTGCAGGGCTCTCTCTGTGTGTGCAACGAGGGCAGCATCATCAGCAAAAAGCAGCTCACGAATCAGTTGGTCTAGGGTTTTCGTGTGGGCCTGCAGTCGTCTGAGGTTGAACAGGCTGCCATCGAGACGATACCTGATGTACACTGCATCGTCATCATCAAGGTCCACTGTGGCCTGCTTCAACATCATGCTAAAAAAGATGGTGAAGAGGGTCGGTGCCAGCACGCAGCCCTGCTTTACGCCGTTGAGAATAGGGAATGGTTCTGAGAGGTCATTGTTGAGTCTGACCTGGCCTTGCTGGTCCTCGTGTAGCTGGACAATCATGTTGAGGAACTTTGGGGGACAGCCAAGTCGCTCCAGGATCTGCCACATGCCTTGCCTGCTCACAGTGTCGAACGCTTTTGTTAGGTCGACAAATGTTACGTACAGCCCTTTGTTCTGCTCGCGGCACTTCTCCTGTAGCTGTCTCAGCACAAAGACCATATCGGTGGTGCTCCTGTTTGCTCTGAAGCCACACTGGCCCTCTGGGAGTTGGTCTTCAGCGATGGCAGGTACCAGCCGATTCAGGAGCAGCCTTGCAAGGATTTTCCCAGCAATGGACAGCAGGGTAATTCCCCGATAGTTGGAACAGTCAGACTTCTCGCCTTTGTTCTTGTACAGGGTGATAACGACTGCATCACGGAGATCTTTTGGTAGTGTTCCTTCCTCCCAGCAGCAGAGAAAGAGTTCATGGAGCTTGTTGTGCAGTGCTGTGCCTCCATGTTTCCAGATCTCTGGCGGTATTCCATCAATGCCTGCTGCTTTGCCACTCTTGAGCTGGTGGATGGCTGTGAGGGTCTCTTCAGCGGTGGGCGGTTCGTCCAATTCAACCTTTACTGGGAGGTGTGGGATTTGTAGGACGACTGCTTCTTGAACAGTGCGCTCAGCGCTGAAGAGGCTCTGAAAGTATTCCGACCAGCGGTTCAAGATGGAGGTATTATCAGTGAGGAGTGCCTGGCCATTCGCGCTTCGCAGGGGACTTTGTATCAGGTACTTACTTACTTACGCCTGTCACCCCTACCCGGGTATAGGCCGTCGACGAGAGACCTCCAGCAACTCCTGTCCTGTGCTTCTCCTTCGATTCTACTCCAGGTGGTTCCCAGTCTCTTGATGTCTGCTTGGAGGTCTCGACGCCAGGAGTTTCTCGGCCTACCTCTTTTCCTCTTTCCCTGGGGGTTCCATGACAATGCCTGCCTAGTGATACTGGAAGCTGGCTTTCTCAGACTGTGACCGATCCATCCCCATCTTCTTCGCCCAATTTCATTCTCTGCTGTTATCTGCTCTGTTCTCTCCCAGAGTCTGACGTTGCTGATCTTCTCTGGCCAGTGGATTTTCAAAATTCTTCTAAGGCAACTGTTCATGAAGGTCTGTACTCTGTTGACTGTGGTTTTTGTCAATCTCCATGTCTCTGCTCCATATAGGAGAACTGCTTTTACATTAGAGTTGAAAATCCGGACTTTGGTGTGTTGTGACAGCTCTCTGGAACTCCACACTTTTTTCAACTGGAGAAAGGCTGCTCTGGCTTTACCGATTCGTGCTCTGACATCTGCATCAGTGCCGCCTTTTTTGTCTATGATGCTCCCGAGATAGGTGAAGGACTCCACCTCCTCCAACGGGGTGCCAGCAAGCAAGACTGGTTCTTCCCTGGTTGCGTTCAGCCTCATTGTCTTTGTTTTCTGTTTGTGAATGGTGAGGCCCACTTGGGACGAGATGTCAGCAAGCCTCGTGGTCTTGTCCTGCATTTGTTGATGAGTGTGGGACAGTAATGCCAAGTCGTCTGCAAAATCGACGTCGTCAAGCTGTGTCCACAGTGTCCACTGTATTCCACTTCGTCTGTGCTCTGTGGTCATCTTCATAACCAAGTCTATGGCCAGTAGGAAGAGGAACGGAGACAGCAGACACCCCTGCCTGACACCAGTTCTGACCTGGAGCTCCCTGGTGAACTGCCCTTCGTGGATCACGCGACATGTCATGCCATCATAGCTGCTCTTGATCAGGCGGACGAGCTTTGTGGGTACACCGTAGTGTCGTAGGAGTTTCCACAGTGTCTCTCGGTCCACGCTGTCAAATGCTTTCTCATAATCCACAAAGTTGACGTACAGCGGGGAGCTCCACTCCAGAGACTGTTCCACGATGATGCGGAGAGTGGCGATCTGGTCTGTACATGATCGGTTCTTCCTGAATCCTGCTTGCTGGTCTCTCAGCTGGGGGTCAACGGAGCTCTTCATTCTCTCTAGGATGATCCTGTTGAAGACCTTTCCTGGTACTGACAGCAAGGTGATTCCTCTGTAGTTGGAACACTTGCTGAGGTCGCCTTTCTTGGGAAGCTTGATTAGGTACCCATCCTTCCAGTCAGCTGGCATCACCTCCTCTTCCCAGATCTTTCCAAACAGTGGGTACAGCATCTCAACTGTTGTCTCTAGGTCTGCTTTCAGAGACTCCGCTGGGATGCCATCTGGCCCTGCTGCTTTGCCATTCTTCAAAAATGCCACTGCTTTTCTGATCTCTTCCCGGCTGGGTCTGTCACAGCTGATGGGTAGGTCGGTCTCTGCCGGCTGGATGTCGGGGGGGTCGGGTGGGCTAGGTCTGTTCAGTAACTCTTCAAAATACTCGGCCCATCTGTCGAGTTGGTCTGCTCTGTCTGCAATAGGCTTGCCTTCTTTGTCTTTTACTGGTCTTTCTGTATGGCCATACTTACCCGACAATCTTCTGGTAATGTCGTAGAGCTGTTTCATGTTGCCGCTGCCTGCTGCCTTTTCTGCCTCTGCTGCCAGGCTGTCTGTGTAGGCCCTCTTGTCTGCCCTGATACTCCTCTTCACCTCGCGGTTGGCTTCCGAGTATTGCCCCTGTGCCCTTACTTTGGCTGCTCTCGTGCGACTGTTGTTGACCGCTGCTTTCTTCTGCTTCCTCGCTTCTATCTTCTTCAAGGTCTGTGCCGACAGCCAGTCCTTGTGGTGGTGTTTCCTGAACCCTACAGTGTCTTTGCAGGTTGAGTTCAGCACCTCTCTAACTGCCTTCCACTGCTGCTCTGTGGTGACCGCCTCCTCTTCATTTACTAGCTCCTGTAGCGCTTGAAACCGGTTGGACAGCACCAGTTTGAACTCTTCTCTAACTCCAGTTTCTCTCAGGAGGCCTACATTATAGCGCTGTCTTCTTGTTGTCTCTGTGCGGCTTTTCTTTAGCTTGAGCTTCATTCTTAAGGTAAGCAGATGGTGGTCTGAGGCGACATCTGCTCCCCTCCTCACTCGAACATCTTGAAGGGATCTTCTAAATTTCTTGCTAATGCAGATATGGTCTATTTGGTTCTCTGTTGTATGGTCAGGTGAGACCCAAGTTGCTTTGTGTATTCTTCTGTGTGGGAAGATGCTGCCTCCAATGACAAGTCGGTTTAGAGCACAAAAGTCTACAAACCTCTCCCCGTTCTCACTCATCTCCGAGCCTAGTCCCTGTCTCCCCATCACCTCTTCGTATCCGGTGTTGTCCTCCCCTATTTTGGCATTAAAATCGCCCATGACGATGGTGATGTCTCGCTCCGCACATTTGTCCACGGCACTCTGGAGTCGGTCGTAGAACTCTTGTTTCTCTTCCTCGTCACTGTCATTGGTGGGCGCATAACACTGGATGACGTTCAGCTTGAGCTTTTTCTTGGTTCTAAAGGCTGCTGTTATAATTCTTGGCCCAAGAGGTTCCCAGCCCATCAGCGCTCTCTGTGCCACTGGTGACAGCATGAGTGCTACTCCTTCTGTATGGGGGGCATTCTCCTCTTCATGACCTGAATACAGAATCATCTCCCCACTTAACAGCCTTTTCTGGCCAGACTGCGTCCATCTGGCTTCACTGATGCCTAGCAGGGAAAGGTTGTACTTTTGCATTTCCGCTGCTATCTGGGCGGCCTTGCCGCTCTGGTACATGGTCTTGACGTTCCATGTGCCCATGGTTGTATCCCTGGATAGAGAGAGGCGGCTCGGTCCTGTGGCTTCCGAAGACTTCCGGCTTTCACCACAGGACGTCATAAGTCTTCTAGTAGAAGAACCTTCCTCCTCCAGGAAAGGAATTACTGTTAGTCTTTTCGTCGGCGTTTTTGTAGCTATTTCCTTTTTTGCAGGGTGGGGAAGCTACCCCCACGCCCAACCCCCTTACTAGGAGGACCAGGGGTTTTCTGTCGGGGTCACCTTCCCTTAGACCATGTTGGTTCACGGCACCTTATTTCATTCGGTGCACCCCTCTCACGAGGGACCCCCTATCCACCACCCAGGGGACGCGCCTCAACGCCGTATGGTCCCAGCGCGAGGTTTGTATCAGGTGCCTGGGGCCATACACTGCTTTCAGTGCTTCGTAGAAAAACCATATCATACCGAGGCTAAAAGCTTCAAATTTGTACACTGCCATATGCAAGCTACATTTTAGTACTTAAGCTACATTTTAGTACTTACAGTTAAGGACATAGACCACTGGCTTTAGTTTAAGGGTGGTGCCAGAATAGCTTGGTGCTTAGAGGTTCCAAGCTATTCTGGCACTACCCTTGAACTATTTTCGTCAAACTTATTTCACACACTGGTGTATTCCGAATGATAAGGGTTAAACACCCCAAAAAAGCCCAAGTCTTCCAAGCAGATATACAGTGGATATAAAATGATGAAAGAGGCATAGATCCTCACGAGCCCCCGCAAATGAGAGGTCTTAATAGGACCTTTAAATGTCTCTTGAAGGTAGACCGTGTTCACTTTACCATTGGCACTCTTCAAATGGACTAAAATTGCAAGGGAAGTCAAGTCAGCAATCAAAACAGGCACACTCTGTACAAAAGTCTAAACCCATTATTTGTTATTATAGGAAGTAGTATATTGGCCCTTAACCCCTTCATGCATATACCCACTGGTACTGTAAACAGTCCAAATGGCTGCATGCACTAGGGGGCAGTTTCAAAAGTATGCTTAGTCCTTTGACAGACACTAAGCAAGGTGCTCTGTTACAGTGGAGCACCTAGCTTAGAGGTTGGTTGCAGGACTAAGCTCACTGACCTGAAGTTTGCGAGCCATGATGACGACGTCCGTGTCAGGAGGGTTGTAGCGGTAACAGTTAGAAAAGATTAGACGCATGTCCTCTTCAAAGTCACGCACCGTTCGGTATTCACGGGCATCCATCTTTGCCTATACACACAAAATAATTAATAAATTATTTAACACAAATGTCATTCTATCATTACCAACAGACAATATAATTGTAAAATGACCATGATCCTTTGTGCAAACAGCCACTGTTGTTTACAACACCAGTGGCTGCATC
The DNA here is from genome assembly GCA_036245525.1 of Semisulcospira habei. NCBI lineage: Eukaryota > Metazoa > Mollusca > Gastropoda > Semisulcospiridae > Semisulcospira > Semisulcospira habei. The sequence continues at coordinate 188,695,934 of BTPG01000004.1, read as the reverse complement.
AAGAGTTTCAAAGAAAAAAATAGCTAACATTTAAAACCACATTTCTTTTACCTTTTAAAATTCGTACAGTAATTTTCATCGTGGAAAAATATCCAACAACAAGAAGGCAAAGCCATTATGGCTCACGTGTATGACCGATTTACATGTGTGGCCTTTGTGACAAAGGCTGGCTTCTTCAACAGCAAAATGCATGTTTTCTGTAAATGTAAGCATTTTTCACACATCTGTCAACCCCCCCCCCCCCCCCCCCCCGTGACCCTTGTGATGAGTCGATTAAATTAGTATGCATTGGAAGGTCTTATAATCAGCTATCTTTGTACCAAATATGGCAGAAAAATTGGGGAATACCTCCAATTTTATTTAAAAAAAAATATATAAATCAGCATTTTACACATATGCCAGCTTCTTGTGATCCTTGACCTTTCCAAGGAGTCATCCAAATTAGTATGCATAGATAGATCTTACCATCAGGTATCTCTGTACCAAATTTGGGTTTGAAGTTGTGAATAGTATTTGAAAAAAAAAATCTTTTGTCAAAATATGGCTATTTTAGACCTATTTCCTGAGCTCTCTTGACCCTTGACCTTTCCGAGGGATCAACCTAATTTGTGAGCATAGAAAGGTCTTCCCATCAGGTATCTCTGTAGCAAGTTTGGGTTTAACTCACTCCACCCTGATCACCGCGATCCCGGCGATGGCCTGCACAACGCTTGCACTCTGATCACTGCGATCGCGGGTTGTGACGTTAGCCGCCTTCTACAAGAACTGGGGATTACTGAATACGAAACTAACCTGCCTAGTTCTGCAGCTCTGTTTTCGTACAATGACCTCATTCCTATTTTTATCACTAGGCCTCACAGTTACTGTAGTAGAGCGTGGTTTTCGAACATACTAGCTTTGTTTACATTTGCGAAACAGCATGGGGTCTCCGAGTGCTTCAATCACAACAAGAGCGCAAAGTAATCGTCAATTTACTGTCAGAGAAGTGCTAGAAATCATCCAGATTGAGGGTTCTGATGCAGAAAAGGCTGATGAAGACGGTGATAGCGATTTTGAAACAGCAGAGAGTGAGGAGAATGCATCTGATTGAACTGTTTGGTGGGTCACAAGTGAACTGATAACCGATTACACTTAGAAGTGCAGTGTGGAAAATAAATGGTATCTTTACTATGCTCCAGAATATACATTTTGGGGGTTAGTAACGCAAAATTTTGTATATGCATGCACTCATTTACTAATCAACTAACCTGAAAATTGTATTTGACTAAGTGCCAAAAGGTGAGCAAAAAGTGAGTGACCTCTTTTGCGGGAAACTAAAATCTGTTTAAAAAGACATCTGTTTACTTTAACAAGTGGAATGTGTGTGTAAATGACTGAAGATATACTGGCAATAATTTATGCACCTAACGTAAAGCTGTTTGGTGAGTATACTGTAAAACGCCAGAATTCACCAATGAAAATCGGCCCGGGAAAGCGGACAACGATTTGCCGTCGGCCTTTTTTGATCTCGCGTGTTTAAGCAACAATAACAAACCTGGTGCTAACCATGCCTATATGTTCAGGGAAGATTGATCTTATAATTCGTGCATTTCAAAGATTTGAAGGTAAGCCATGCTTTTGTTTATTGCTCTTGAAAGTAGCCTCTGTCGGACGTCAGGTTTGTCGCAACAGAAGCATGTTAATTTCTGCGAACTTGTGCTAGCGAAAGGCACGCTGACCCAAACCGGAAATGGCGTCATTGCGTTGTTTCGCTTTCATTGAATATTTGATATGCTTCAAGTTTACTTTTCCGTCACAGCTTTCTAAGCTGGCAAAAAAAATGTCAGCGACCAATTTTTGTCGCAAGATCTGACGTTCAACTATTTGACAAGTTTAACAAAGTTGTTTTGGTTTTTTTGGGTCTACGACCGTCCGGTTATGATAGATGCATTATGGGCCACATTCCAGCGGCTACAACTCGTGACGTTTTGTCGCAACTGTTTTCATAAATCTGACGTTCGATCACTTCTGACATTCGATTGTAATTATTGACAATATAAAGAGCCAAATGTTTATTTTATAAATATTGTAAGTGACCATTTTCAAGAGTTTGAATCGCCCGAGACTCCAGTACCGATTTGAGGCAGTAGGTTAGAGAATGAAGATGATTTCTTGTGATAACAAGTTTATTGCGACAACCGCTGCTGTAGCAACTCTGATGTTCGATCGCGAACGCGTGTCGCAATGTGACCTCCGATCGATGAAAGTTGGTAAATGAGTTATTTGGATGAACACGGTCACCGATGTATTTTTTGTCGTTTGGTGGACACGTGCAGTTGTTGTGACGCAAACGTAAGATAATGAGATCAAAGAACAGGTGAATTTCATAACATAATAATGCAATGATAAAAAATTTATCGGACGTCAGGCTTGTGCCAACATTTGTTGCTGCAATCCTGACGTTCAACACATATGGATTGTAGAACTTTTGGGGGAGAAGGCACTGTAAAAATGAGCCATTTTGGACAACCAGTTGCATAGCTGTTAGGACCTTCTGAATCTGAGGGTCAGAGTTAAAATAATGCACTCAGCCTGTACACAGATGAAATTTATTTGAATATTTGTTTTATTTTTACAGGCGCAGACTGTTTAGCAGTAGCACATCATGTTTTATCATGTAAATTACATCAGAAAGCTGTATGCAGTTTGTTCTTCATATCTGTTTTGTTTGTTAAATATTGTGCTTGAAACTGGGGGGAAAGGCTTTGTGTTTGTGGCTTCTGATAACTATCCCGAGGAAATCTGCTGCAATCCTGATGTTCGACATAAGTTACAAATTCTGGCCCTGACCGCCAATAAATATATTTGGGCAGCAAAGATGACTCTCATTGTGCTCTTCTCTGTGCATGTATTCCTGTGAGTGGTATATATAACACGACAAAGTGTGTTTTTCTTGCTTGTAGGATATTTTAAAAATTGAATATGGTCGGATGTCAGGTATTGCAACACAAATCGTGTTCAGGGATTAGAACATTCTAAGCCAAAGAGCAGTAATTGTTTGGATAGGTCAATTGTGACCACTACTTATTATTTTAACGGTTTGGAAACAGATTTGTTTTTTTTATCCCACCAATTTAGAGGCACTATGTCGCAATACCTGATGTCCGACATATCCAGACTTAAATTTTTTAATGGCCATTTTCTCAAAAACCATTTCAGATATCTTTTTCTTTTACAAACACATTACCAATACAGTGTACATCACCCAAATACATTTTCTGGCACTTTATGTCAAACTTTGATTTTCAACCCAGTTGTCCTCTTTGTGAGAGCACCTTTTGGCACTTAGTCATTTACATTTGTCAGAAAGTTTTTTTTTTAATGATTTTTTTTCCTAACCCATTGAAACAGCCAGTATACAGAGCATTGCTAACGAAAAACCAGCCAGTGCTGAGTTAAAGTTGTGAATAGTATTTGAGGTACAACATCTTTTGTCAAAATATGGCTATTTCGGACCTATTTCCTGAGCCCTTGACCTTTCTGAGGGGTCATCCAAATTAGTATGCATAGATAGGTCTTACCATCAAGTATCTCTGTACCAAGTTTGGGTTTGCAGTTGTGAATAGTATTTGAGAAAAAAATACATCTTTTGTCAAAATATGGCTATTTTTCACATATTTCCTGAGCTCGTGACCTTGACCATTCCGAGGGATCAACCAAATCAGTTCGAATAGAACGGTCTTATCAGTATTTTTGTACCAAGTTTGGGTTTGAAGTTTTGAAAAGTATTTGAGAAAAAAATTTATGTCAAAATATAGCTATTTTTGACCTATTTCCTTATCCCTTTGACCTTGACCTTAGTGAGAGGTCACTGAAATTGGTACGTTTAGAAAGGTCTTCCCACAAAGTATCCTTGGGTCAAGTTTGAGGAATGTGGCTTGAATAGTCCGAGAAAATGCCAACGTTAAGGTGGCACACGGAGTGTAATTTTCATCAAAAATCGTTCAAAAACGCGTTTCCAGTTTAACCCAGAAATGGTTCTTACGATGTCTGTATTATGAATGCGTGTGATTGGTTTCGTCCATTTTATTGATTTATACCCTTATTCTGGATGTTTTAGTGAGGTATCTATCACTGAAAGTGAAAAGAAAAACTAACGTGGACGTCAAAAACTCAAATTTGAGTGCCTGGTTACGGCATGTCCCTTTGAAAGAACCCGCATGTGTTTGGTACGAGTGGAAAGGTCACGGTCCTGGCCTACTTTTGAGGTCTGTTTCGGAAACAAAGAATGCGATACGGAGACACACGAAGAGAAAACCCCGAGGCCCATCGTAGCAGCTTACAACCAATCGAAACCCTCAGAACATAAGTGCTTCCGTCATCCGCTTGAATGGAAGTTTCTGACTGGCAGGTGGCGCACGGCGCAGCGCGTGATCACTGCCGAAGAGCAGTTTCCGTCCATACGTGTTTGTAATAATTTAAAATGGCATTATCAAGCTGTGTGCAGAGATGTTTACCCCCCAAAAAAAATGGAGTAATGGGCTATGCCAGAAAGAGTAATCTTGGGTAAAAAGAGTAATGCTTTCTGTCAGCACATTTGATCGTTCTCAAGCGCAATCTCACTCAACAAGTTCTTACAAAGCCTTGCAGTTTTTATTTGCACTCGAAATGAGATACAAGTGAAAAGAAAAAAAATAACTATGTTAATTCAGGCATGCCTACCCTCAATTTGAAGTTTCAGTATTAGCTATTTGAAATTTCAGTAATACTATTAAAATTTCAGTAATACTATTACTATTGTTACCTATTATTTCTGCAGTTTTTTATATTGTGCCTTTTATATTAGCACGTGCGCAAAAATAAAAATGACACACACACACACACATCACTGACCAGGACACATATAGTTTGCACATCTCTGTAATGGGTTAAATAATGGTTGGGCGCCCCCCCCCCCTCCTCCACTTAATTTTTTAAATTTTTTTTAAAACTTGCACATTGCAAAATTTTCTGATCATTGCACTTAGGTCCAACCAAGGGAAAGCAGACACCGACAGGTTGGTTTAAGTAAAGGGACGTAATCGAGCAAATTGTCCTAGTGTGATTACTCCCCTTGTTATTGTTTTAATTTGAATAACTCCTACATTTACTTTAGTTCTAGATTTAAAAGGCAACTAATATTAATGATAAATTAGGAAATCATATAAATTATTATTTTATGTACTAATGTTGGATCTGGTCATGGACCCAGTTATGTTTTGAAGTAGGATTTTGTTTGATCACTTTCTAAGAAAAAAAGCGGATTGGAATATGATTTCAAAAATCGTAGTTTTTGTTTTAAATAATCGTAATAGTGTGAAAAAAATCGTAGTGGCGTAATCTATGCCAAAAATCGTAAGAAATTACTCCAAAATCGTAAGGGTAAACATCTCTGTGTGTGCGACAGTCTTGTCAGAAACTCACTGTAGTGTGACGGAAATGACTAAAAAAAAAAGGGGGACCAAATGGGGCTACCAAGCAGTACGGCAAGATGAGAAAGAGGAGCAAACAGAAAAAGCAGCAGTCGCCGAATGCAGCTGCAGAGAGTGCGGCTATCGATGCAACCGACGGCTTCGACATCGGCAGAAGTTGCTTCCGTCAAGAAACTTCGGATTTTTTGTCACGACGATCGTGAAAAAGGGTGAGTGAGTATAGATTGCTTTACGTCCCGCAAGCGACAAAGGCCTTCTCAGGACGTGCCTGCGCTAAATGAAGAAAAGAACTGCAAGAAGCGCAGACAGGAGGGAGAATTTCAAAAGAAAAAAACAGATGAATGGGCCAGAAAGACAGAAATACAAACCCCCAAAAGAGTAGAACCCACCTTGCAGGGGTTAGACAAGGTGACCCTAGGAACTAAAAAGTAGACAACCCCACCAAGGTCCCCTAGGGCAGACCCGGTGGGGGGGATCGTGAAAAAGACTGGTGAAGCTGCACCCATTGAGGCAATGCATATTATCGTCAACCTGGAAAGTTTAAACCAGCTCTTCTCTCCTGTACAGTGCGATACTTGTGAGCAATCGGTAAGTGAAGTTTCCTAATTACTCCTTACTTGTTTGCGTTTGTGACCTGTTGACATTGGGAAAGAGTACCGAGACTTTTCGTACTAAAGGATTTTTCTGTTTATTTTTCAGTATTGCCTTTATGAAGACAAATCTGCAAGGATGGGGACCTCTTGCCAGCTGAAGGTGCAGTGCACAGGTTGTGGCACCATCATCAGTGAAGTGATGACATCACAGAAGACGGGCTGCGACATAAACCAGTGCCTGGTGACTGCTGCTGCTATGAATGGCATTGGCTTCACCCAGCTTTCCCGTTTTTTGGGAATGCTGAACATGCCTCCCCCCTATCCACCTGAAGACCTGGCAGCACAAACAGAAGACTCTCCATGCAGGAGCTTGTCGCAAAAAGATCGACGATGTTCACCGCCAAAAACGCGATCGTCACAGGGGACAGGAGGGAGTGCAGTATGATCCAGGAGCCTTCTAAACTCTGTGCGTTTTGCGACTGTTCCAGTGTCAGTAAAGACTCTTAGTTTCCACAGGATCCATTCCAAGTGTAATGAACTATTTGACTTACAGTAGGTACTGGCAGGTCAAAATTCCAATATAACATAAGCAATAAAGTATCTACATATTGTTATAGAGGACAACAAACAGAACACAACACAACAAAAATTATCTTTCTATGTTTAATGGTTCAAAAGTTATGGGCAAAAAACTATGGCAAATATTCCGCAGTTTTTACCCAAAATCGGTCGAAAGAAAGATTTTGCCCAGTTCAGGCCAGCCTAACACAAAAGATATTAAACACAGACATCCCAGAATTACAGAATTGTATCTCTATATAATATAGAAGAAGCCCAATTTTTTTCAGGTGCATAAGCCTGTAACTTTTGCAACACTGCTGCCCTAAAAAAGCTGAAAAGTGTGTTTTCCAAGGCGGTCGAATGGCCCTCCGAGTGTAAAAACTTCAAAATAGCATATCTCGGTCATTTCTTGTCCGTTTTTAAAAATTCAAACTGTGTTTTGCTAAGTTTTTGAAGCTCTTTCAAGTAAGTAAAAGAAAGCAATAATTGAAAACCATCTTATTTTTACCCCCCACCCCCACCACGTAAATATCAGCTGCCCCGCCCCGCCCCCCCCCCCCCCCCCCCCCCCACCAAACATACTGGCAAACACATGACTGTGGAGTTGCTTTCTGCAAACCATTCATTATTAAGTCAATCTCTCCACATCATAAGCAGTACTGCTGTTTGTATGCAGTGTGCCTTGCTGTGACATTCTGCATGCTGTCCAGGGTGACGCTTCTCCCTGACAAACTCCTCTGTCTGCCTCCATGATTTCTTGTGTCTCATCTTCAAGAGGTGTACCTGGAGCAATAGTTTGTTGTTCACTGATGCCTCAATGTTCTTCCTTCTTCCTTTACCAGTCTGGGTAAACACTCTCCCCAAATCTAAGAATACTGGAGAACTTTCTGCAATTGGAAACAACACAGGATCCACTTAACAATTGATACAGGATCCACTTAACAATTGATGCAACAACACCTAGACAGTTAACAATGATGAGACTGAGAGACAGAGAGAGCAGAGCGAAGGAAAGGGTAATATTTCACCATATTTGCTTATTTGGTCTTTACAAACGTCTGAGGGGGCTATCTCAAGCAGTAGCTGCCACAAGAAACGAATAACGCGAAAGCGAAACAACTTTTCTAGCAGACGACGGTCCCACTTCCGGTCTAGACTCCCATTCGACACATCGTTTGCGATCGCTACTTTACCCGTTTTAAGAACACCATATACCCATGGAATTTATTGAACATGTATAGAAAACCCCATTTTATTACCTACATTCGTATTTTGTCTCTTGATGTAAACATACGCCTGCAGTTGTGACCGATCTCTCACACACCGCACGTAGTCGTTGCTTCGAACAAACCCGACTACGGCTGGTGTGGAAATATGCACATTACAGCAGATTATCGCACAAACTTTACCCAAATCTTAGGTTAAGTAACAAATAACACATTGTAGAACCATTATCAAGCAAACAAAAACACATTTCTTACCTAGATCATGCTGGAGATTGCTCAAAACCGTCGCGTGTTAGTCGCACGCCGTGGCTGCCATTGTGAATAACACGAAAGCGTAACGGCCAATGAGAGGACTCGGTTTATGACAAAGCTACTCTTCCCCGTTCAAGCTATCGTGTTTCTGATTGGTCCAAATTAAAGAGAAAAGCATGGGCTTTCCAACAAGTATAGCCTTGTAGGGGTTATTTTTCGAAAATCATACTGAAAATTGCATTTATTTTTTTCAAATAATCCATTATTGGGCTAAATTTAAACAAATATTAGACTTCTTTATATCAATGTGTAGGTCTGAACTCGGTCAATAGCCGTGTGCTATTTTTAGATGTGTAGCTTGCATGGGGAAGAGTAGCAAGTCGTTTTCCCGACGGGGTTGCTTGCGGGTTCGCGCGGTACAGTTGCCAACGCAGCGCGTGCAGGCTTGAGGGTGCGTTTTTTAAAAAAAAAAAATCGCTGAAAATCATCAGTTGCACTCCCAATAAAAAGAAAGATACTTTTGAAAAGAGAAATAGCTCAACTTTATTGAGGTATGCATTTGACTGCAGTATGTGAGCATTTTGTTAGTACAATCGCTGTTTCAAAGATGAGAAAAATTCGTGATGCGTCACCGCTGCGGCCAGTTAGCGGCAAGCCCTGCCAGTACCTACTTACAGCAGCATTGTTTGCCTTTCTCCAACTTTGAAGTCAATTTTCTGAAAACGTGCTTTTTTTGCAACAGCGATGATTTTGCCCCCTGAAAAAATTAATTTTTCTTTAAAATGTATTTTTTCAAAAAATACTTACCGATGACATTACTAATTGGAACCTTCGCTTAGCTCATAATTTTAGCCCCCCCAAAAACTACGGTGTGTTCCTCATACCAAGGGAGGCAACCACTAGGGGAGGGCCATAACCCTCCAACCCTGAGTGGTCTCCCGTACTCCCTTATCCGGTGGCGCCAACACCCTTTTCCCGCCAGTGAACGAGTCTAGCTCCACTGCGGCAAACGGGGAAGGAGGGAGGGACCTCTGAGTAATGTCATCGGTAAGTATTTTTCGAAAAAATACCTTTTAAAGAAACATTAATTTATTTCTCAAAATCATTACCGATGACATTACTAATTGGAATTACGAAAAGGAGGAGGGTGCCGCTAGTTTGGAACTGCCCCAAAACACGCGAAGCGAGCGGACTATCGAGGCCCCTCCCAATGCGCCCACCCCCGATAATTTTAGCTAGGCGTACCTAAGGTGCCTGCGGCGCCGGGAGGGAGTGTTGCGCTGCCGTGATGTCCCCCACCAGGTCAAGTTTGGTGCGCTGGCCGGATAAGTCTCTTAGGTAAAAGCGGGCGAAGGTAGACTCAGCCCGCCAACCCACGGCCGCCACAATGTCTTTCACTGCACAGTTCTGTCAAGAGCATTACTCGCTGCCACTGCTCGGACTTCATGAGCCCGGATGCGCATTGTTTTGGCTTGTTCTGGAGCGAGGTCTTTATAAGCCTCACGGATAACCCAACGTATCCAAGACGAGATAGTTTGCGCTGAAATGTCTCGTCTGCCCTGAGCCAAGGGCAGGAAAAGGCGTGAGCGTCCTTGTCTTAGTTCTGTGCAGATATACTTTAAGAGCCCTAACAGGGTCCTGAAGTCGAGAGTCCCGTGTCTGATCTCTAGCCCTGATTGGTCGAACTGTTACGACTTGTGGGGCGACAGTAGTAACTTGGTTCTTAGCCAAAAAGGCAGGATCCGTGAGCAGTTGAACCGATCCATCAGCCCTACGTTGGAGACAGGGGGGATGAACTGAAAAGGCGCGTATTTCACTCACTCATGAGGCTGTGGCAAGTGCAAGTAGGAAACAGGTCTTCCTAGTAAGATCTCCTAACCTTGCTAATCGTAATGGCTCGAATCTCTTAGAGTTCAGCCAGGTGAGCACCCAAGACAAGTCCCATCGTGGAACTAACGAGCGTGAAGTCGGGCGTTGTAGATCAAAATGGGACATTAGATCTGCCAAATCTATGCAAGCTCCCGGATCGGGTCTTCCCAAGTGTCTATATGTGTCTGCCACCATAGCCAGGTAACCGCGAATGGTGATGGGAGCCAACTTCTGTCTGACGAACAGCCACAGGGAACTCAGCCAACTGGGGAGTAGTTAGATCCGTGGGGGAAAGTCGCTCCGCGGTGCACCAGGACTGGAGCACGCGCCACTTTCCTTTGTAGACATTACGAGTTGAGAGCCTTCTGCTGTAGAGATAGCCTCCACTGCAGGACCCGAAAAGCCTCTAGCTGAGAGGGCTTGCCTGACAATCTCCACGCGTGTAGCAACAGCCGTTCCGGGCACGGGTGAAAAAGATGCTGTTTCGGTTGTTTTAGCATTGTACTCGGAGTGGGAAGTAACAGGCGGATCCGTCGCCAGAGCCAGGAGATCGGTGGTCCAGCTCTTGGCCCAGTTGAAAGGGGCCACTAGTATCATAATCGTGTTGCTGCCCCTGAGTTTCTGAATGATCTTCGGAACCAGCACTGTGGGAGGAAATGCATACGCCTGGAGTCCTTCCCACGAAATGGATAGCGCGTCCACGGCCCAGGCTAGTGGATCCGGCACGGGGGAGACGAACAGGGAAAGCTTGTTGTTCCATCTCGTGGTAAAAAGATTGATCATCGGTGTCTCCCAATGTGCGCAGAGTAGCTGGAAGATATCTGGCCTCAGAGACCACTCCGTGTGAAGCATCTGACCCCGCCGAGAGAGAGCATCCGCCAGAACATTTAGGTGTCCCGGAATGTGTCGCGCCCGAAGGGTAATGCCCCGGTCTCTGCACCACAGGAAGATTTGATATACGAGAATGCAGAGAGAGGGTGCGTGGGTCCCTCCCTGGTTCTGAATGTAAGCAACGACTGTCGAGTTGTCGGAGAGCACGAGCACCACGTGTTGCGTTAGTCGATCTTGCCAAGCGACGAGTGCTAGCCACACCGCTTTCATCTCCAGCCAATTGATATGTCTGCCTGCCTCTACTTCTGTCCAAAGACCTGAGGTCGTGGTAAACTGTGGTAACAGGTGGGCTCCCCAACCTGAGTTGCTCGCATCCGTGCAGATCAAAAGGTGCTAGTGCTAGCAGGCCATCTCTGTCGGCCTCCAAAAGACTCGCCACCTGATTCCGTAACAGCAAATCGTCCAGGTAGCTGGACGTCGGACTGGAAGCTGTCTGTCGGAACTTTGTCATCACTCCGTCCATAATCCTGGTAAAAATCCACGGGCTGAGGTTCAGTCCGAAAGGAAGGGCCCGAAACTGGTAAACAATCCCTTGAAAGGCAAATCGTAGGTAACGCCGCGAGGCCGGATGGATGGGAACGTGCAGATAAGCATCTGCGATATCTAGGCTTACTGCAAAGTCGTGAGGACGTACCGCTGCTCGCAGTGCTCTGGCCGTCTCCATCTTGAAGTGTGGTGCCACAATGAATTTGTTTAAAGCCGAAAGATCTATGATCGGCCTCCATTCCCCCCCTGGTTTCGGTATGAGGAAGAGACGACTGTAAAAAGCTGGGGAATCGCAACGCAGGACCACCTCCATGGCCTCCTTGTGCAAAAGTACCTCCACTTCGCTCTGTAACGCTGTCGCCCTGTCTCGTTCTACAGGCACTTGCGTCCAAACGGGGGAGTGTCTCAGTGGAGGGGGAGACTGGAAGGAGATCCTCACGCCCTCCGTCACTGCCGAGAGGATCCAAGGGTCGTCCGAAAACAACTTTCCAGGCTCCGCTGTGAAGAGCTAACCTCCCCCCGACCGGAGACCCCGCAGGTATCGGTGGGAGGTTCGGGGGCAGGTCAGCACGCCCGGCCGCGGCCCCGCTGCCGAGAGCCTCTGGATCAGGGAGTGGAGGGTGCGGGAAAGGCACGCGAACGCGCCGGAAGGGAGAAGGCTCCGCCATGGCCTCGGGGCTGTCGGGAAGAGGAGGGTCTGACGAACCGCAGGGCGCGACCCACAGCTCTGCGGGCTGACTGAAAGCGAGCTGAGACTACTTTAGTTGGTGCTGGCCACAGATCCTTGTTGGACTCCCGTAACTCCTGCCACGTCGGTCCGAACAGCAAGTTGCCGCCCAAAGGTGCTTGTCGCAGTTGTGCCTTCACAGAAGCAGGAAGTGTAGTGCACCTTTTCAACAGCCCGTCCCGTTGTAAGAGATTGCAAATCGCCGCCGCCGCCATGGCGTTTACCGAAGCATGGAAGGCCGCTCTATTCGCCGCAACCAATACCATGTGGATTTCCCGTAAGGATGCTAAAGCGTCCAGATCCCAGGTGTTTTCCATCTTCCTGACCACCGACAGTGTCGCCATCTCCAGAAACCCGGTGCACGCCAGGGAATTCCGAACCAGTACGGCGGACTTGTCCAGTCCTCCCGAAAGGGAATGCCGAGTTAATCCTGCTTGGACGCAAGCTTCCTTGTCCGCCGTAGGAAGAGCAGTTGAATGCCTGGGAGTGCCCTGCATACCAGTCTTGCCAGAAATCCACGTTGATTCCTACCGGCCAACGACTGTCATGCAAGAATCCCTGCTCTCCAATTTGTCCGTGCGAAGATGCGTTGAGAATGCCTCCACAAGGTCCCTGAAACCTGCTGGTTGAGGAAGAGTCTTGATGCACTTGATCTGCCGAGGTGTGTCGCCACCGCCTTCCTCTTTACAGGTGGAGAAGGTGGGCAGTGTTCCGGCGGGAGAAACGCAGCAATGAGGCGAGCCGCTTCATGTAAATCCTGACGAGTAGAAGACATTGAAGTAACGTTGACCGCGATGCCGGGGATAGGAGAAAGCCATCCCGGAGAAGACTGTGTATCCTCGTCGATTCCCAGCATGGACGCTGAATCCTCCGGATGAAGACCAAGTGCCTTTTCGTCCACAGCCGCGTGCCTAGCCAAGAAAGCAGTAATGGTAGGTCCCAGTGTCGACTGGAACAAAGTCTCTGCCGGGCGTCTGTAATCCTGGTCTATGGAAGATGGAAGAGGACTGCTCCGATCCCGCTGAGAAGTCATCTCAGGCCACCGGCTGTCCCGAGAATGTACGCCCAGCTGTCGAAGAACCTGTTCCTCCTTCTGAGCGCGAAGGCCGTCCCAACTGTCCGCCGATCTGTTGCGCCTGGTAGCAGACTGCGCATCCCGTTGTCGCAACAAAGTCCGTTGGCGCGAGACGTAAGAACTGGACTTCCGTTCCAATGATGAAGATCGAGAAGTCCACTCTAATGAAGTCTCTGTCCCGCGTTGACGCAAAACGCTGCGCCCGTTCATTCGAATGCGAAGAACGAAATCTTTGGTCCTTACGAGTTTCGGGGGTCTGCCGTGCATAGATAATATCTCTCTCTTTACTCTCTCTACGCTGGCTGATAGAATTGACCATACTGGTCCGCTCTCGAAGGAGGTTAACATCGCCAGTGGCGCCACTCTATCTGTAGACCCCAAATTTTCTCTTAACTTACCATGAGATTTTGGATTGAAGGGTACAAAAGAGCTTTCGGTGCTGTGCGGGATGACGGATCCCTACGGCTGCTACTAGGCTCAATTGTCCGCGTAGGACGAGGCAGCACTGCACGAGGCACCGGTGGGGGCAGCAGGACCCGTTTATGCGCTGACACACAACCGATATCTGAAATTGCATGACTATGGCTCACATTTAAAGGTAAGGCAGCGCCTATGCGCCCCGGCCTTTCTCTCCGGTAAAAGGCCAGGGCTTGAAATTAGCGGGGGCCCGGGGCCAAAAAACCGTCAAAGTTGATTTCGGGCTCGGAAAGTTGAAAAACGAAGGGCCCGCTTGGCCCGCAAAATAATTCGTCTGCTACAGCTAGCTCTACTCGGCAGTTTCGTATTTGGGCCAAGGGAAGCAACCCACACCGGTGCCCTCACTCACAGTAATAGTGTTGTTCTTTTTTTTTTTTTTTTGTTATTGTATTTTTAGTTTACTTCTGTTAACTCAAGTGCACATAAGTGTAATATGAATAGATGATTGAAAAAAAAAAAAGAAAAGGCAAAATCTGTTTGTTTCACTTTAGTTTATCAGGAAGAGTACTGTTAAGTTTAGTTCCCTTTCATGTTTTGTTTTGAACTTTTGTGCATTGAGGTCAGATTTTTTGTTAGGTTACTCATATTAAAATTTTAATGATGTGTATTGTGCAATACTCGGTCACAAAACTGAGAAGTATTATACAAGAGACTCACTTGATTTTTTTCTATTTTGTTTAACTCTTAATCACCTATAACGCCCGTAAACGCCCTCCGGGTCTTTACCTAAAGCGCCCATAGACGCCCGTCCTCGGTACTAAATTTAGAAGTCATGTGATACGTTGGTGGGTTCTTCTGTGAAGAAGGTGAGATTGTATACCGTAGGGGGCAAGGTCAAACTAACTTTAGACACTGGGCATGCGCTCTAAGCCACTGTGTGTGTTGAATTGGGAGAGTTTTACCGTGCACCTGGCTGCTCGCTAACGCACGTGTTTGCAAACATGGCGACATACACGACAGTGACCCAGAGTTTACCGCTATTTCGGAGTAAATTGGCAATTATCCAGTTTCAGAGCCAGAGGGAAGTGACATAAGTGTGTCTAGTGTACATACTAGCGATCTGTCGGACTGGGATGACGAAAATACCGGAGTATTTCAGCAGTGTTTACCGAAGCGATGACTGCAAGATGGCGGCGGCAATGCTATCTGGCATCAGCGGGCAATTTCAGACTTTTTTGCAGCCTTTCACGCGGTATGTGGGCCCAACAACTCCACTTGAGTTGGAAGCGACACCACTTGATTATTTTTATCAGTATTTCCCTGCTGAAATGTTCGAAATTTTCGACTAAACAGACGAACTTGGCGATCAATTTGTAGCAACATCCGCTGACGGGGATACGTGCACTTCGATTACCTGAAGGATTATCAGTGGATTGCCTGGTAATAGTGATCACTAATGTAAAATTATCTCACTCCACTATCACACACTTTCATATTTTCGCCCACCGACACATTTTTCAGTTTTACGTCTTTTGTTTGTCATATCAAAATAATCAAGGTGCATTTTTTTCAGTTAATTTACCTGTAATTAATTACAGTAAATAATATAAACAGGTATCAAATTACACTCCACCACAACATAAAGTACTATCCATCCATATGTGAGCTAAGAAAAAAAAACCAGACTTAAATATCTGTCTATTCAAAAAAGTTATAGACGCTTTGGTGAAGTAACCCATTTTCTCAGTAATTTTCTTACTATCTTCTAGGTACAGGAGAATAGACAGTGTATGTTCTTATAGGTGATTAAGAGTTAATGGCCATTTCAGGCTCCTAGTCACTGGAATAATTATGTGTGTCACTGAATGTGTGTGTGTGTGTGTTTTCCCCTTTTTTGTTGGTAATGTTTGAAAGTGAAAGAAAAGGCAAATAAAAATGACATCACTCAGCAAAATTGGAAATTCAATTGATTTTATTTTAGATTATCAGACAAATTGTACTTTCTACTTATTATATTGTCAATAATTCTTTTGTTTTTTTGTTTGCATTATTTTTCAAAGTTGGGCCCCGAAAGTTGCTTGTGGGCCCTCAAATTTTTCAATCAAGGGGCCCGGTGGCCCCCAAAGAAAAAAGTTAATTTCTAGCCCTGAAGGCCCAAAGATGTGACCAACGGTCTTCTTTCCAAGAAGTGCAAATTGTGCACGGTCTACTGGAAGAACAGCCTGAGCAGGGAAGACAAATATCATGCACATCACTGGGCCATTGAAAATCGCCACACCTGGTGCAAGACCTCACTTGAACACTGTAACATAAGACAGACATAGGCCTTGGGAGTGCTCGGAGCCCGACGTAGGGTCCGAGTTCCCGACCGGTCGCGAACATACAAATTAGAAGATTACGAAATTCGGGAAATGCCGTAGCCCGGTCAAAATACCAGCTGAGGCAGTAACCGAAGCTTTACCTGTCCATTTTGGAATCGAATCCCACAACCAACACCAGAAAAGAGTAATCCTTTTTATAATCTTTTTCTTTCCTAAAAAGGACCCAGAATCACACAAAACAAAGTTCTCCACGTAGTCCACACAGTGAAAGGTCGGAGCACGAGGTGCACACGACCGGTCGAAACTGAGCTAGCGAAGTCACTTGGCGGGAAAAGGGTATTGGCGCCACCGGATAAGGGAGTACGGGAGACCACTCAGGGTTGGAGGGTTATGGCCCTCCCCGAGTGGTTGCCTCCCTTGGTATGAGGAACAGTAGTTTTTTTTTGGCGGGGCTAAAATTAAGAGCTAAGCGAAGGTTCCAAATAGTAATGTCATCGGTAATGATTTTGAGAAAATAAATGTTGCTTTGGATATTAAGCTGAAATTTTGCACACAGATGTAAAAATAGTTGTTGAACACAATAAGAAAATTGTACTTTTAGTAATTTCTGCGATCCATTAGGTTGATCAAGTCATGCTATGAATTTCTTTTCTTGGCAACAATATGACACATGACCAGAGACATGGACAGTTAACATGCTTTATTGTGTAATATAATCTTTTTCCTTCATTTCAAACCATTTTAGATGGTGAACAGGTTGCTCATTATGTCATGGTGTAGGGGGCAAAAATCGCTACCCATATTTTTCAGTGATTATGTCCTAATTTATGAATTATATGAGTTAGAATGATTAAACTTGGTGTGGACATTCATTATGCTGTATTTGTTTTATGAGCCAAATTTCAGAATAACAGGTCAAACAGTTTTCGAACAATGTTTTGAAGAAAAAAAATGACAATTTTGCACGCCATGTGCCATCTTAAAGTTTACCACGGACAATGGCGAGACGACGGACGGATGACCACTGGCCCAAAACAGACTCACTTTCGCTTCACAGGCGAGCAAAAAAAAAAAAAAAAATTTAAAATGCATTTTTTCCTCATAAATTGTGATCCCCATTCACCTTGACACTTCCAAGATCCATGGGTTTCTTGATGACTTCATGGTAGTCTTTCAGCCCCAACTTTTCAGCATCCACCGGCTTGTAGAATGGCCAAGCAATTGCCTGAATACACAGAAAGAAAAACTCTCATATAGGTGTCCAAAAGAATGATGGAACAAAGCATGAAAAGACTGAACAAGCAAGTATGACAAACTCGCTAATACAGGCCAACCATAGGCAGGATGCAACCAACAGAGCCAAAAAAGCACACATGAAATTTAAGAGTTTTAGAAACCCAGCACCTAGGCTTGAGGGGAAATACACATTTCAAACCCAAGCCTATCATTTTTTAAGAGTAAGACCCCAGCCCCTCTAAACTATTTTATTTCCAATTAATGACGAAAAGGGGACTAATTTAAGAAACATGTTTCACTCATAAACATATCATGAAATGGCTGCTTGTTTCCAAGGCATGAAGCAGCAAACTCTATGTGCAAGAGCAGCTGAGATTAACTTAGAAATTTCTGTAACCTCCCTTGATTATGGACCGACTCAATGTCCCGCAAGACTAGTCGCCCTTGCCCAGGAGGTAATGAAACAGTATGCTGTGAAACGATGCCGCAGGAGACTTACATACCACAACAGTTCAAGGGCAGTGCCAGAAAGGTTTGGTGTCACACATTCATCTTAAGACACCCTCCAGAACGAGACAAATCCATCGAGCGTAGTGCAAGAATAGCTTGGCACCCATTCTGGCTCAACCCTTCACGTATCATATCTCCTGAGGTGTTAAATAATGTCTGGCATACTACATGCATGCTTATCATGCATTTGGACTCCTGGCAACAACTTGCTTCAAAATATTCTGCAAAAGTTCAACTCACAGCATGCTTCTTGGTGAAGAGTTCCTTCACAATTTGAGCACAGTATTTCAGCTGTTCAGACAGCTTGCCCTTCTGTTTCTTGGAGCTGGTACCTTGGGTCTGCAGTGGAACAAGAGAAGTCCATAAAAATACTGGCCAAAGAGAGATTAGAAATCTCAGAACTGAATTACAAGTACAGACCTGCCTACCTCAGATTTTCAGTTTCAGTATTCTGACTGGCAAAATGTGGTATTCTGGGACCAAAATTCGTATTTTCACTCTCGGCGAATCGATGTAAGTAGGAATTTGACAAGTGTACATGTAACTTAGTGAAGATGAAGAAGAAGTAATGTAATCACTGCATTTAAAAAAAAAAAAAAAACTTTTTATTTATTATTTTAAATTTAGAAGTTTAAATAATTCAATTGTGTAGGCTACACCAAGTCATTCAGAAAAGCAGCAATGATTGGTTCACTTACATTCTTACAATGTTAATAACTTACTGAGCGTAAATTGTCTACCTTGGCCATATTAAAATAAACTAAGAAACAACAGTTTGTGTAATTTTAAATAACAAATTTAATATTTTCATTGTTCTAAACATATATAACATTTGATTATTAAGGTACCGATAACACATCTATTTTTAACAAGAGCTGAAGAAGTGAAATGGCCGACCTTTGGCGATCTTAGAATCAGGAAACATTGTCTAAAACATGGCTGTCATTCTGTGGTAGGTTGCATTCAGCAATAAACTGCACCATGCATACTTCAGCATCTGTGACTTGCCGAGTGAATTCTTTTATGCTATCCTGAGCTGATCTGCTTTTTGAATAAAGCTGTAATGTCTTTGGAAGATTCTTCCACTGATGTTCCGCTGTTTTGTGATTTTGGCCGGCAACATGCCTCTCACAATCACTACGTCCACCGTGATCACAACTAAAATCTGACACACGCCAAGCAGTGGACGAACGTCGGCCCCTTCTTAGACTGCACAAGAAATTGCCACTCATCCGTGTAAGAAGACAAGAATTTCTGCTGTCGTTTAGGCTTCTTCTCCTTTGAAACCGATGTATGGCGCCGTGTGAGACACGAATCGTCTTAAAACCCAAAACGAACGTCTTATTACCCCAAAAAAAAAAAAAAAAAAAAAAAAAGTGCCAAAATTCGTATTTTTTAAGACCTTTGCGTATTTTCGTATTCTAGGTCTAAAATCCGTAAAAATACGGAAAAATCCGTAACGGTAGGCAGGTCTGCAAGTATCATCACAAATTGTAATTAATTGCCAAACAGAATCAAAGATCTTGAACAAGCGCCATTCTCACCACAAACTTCTTCATAATCACACCACATATTTGTGACCGAGCAGACATGATCAAATAGAATAGTATAGTGCCTTATTTTCACAAAACAATTTATGAACAGTTATCTATACACGTGGGGAAAACCCAGGTTTTCTATTTTTAAACTCCTTTTGCCACCAGCTATGTTTACAGTATTGGTGGCTGCTTGCACAATGGAATTAACAAAGAAGCTTTCATGTTATTCAAACTAAGAAGCCTACATCCAGCCAGATACATGAATACATGCAACATGCAATTTTTCAATAGGTCAATTCACCTCCAAAGGCTTCAAAAGATGGCTATTTACCATCGCGCTGACAGCACCCGGTTCGTCTGGCAAGTCACGCTTCGGTTTCTTGATCTGCCGCACACTTTCGCGCCTGGCAGGTGGTCCGTGGGCATTCAATTTTTCTGGTTCGTATGACGTGTCACCATAGTCCATAGGGGCCATTTCGCTGGAGATTGCGGTGGGTGTGGTGGTGTCTGCTTTCCTTTTGACGCCTTTTCTCATCTGAAAAGTATCACACAAAGCATTGTTTAGAAACTTGTCATATAACCTGCCCGAGTTTTTACACTCAGGTCATGCAACAGTTCTGAATAATGCCAGGCAACTGATTTTGCAATTCTGCTATTCTTCTTTTGCCTTGTTAGACTTTATGCCTAAATGATGATGTGATTTTGGATGCTGTAACTGTAAACAGAACGTGTTCACCGTGTGAAAGATTGTAGTCAGTATGCGTAACCTGTTTTGTTTTCTTGCCAGGTCTAGTTTTTGTGTGTGTTTATAATTATTTGTGAAGCATTCTGAGCCTGCGTATGTGGGGAAGGACGCTAGAGAAAAGTGCTGCATTATTATTAACATTAGAAATACCTTTGTGGGCTGTGCAGGAGGCATGACACTTGCTACAGGCGGCTGCACAGCCTCCAAGTCTACTGAAGGCGTCATATTCAGTTTGCCAGCAGGACCCATGCCCGATGATATTGAGGAGGGAGGCGAGTAGGCTGTCTGCAATGACACAAATACAATTGCTGTTGCTGAATATAGGTACTCCAAAGTGATTTTTTAAGTTACATGATCACATTTGTAAATTTTTTTTCCAGATAGGTCTCATTTTTCTAATTCCAAGGATACAAGTTGAAAATAATCGGACAATTAGATCAAAAGTATGAATTAATTTGTTTGGTTTTTTTTGCACGCCTTTTTGGCGACAGTGAAAATTGAACGATTTGGCGTTTTTGGAATTTCACAGAACCAACCTTATAGTGATAATGATACTAAATTCTATTACAATCAACTCTTTTTAGTAATCTGTGACAGCCTAGTTTTTTTCGAGGCTGTTGAACAAGAGCATCTTGCTGAAAATGATCCTCAAACTTAGTAAAATCACTGATTTTGATGGCTGAAAATTAACAAACACAAGAAAAATCGTATCTTAGGTTGTAATTGCGATAGAAACATCATTTAAACATCAAAATGACCAGGATATTGAGATCTGAATAATGGAACAGGACAGATTACAAACAATGAGGAAAAAAATTGTCATCACCCCCCCCCCCCCCAAAAAAAAAACAAAAAAAACAACAACAACAAACAAACCGGAAAACAAGCAGGTCATGTGACTTCACAAAAATAACTTTATCTCAAAGTCTACGACCGCCAGCATATAATGACTTAAACATAAACGTACCTTAACACCTTTTATAAAAGTAATAATGTTTAATTCATACTTTCTTGTGAAAGATAAAAATTATATTCGATGATAACCCAACACGCTTTGTTTACCTCGCAAGACAGCACCGCTGCTTGCTCAAAAGAAACACTTCGAATACAATTGAAAAGCAAATCTAAAACCTAGCAATGTACAGATCAATCAAAAAATTATATTACATATCGATATTTTCGTCTGAAGTCGGTAGATTGGCTAAATCCGACGATATATATTCTCCGAAGCACATGGTACAAGTACAGCCTCGCTCTCGTTTGTGCACGCCATTCTCCGAACACGTGTTAGCTCGTACACAGAGGCAGCATGTGCGCTCTTTTGCTTCGCATGCGGAGTCAAAGTAATGAATATATACGAAACTTTGCAACAATATAGAAAAATGGTTGACAATTTTAGGCATATATTTTTCGCTACCGTCTGTTTTGTAGAAGAATGAGAATATTCTGGATGGAGAACATACTTTAAAACATACAAATGCAAAAAATTGCTTACAGCTTGTGCTTGTTGTAAATTGTTAAATGTGTGACATTGTAAATGTTACGTTCAAACTTTAAACTTCAAAGTTCAATAACAACCAAACAGCAAATAACATAAAAAATTTACTTAGTGTCAATGTTTATGTATGCAAAGGTACATCAGATTTATATGAAATATTAAAATTATTTTGCTTTTGAAAATGCAGGGTGCTTTCACACCATTTGGACACCCAGTCGTACTCTTGACCAAATGTTATTTTATTCAGTATTTTAGTGTGTCGTGATAGCCCTATTTTGTTTTTATTTTTAGATGTTAAAACAGGCCCTAAAAGGCCCTAATTTTTTTAAGACAGGGCCTGAAAGGCCCTAAATTTTTTTCTTGGTCTGTATGAACCCTGAGCTAGCCCTTCATTTTCATATAATTTTTGCATACGATCACAGAAACGTATTCAAATTTCAAGTAGAAAAATTTCAACGTAATATACGGTATGTCTATAAATAAAGCCTGTTAGTGGAAAATGCAACCTTTTATGCCATAAAAACTGTTTGAACATAACTTTACACCATAATTTCCAAAAGCCACTAATTTTAAATTCTACTTGGAGAACTAATTTTAAAATGTTATGCTAAATGCACAGAAACAAGTCTCTAATTTAATTTAAGTACAAAAGCCAATGGAAAAAATAATGAAAAGAAAATAATATATCTATAAAGTTTGCTGGACTGCTTGAACATAACAATTTACACCCACAATTTGGACGCATACTGTAAACTTCGTAAAGGGTTTCTTTCATCTATCACCCATGCATCCTCTTCAAAACCTTGATATACATCACTACACCAGTTGTCTTCAGCAAAAACAACAGATTAGTAGAGATAAATAAGTGCCTGGACTGTTTGAACATAACTCAACATTTACACCATTCTGTGTATAAATCTTCAAAACTGGATCATTTGATTTTCCATAGTACATACTCTACAAAATAAGTTTTAATAATTGACCATTTGTCAGAATGTGTCGTACCTGCTGACAAAATTTACAACACGTGTTATGTTCAAGCAGGGTCATATATTATGGTTAATTATGCAAAAGCAACTCACTCTAGAAAATCACCAACTCAATGGTAATTTAGGCCAACACTGCAAACATCTTGTGACAGTAACAGTCATTTTTCATAGTGCAGCATGCTTTTGAAAATCTGAGTTCCATGGAGCATGTGTAAAATGTGTCGCCTTTTGTTCTCAAGTTGTAATTCTGATTTGGTCTAAAAAAAACTGTGATAATGTCCAAATTCTTCTGTGGTCACCCAAAAATCATGTATCACTGGAAACCTTATCCATTTCCCTACAACATGATGTATGCCTTAGTTTGATCTGACCACTTCTGATAATTTTGTAGCAGGTTTTGTGAGGGAGGGTGTAGATTTTACCACTAGACACCCAGTCTAACTCTTGACCATTTACCAAATGGTGTTCATAGACATTTCTTCTCCAATACAAATCCTTATCCAGCAAGTACTTAATCACATTCTCAGTTTCTGGTATGTCTCAAGTAAATTGTCCTAGTCATTACAAAAGCATAAATTTCTTACACTGGCTGGAGTAAACACATTGTTCTTGCAGCACAGTCAAGACACATGGAAATCTTAAACTTCTCAATCACAAGACGAAGAAAAAAAAAAAAAGCATGCTTTGACTGCCTTGTCCTTGGTCTACAGTCAAACACTTTTTCAGGTTGAGGGGAGAGAACAGTACACTGAATCAGCATACACTCGATATGGAGTTACTTCCCTTGACCGACTAAACTTCGAGATTGATCGGCAATATCAATGGGTTTGATTTTCGCAACCGATTTTCCTTTGATTTTCTCCCAATTTTTTTTTCTGTTGAAAAACTTTTATTTCTCTCAGGCTTTTACGTTTTTAGGGCCTTTTAGGGCCTCCAGCCACCCCGTTTTCATTTTTAGGGCCTTTTAGGGGCCCCTAACTTTTGTCTTAAAATGTTAGGGCCTTTCAGGGCCCTGTGCGAACCCTGTAGCTCTACTCTACCTAACTGGCTAGCTAATTTTAGCCTGTGTTGCTTCGACGCGACACGCGAGGCGATTGAAAAGCCGATGTGCGCTGTGAACAACGTGCGCACGTTGTGCCGCCGCGGCAAGTCATGAACAATAGCAGAGATGTTTACCCCCCAAAAAAATGGAGTAATGGGCTATGCCAGAAAGAGTAATCTTGGGTAAAAAGAGTAATGCTTTCTGTCAGCACATTTGATCGTTCTCAAACGCAATCTCACTCAACAAGTTCTTACAAAGACTTGCAGTTTTTATTTGCACTCGAAATGAGATACAAGTGAAAAGAAAAAGAAATCACTGTGTTAATTCAGGCATGCCTACCCTCAATTTGAAGTTTCAGTATTAGCTATTTGAAATTTCAGTAATACTATTAAAATTTCAGTAATACTATTACTATTGTTACCTATTATTTCTGCACCGTTTGTTATATTGTGCGTTTTATATTAGCACGAGCGCAGAAATAAAAATGACACACACACACATCACTGACCAGGACACATATAGTTCGCACATCTCTGTAATGGGTTAAATAATGGTTGGGCCCCCTCCTCCACTTAATTTTTTTTAAAACGTGCACATTGTGAAATTTTCTGATCATTGCACTTAGGCCCAACCAAGGGAAAGCAGACACCGACAGGTTGGTTTAGATAAAGGGACGTAATCGAGCAAATTGTCCTAGTGCTTACTCCCCTTGTTATTGTTTTAATTTGACCAACTCCAACATTTACTTTATTTCTAGTTTTAAAAGGCAACTAATATTAATGATAAATTAGGAAATCATATAAATTATTATTTTATGTACTAATGTTGGATCTGGTCATGGACCCGGTTATGTTTTGAAGTAGGATTTTGTTTGATCACTTTCTAAGAAAAAAAGCGGATTGGAATATGATTTCCAAAATCGTAGTTTTTGTTTTAAATAATCGTAATAGCGTGAAAAAATCGTAGTGGCGTAATCTATGCCAAAAATCGTAAGCAATTACTCCAAAATCGTAAGGGTAAACATCTCTGCAATAGATACGCCAGTAAAACACACATGAAGTACAAAACATATAAAAATAAGCACAGAAACACACATTAACACAAAGAATATACACCATACTACAACCCAGTATACATTTTCTCGATATATGCAGCGTATTTTGGTAACAGTGATGGAAAATGGGTGAAATTTAGGTCACGCTTAGTCACACAAAGGCTTGGAGTACCTACTGAATACAGCATAAGCTAGTTCAATTAGGTTGGACACACTGCAAGATATGATTGATTGATTGATTGTACATTGCTTAACGTCCTGACAGCAACAAGGCTTTCTCAGGACGTGCCTG
The DNA here is from genome assembly GCA_036245525.1 of Semisulcospira habei. Lineage (NCBI taxonomy): Eukaryota > Metazoa > Mollusca > Gastropoda > Semisulcospiridae > Semisulcospira > Semisulcospira habei. The sequence goes on along the minus strand of BTPG01000004.1, from coordinate 188,671,162 downwards.
CACTGCTTGTGAAAAAAAAAAAAAAAAAAAAAAAAAAAAAAACAGAACATTGAATGTATGTCACCAGCCGGTCAAATACATTAAGGTGGCTCTTGGCATAGTATTTTTGACCAAAATCTTTCAGAAAACAGTTTTGAGACAGACTCGGCTTTTGCATCTTTGAAGTATCTAGAAGCAGTTCCTGCACATGTTTTATGTTATAATGCCCTCAAAATGTGTTTATTGATCCTATTTTCAAAGTCACTCGACATGAAAATCATCCAAACACCGTATTTTTTCTTCGAGCATCGTGAACTTATGGCCTTGGTTACGGCCATTTTGCTTGAACAAACTCCGGCTTGCCGCATACCGTTATGTAGGTCAACTCTTTCTCCGTCAGAATTCGCGCGGAAACATAGGAAATTTCCATTCACAAAGTCACACGAAGCCAAAAACGAGAGCAACCGAATGCAGCAAAACCGAGCGGAGATTTCCATATATGGACCTCTGTTCAAAAGCGCGATCGCTGATTGGCTGTTTCGCTCACTCGGGGCTTCTTCGGCTGTTTCCGACTAGGCAACCATGCGATCCAAAATGGCCGCTGCTTGACGCTTTCTTCTTGAGTGCCGTGGGAATTTGTCAAATTGTGAGCAAGAAAATCGTTTGAAGATGGGGAAAAATGTTGGTACTAAGTTCCGAACACTTCATAAGTTTGGGAAGCGCCGCAGGAAGAAAAATGAGACGCCAGTTTTGTCGAAAAACACTCCGCAAGAGGCCGAGCCGGTGCCTTCGATATCGTCGCTCGTGAATGGGGATGGTGCATCGAGTGAAACTGCGCCAGAGTCTGTGGCATCGACGAAAAAAAAAGAAACTTTTTCAAGAGGAAGAAGATGGCAGAAGATACAGTTGCAGAAGAAACAACACCGAAGACCCGGAAAAGGTCGGATACGAACGGGAGTGACACCAACGACGACCCTGCAGATACACGGTCAGCGAGCGATGGCGATCTGAATTTCATTGCAAATCTTGGCTGTTTACAACCACTAATAACCATCCTCCACTGCCCAGTTTGCAAGAAAAAGGTGAGCGATCTTGTTTTATTGTTATTGTCTAGGCCACATATGCCGATATTTCGCTTTTTGTGTTTGTAAATACTAAATGGTTTGTCATGAACTGATGAAGCAGATCTTGTGTGTTCACACAGTTCAGAGTCCCCCACTTTTTCTGGATCAGGAACTGGCCCGTTTTGCTGTGCAGCAAATACAGCTTTAGTCGGACAGAAAGCTGAATGAAAGAAGTATTCATATAATGTTTTGGGGCAGTGCATGCAGGCTGAGCATGATGCTTGCTGCCGTACTGTGTGTATGTCACATGTTGAGTGTGTGCTGTGTATGTGGACATAGACTAAGTTTGCAACTTGTGTTCATTTCAGAACCTGTCGATCAGCGAAGGAGGTGATGGTGGGCGAAAGGGAGCTGCCTGTCTGCTGTCCGTGAACTGCACAAGGTGTGGGGAGCTGTTGTCAGAGTGGACATCACTACGGTCTAGCATCACCCACTCTGGCTTTGACATCAACAGACCTGTTGTTGCAGCTGCAGTCAGCAACGGCCTAGGTTTCACACAGCTTTGGAGGTTTTCTGCAATGCTGAACATGCCTCCACCAATGAATGAAAAGACTTGGTATCACTACCAAAAGCAGATGAAGTTTGTAGAGCTGGAGGACCTGGAGAGAGCAAAATCTGCAACCAGGAAGACCTCGAACAAAGAGAAGGATCGGAGAAAGAAGATTGACATTCGTCGACGTGAGAGAGAGCAGCGTCGCCAGCGAGAGGGTGCCATTTATGGTGCAGGACAATTTTAACTGTCTGCCAAAACTTTCAGTGCCTCCCCATGATGCTGAATGCTGTTTCAAGTGAACTTAACTGCTTTTGACAGAATTTAAGTTCATTCTATGACCTATACTGTAGTGTGAAACATTTCTAAACTTTGAAGCCAATTTTCTAAGAACTGTGTATTTTGCATGTGTGACGAACTTTCCCCCTCAGTAGCTTCTGTTCTAACAGAGCTATCAATCTGAAAATTTGCATGCTTATGTAAAATTGCATGTAGAGTGCAATAAAAGCATCAGAATCAGCCTATGTCTTATAGTTGTCAAGTTACAGGACCACAAGTGGTGGCAAAAAATTTTACTTTTTTGCCACTTTTGTATGGCTGGTGAGTGCTGAATCTGTTACTGGTACACATCAAAAACTGCTTTCCTTGCACAGAATGAACACAGCTTTACAAGAAACAGTAATTTCTACATTGAAAAAGCAAAGCAGTTTTGTACAGCAGAGGGGGCAAAATACCATGCATTGCCGTCGTGTATTATAATTATGATCAGCTGTAGATTTTTTTCTAAACAACCCAGCAACTTCAAACTTTGCACGGAAAACATCTGTGATGTGTACTATGAGTGTGCCAAATTTCACAACTCTATCTTGAACAGTTTTTTTTTTACAATTTTTACAAAAAACGGACGCCAAGAGCCACCTTAAATAAACCTAACACATGGGGCCTAAATAAAGCTAAGACCATTTAGCAACACACATCCAATATCAAGAGCTACAGGCAGTGCAGACAGTAGGGAGAGTTTTAAAAAGGCAAATACAGGTGAATGGACAAAGGGTAGACAGAAACACATGCCCCAGAATAGAGAGAAAAACCCACCCTGTGGGGCTGACCAGGGTGACCCTGGGAACTAAAAAATACCTAACCCCACCCAAGTCCCCCAGGGCAGACCCGGGTGGGGTTGCAAGATATGAGCCGACTATCTTAGTTCAAGGATCATACCAGAATTACTTCATTTCTGGCAGGCAAATTTTGCCCATACACTAAAGCATAAAATAATTGTTTCCAAGGCATGAAGCAGCAAACTCTATGTGCAAGAGCAGCTGAGATTAACTTGGAAATTTCTGTAACCTCCTCTGATTATGGACCTACTCAATGTCCCATAAGACTAGTCGCCCTTGCCCAGGAGGTAAAGAAAGGGCATGAAAATTCATTTCCTTGTGAAATACTGCAGTAGTAGATGTATCCACCATAACAGTTCAAGGGCAGAATGTTTGGCACCACACATTCAGCAGACACCCAACAGTAAGTGGGAGACAAATCCTTGGAGGCACCAATCCTAAAACTATCACAGTATATCATCATAAGTGTGAAATAATTGTCCAAGGGAAAATTTCATGTGTTCAAGACCGTTCTCATGTCTGACCTTGATTTGAGGTCACTCAAATGAGCAAGCGTCTTGATATAATTACAGAGGTTGGTCATTGTAACTGATGTTGCCTACATTCTGTGAATATTGTACACATTAAGGTGGCTCTTGGCATAGTATTTTTGACCAAAATCGTTCAAAAACCAGTTTTGAGATAGACTCGGATTTTGCATCTTTGAAGTGTCTAGAAGCAGTTCCTGCAGATGTTTTATGTTATAATGCCCTCAAAATGTGTTTATTTACCTTATTTTCAAAGTCACTCGATAAGAAAATGATCCAAACACCGTATTTTTTCTTCGAGCATCGCGAACTTATGGCCTTGGTTACGGCCATTTTGCTTGAACAAACCCCGCCTTGCCTCATACCATTATGTAGGTCAACTCTTTCTCCGTCAGAATTCGCGCGGAAACATCGGAAAATTCCATTCACAAAGTCACACGAAGCCAAAAACGAGAGCAACCGAATGCAGCAAAACCAAGCGGAGATTTCCATATATGGAGCTCGGTTGAAAAACGCGATCGCTGATTGGCTGTTCCGCTCACTCGGGCTTCTTCGGCTGTTTCCGACAAGGCAACCATGCGATCCAAAATGGCCGCTGCATGACGCTTTATTTCAGAGTGCCGTGGGAATTAGTCAAATTGTGAGCAAGAAAATCGTTTGAGGATGGGGAAAAATGTTGGTATCAAGTTCCGAACACTTCATAAGTTTGGGAAGCGCCGCAGGAAGAAAAGAGAGACGCCAATTCCGCTGGAAAACATGCCGCAAGGGGCCGAGCCGGTGCCTTCGACATCGTCAGCTCATGAAGGGGATGGTGCATCAAGTGAAATTGCACCGGAGTCCGTGACATCGACGAAAAAAATGAATTTTTTCAAGAGGAAGAAGATGGCGGAGGATACAGTTGCTGAAGAAACAACACCGAAGACCCGGAAAACGTCAGATACAAACGGGAGTGACACTGACAGTGACACCAACGACGACCCTGCAGATACACAGCCTGCCAGCGATTGCGATCTGAATTTCATTGCAAATCTTGGCTGTTTACAACCACTAATAGCCATCCTCCAGTGCCCAGTTTGCAAGAAAAAGGTGAGAGATCTTGTTTTATTGTTATTGTCTAGGTCACATGCCGATATTTCGGTTTTGTTTTTGTGTAAATGGTGTGTCATGAAGCAGACGTGTGTTTAGAGTCCCCCACTTTTTTTATATCAGGATCTGACCATTTTGCTGTGCAGCAAATAGAGCTTTAGTCAGACAGAAAGCTGAAAGAAAGAAGATAATGAAAGAAGAGTATTCATTTAATTGGGGGGGGGGGGGGGGAGGGGTGCAGTACATCAATGCATGCTGAGCATGATGCTGCCGTACTGCGTGTACATCACGTGTTGTGTGTATGTGGACATGGACTAAGTTTGCAACTTGTGTTCATTTCAGAACCTGTCAGTCAGTGAAGGAGGTGATGGTGGGCGAAAGGGAGCTGCCTGTCTTCTGTTCGTAAACTGCACAAGGTGTGGGGAGCTGTCATCGGAGTGGACATCACTACGGTCTGGCATCACCCACTCTGGCTTTGACGTCAACAGGCGTGTTGTTACAGCTGCAGTCAGTAACGGCATAGGTTTCACTCAGCTTAGGAGGTTTTTTGCAATGCTGAACATGCCTCCACCAATGAATGTAAAGACTTGGTATCACTACCAAAAGCAGATGCACAAGGGAGCAAAGAGGGCAGTCGACAAGCACCTGCAGGAAGCGGCTGAAATTGTGCGTCAGACCTACGCAGAAATGAACATCGGGCAGCCAGATGAAGATGGCATTTTAAATGTCTCCGTGTCATTCGATGGCTCATGGCACAAGAGAGGGAGGACCTCACACAATGGAGTGGCCACAGTCATAGAGATCTTTTCTGGTCTCATCCTCGACTGTGTGGCACTCAGCAACCACTGTGCTGGCTGTGAAGTAGGACCAGACCCGAATGACCCAGTGTACGTGGAGTGGCAGAGGAAACACGAGTGCCAGAAAAACATAGATTGCTCTTCCCAAGCCATGGAGACAGAGGCAGCAGTCATCATGTTCAGAAGGTCACTTGCACTCCACAACTTCAGGTATAAGGAGATGCTGGGTGACGGAGATGCGAAGTCCCACACCAGACTGCTGCAGGAGGACCCATACCAGGGTCTAGTCATCAAAAAGATCGAGTGTGTCAACCACGTGACAAAGAGAATGGGGACTGCCCTAAGAACTCTTGTGGAAAAGAGAAAGGCTCAGAAGCTTCCCATTGGTGGCCGTGGGAAGCTTACTGAAGAACGAATAAAAAAACTCACCAACTATTACGGCAGCGCCATAAAAAGCAATGCTGGAGACCTTGAAGCAATGGAGGATGCTGTGTGGGCCTCCTTTTTCCACACATTGAGCACCGACGACGATCCCCATCACAGCCGTTGCCCAAAAGGAGAGCAATCTTGGTGCTTCTGGCAGCGGGCACAAGCAATTCGTGAGGAGCCGCGGCCACACTCCAAGGCACTGCCCAAGGACATTGCTGAGGCCTTGATCCCTGTGTACAGGCGCCTGGGTGATCCGCAGCTACTGACACGCTGCCTGTCTGGAAAGACGCAGAACTCGAACGAGTCTTTCCACTCTCTTCTTTGGAGAACCTGCCCAAAGGAGAGGTGGGCTGCCCACCGAACTGTGGACACTGCTCTCGCCATCTCTGTCCAGCGGTACAACAAGGGGTCGACAGCTCTGCTCGAGGTAATGCTTGAGCTGGACTTGACAGCTGGGAGGCTGGCAGAGAAGTTTGCAGAGGTGGAGGACCTGGAGAGAGCAAAATCTGCAACCAGGAAGACCTCAAACAAAGAGAAGCATCGGCGAAAGAAGATCGACGACATTCGTCGATGCGAGAGAGAGCAGCGTCGCCAGCGAGAGGGTGCGGTTTACGGTGCAGGACAATTTTAACTCTCTGCCAAAACCTTCAGTGCCTCCCCATGATGCTGAAAGCTGTTACAAGTGAACTGAACTGCTTTTGACAGACTTTAAGTTCATTCTATGACCTTTACTGTAGTGTAAAACATTTCTAAACTTTGAAGCCAATTTTCTAAGAACTGTGTATTTTGCACGTGCGACAAACTTTCCCCCACTGTAACTTCTGTTCTAACAGAGCTATCAATGTGAAACTTTACATGCTTATGTAAAATTGCATGTAGAGTGCAATAAAAGCATCAGAATCAGCCTATGTCTTATAGTTGTCAAGTTACAGGACCACAAGTGGTGGCAAATTTTTTTACTTTTTTGCCATATATGTATGGTTGGTGAGTGCTGAATCTGTTATTGGTACACATCAAAAACTGCTTTCCTTGCACAGAATGAACACAGCTTTACAAGAAACAGTAATTTTTACATTGAAAAAGCAAAGCACTTTTGTACAGTAAGGGGGGCAAAATACCATGCTTTGCCGTCATGTATTATAATTATGATCAACTGTAGATTTTTTTCTAAACAACCAAGCAACTTCAAACTTTGCAAGGAAAACATCTTTGATGTGTACTATAAGTGTGCCAAATTTCACAACTCTATCTTGAACAGTTTTTTTTTTACAATTTTTACAAAAAACGGACGCCAAGAGCCACCTTAAATGAGCACCTTTGACATTTACCGTGGTCCACCAAAATGAATATGCAAGGGAAGATCTCACCTTTGTGCCAAGTTTTTAACTGAACAATTCAGCATCAGTGGCTGCATGCACAGAGGGGTTAAACAATGGACTCAAAACAAAATTAAACAAATTAATCTAACCTGTGTTTGTGAAGTGCTGTTGGACTGGGACATTTTCATACTGGAGGGTAGCGTGGGTGAGGCAGCATCCATGCTGTTTGCCAGACCGGCAGCAAAACCAGGTGATGTGCCAGGTGTGTTGAGCGATGCAGCACGACGAACTTTGGACGCAGATGCTACTGCCGCTCGTGCAGCTGCCGCACCCTTGGGTCCTTTTTTGCCACCCTTTTGTTTCCCTGCTTTGGTCACCTCAATCTCCTGCAAATGACAAATAATATAAACATGTTCAAAAACTACTAAACGGTAAGATGTACAACACAACTTAATGACAGATCCACTGAAGATTAAAATTTAAACAATGCAATAATAAAAAAGAACGGCAAATCCCTCATAGCTCACATACATGACCGAGGGACAGTTCTGAGACATGTGATCTTCACTTAAAGGTTACTCAAATAAACAATTGTCAAAGAGTCTTAATATAGTTATAGTGTTGGTAATAGTTCCTTAGCAGTCCTACATCATTTCTGGGGCAGTTTACTTAGCTTAACCTTTACGACTGGTCAATCAAATTCATTAGAATTAAAAAATTCCAACACCAAATGCCGGTGCCAAGTCTGATTAAAAACTGAACTTCGACAAATATACCCACAATGTGTCGACCAGTTATGGCCCTGACCTTTCAGAAGGGATGGCTAAACCAGCATGCATAGGAAAATTGAATCACCTATCTTTGTACCAAGTTTGGCTCTGAAGCTGAGAACAGGAAAACAAAATACTGCATTTTTCCCTTTTAATTCTTGACTCGATGTGACCTTGACCTTCAAGAGATGTTATTTATGGTACGTCTAGAACAAAGTATCCTTATGCTGGTTTGAACTCTATGGCATAAATGGACTAAGAAAACTAAGTTTTTTTTTAAAATCACCGATGGATGATGAACCACAGACACATAATGCACTGCACAGTCTCACTTTTACTATTGCATGCGAGCCAAACATAAAGGCAACAGATCTTAAAGTTGCCTTCTCCAGGCAATGCTTCTAGTGCTATTTACATTCACCAGTATGGATTTTCAAAGTTTGCCCTGTCCTAATTAAGACTTGACTACCGAACTTTTCACGAACCATGTCAGTAGGCGGTAACAGAGGTGTCTTTACTGCACTTTCGCCCATCAGGGAACTCTCCTACGTAGCAAAGGAGAAGAGCAGAAAAGTCTTTCACTTTACAAATTCATGGGTGACAGTATGAAAAAAATCGAAATGTCTGAAAACGGTCCACACACTATGGCCATTAATCCATGGCCAACAAGAGTCAAATTCTCATGAGCCCAATGCAGGGGATCATCAGAATTGATGTCTCTTGCAGATGGAACAGGCTGGCTGAAGCGCTGTCTGAACAACAAATGCTGAAATGGGACTTTGAAAATGCTGAACATATCTCCAAGACGACTGTCACCCATGTAACTTCATTCAACAGAAATTAAGTTGGTCCTCTTTTGCAGCATTACTGAAAAACACAGCAAGAACATGCATGAGATACTGCCAACTAATGTCTTGTATTGCCTGGAGAAGGTCACTTTAAGGTGGCTCTTGGCGTCCTTTTTTTGTAAAAATTGTAAAAAACAAACTGTTCAAGATAGAGTTGTGAAATTTGGCACACTCATAGTACACATCATAGATGTTTTCCTTGCAAAGTTTGAAGTTGCTGGGTTGTTTAGAAAAAAATCTACAGCTGATCATAATTATAATACACGACGGCAATGCATGGTATTTTGCCCCCTCTGCTGTACAAAACTGCTTTGCTTTTTCAATGTAGAAATTACTGTTTCTTGTAAAGCTGTGTTCATTCTGTGCAAGGAAAGCAGTTTTTGATGTGTACCAATAACAGATTCAGCACTCACCAGCCATACAAACGTGGCAAAAAAGTAAAATATTTTGCCACCACTTGTGGTCCTGTAACTTGACAACTATAAGACATAGGCTGATTCTGATGCTTTTATTGCACTCTACATGCAATTTTACATAAGCATGCAAATTTTCAGATTGATAGCTCTGTTAGAACAGAAGCTACTGAGGGGGAAAGTTCGTCACACATGCAAAATACACAGTTCTTAGAAAATTGGCTTCAAAGTTTAGAAATGTTTCACACTATAGTATAGGTCATAGAATGAACTTAAATTCTGTCAAAAGCAGTTAAGTTCACTTGAAACAGCATTCAGCATCATGGGGAGGCACTGAAAGTTTTGGCAGACAGTTAAAATTGTCCTGCACCATAAATGGCATCCTCTCGATGGCGACGCTGCTCTCTCTCACGTCGACGAATGTCATCAATCTTCTTTCTCCGATCCTTCTCTTTGTTCGAGGTCTTCCTGGTTGCAGATTTTGCTCTCTCCAGGTCCTCCAGCTCTACAAACTTCATCTGCTTTTGGTAGTGATACCAAGTCTTTTCATTCATTGGTGGAGGCATGTTCAGCATTGCAGAAAACCTCCAAAAAAGCTGTGTGAAACCTAGGCCGTTGCTGACTGCAGGTGAAACACGTCTGTTGATGTCAAAGCCAGAGTGGGTGATGCCAGACCGCAATGATGTCCACTCTGACAACAGCTCCCCACACCTTGTGCAGTTCACGGACAGCAGACAGGCAGCTCCCTTTCGCCCACCATCACCTCCTTCGCTGATCGACAGGTTCTGAAATGAACACAAGTTGCAAACTTAGTCTATGTCCACATACACAGTACACACTCAACATGTGACATACACACAGAACGGCAGCAAGCATCATGCTCAGCCTGCATGCACTGCCCCAAAAAATTATATGAATACTTCTTTCATTTAGCTTTCTGTCCGACTAAAGCTGTATTTGCTGCACAGCAAAACGGCCAGTTCCTGATCCAGAAAAAGGGGGGGACTCTGAACTATGTGAACACACAAGATCTGCTTCATCAGTTCATGACAAACCATTTACACAAACACAAAAAGCGAAATATCGGCATATGTGGCCTAGACAATAACAATAAAACAAGATCGCTCACCTTTTTCTTGCAAACTGGGCAGTGGACGATGGTTATTAGTAGTTGTAAACAGCCAAGATTTGCAATGAAATTCAGATCGCCATCGCTCGCTGACCGTGTATCTGCAGGGTCGTTGTTGGTGTCACTCCCGTTCGTATCCGACGTTTTCCGGGTCTTCGGTGTTGTTTCTTCTGGAACTGTATCCTCTGCCATCTTCTCCCTCTTGAAAAAGTTTCTTTTTTTTTCGTCGATGCCACAGACTCTGGCGCAGTTTCACTCGATGCACCATCCCCATTCACGAGCGACGATATCGAAGGCACCGCTCGGCCTCTTGCGGAGTGTTTTTCGACAAAACTGGCGTCTTATTTTTCTTCCTGCGGCGCTTCCCAAACTTATGAAGTGTTCGGAACTTAGTACCAACATTTTTCCCCATCTTCAAACGATTTTCTTGCTCACAATTTGACAAATTCCCACGGCACTCAAGAAGAAAGCGTCAAGCAGCGGCCATTTTGGATCGCATGGTTGCCTAGTCGGAAACAGCCGAAGAAGCCCCGAGTGAGCGAAACAGCCAATCAGCGATCGCGTTTTTGAACAGAGGTCCATATATGGAAATCTCCGCTCGGTTTTGCTGCATTCGGTTGCTCTCGTTTTTGGCTTCGTGTGACTTTGTGAATAGAAATTTCCGATGTTTCCGCGCGAATTCTGACGGAGAAAGAGTTGACCTACATAACGGTATGCGGCAAGCCGGAGTTTGTTCATGCAAAATGGCCGTAACCAAGGCCGTAAGTTTGCGATGCTCGAAGAAAAAATACGGTGTTTGGATGATTTTCATGTCGAGTGACTTTGAAAATAAGATCAATAAACACATTTTGAGGGCATTATAACATAAAACATGTGCAGGAACTGCTTCTAGATACTTCAAAGATGCAAAAGTCGAGTCTATCTCAAAACTGTTTTCTGAAAGATTTTGGTCAAAAATACTATGCCAAGAGCCACCTTAAGCATTTAAATGGACAGCTGACATGCATCATGTCAGGCCAGTTGAGCGCAGCATTTTAATACTGGCAGTCAGTGTGCAAGCATTTTGCTGCCAACATTGTGCGTTACACGATCTCCATTCAGTCTTAAAACACTGAATATCAATCAACTATGATAGTTCAACGGTGGCACCAGATTAAGTTGGCACCTCTCAGCACCAAGCTATTCTAGTGCCACAGTTGAACTACCAAGGTTGTTTCCCAAGATTAAATTTACATCAGACTATTGGAATTTCAACCTTGGGACTAAATGTGTTCAGATGGGTGTGAAAACTTCAATAACGACCACTAATTAACATAAAATGGACATACCTCTGGTGGCATCTGCGCCACTTTGAGAAGGAAGAGTTTCTCAAGCTCTTGTGCCATCACAGTGATGTCCTGGAAAATAAGGAAAAATTATCTCTTATGGACAAAATGCAACAAATAACAATACTGTGTGTACAGGTATGTGATTTTCAAACTAAAAACAAGGAACTCAATGGTTATTAGTACAGGCAATCTGACCAGCCAAATATGTGAAAGAAAAAACACTTTCTGATGGCAAAACTTTGCACTGTGACTCTTGACCTAATTGTCTTAAAGGGGAAGATTGATTTATCAGTTAAATGCAGGAAGAACCCTCGTTCAGGCAAATCAACCCACATCCAAATGTGTAAAAATTAACAACTGTTAGGGCGCCAAACTTCTTCATGTGCACTGGCTTATAATATCAAACAAAAACTTTAGGTTCCAAACTTAATCTATATGCCTGTAAAGAAAAAAGTGACTCACATCACCAGGCTGGTTGTAGACATAGCAGTTTGTGAACATTGTGTTGAAGTCCTGCACACAATCTTTGGCCGACCAGTACTGGCAGGTCTCAAGTCGTTTCTTGATGGTGCCCAGATCCATGGGCTGCTTGATGATTTTATGATAGTCCTGCACATATACAATATTACTGTAAACAGGGCTTCCGTTTTAATGCGACTGTGCGTCTACGATGGATTAAAACTCAAAATCACGTACTGAAAATGTAAGGGGTAGTCAGACGCACTAAAATTCAGTGCATCTGCGTCTGAGAGTGAGACGCATCATCCTTGCGCCACCGTGCATAACCTAGAGGTAGGCGACAGTCATTCTATTTTTAGTGACGAGTAGGTTCGTTTATCCGCTCGCTTGGTCACGGCTGCGTTCAAAATCACCCCCGACTCCGGAGGCCATGCGAGTGTAACTGGATGGGCAAACTGTTAGTTTACATGTGGCGTCAGCATATTACAAAAGTGCGCGCTACATGTTGAACATGTTACTTGCTGTGATGTCACCATTCATACCATTATGGGATACCGCATTGTGTGTTTCACTTTCGATCTTGAATGAAGTTGTAATGGTGGAGAAAAAGCAAAGCTGGAAAGCTTCGGATTCTTCGCAGTCCGGCACCGTCTGACCATGATAATCGCTTAGGAAAAAAGTTGCACTTTGACCATGATAATCGCTTAGAAAAAAAGTTACACTTCGACACCGCCGTCCCCATGGACAAGCAACAGTACCAGAAATGATACCCCTGGGCCATGTGTGGCACCACCGCTGCGAATCAGTTTTCAGAGTTCATGGCTGCATGTATTTCCATGGCTTAAGCACGACAGCACACGGATGACATGCGCAATGTGCATGGAGGCGAACTCAAAAAGCAAGTCCAGAAATTTGAACAGAAATAAGTTGTCAGTTTTTTTTTGGTTTTTTTTTAATCGTGGTCGATCCATCTTCTGGTACACAGGTATTAGGCAAAAGCTCTAAAATTGGAGAAATTCGTCTTTGGGGTTAAATGGGTTGAAATCAACAGGCATCAGAACTGTTCACCCAAAAAAAATCTGAAAACGTTATTTAAAGCCATTTCCTGGCACATAAGAAGTCAAAAGTGTTATTAACTAAGCACATGAACAGGGGCTAGGAAAATCGGAAAATCGCCGAAAATCGGACAGTTCTGATGTCTGAATCAACTTTTAAGTACATTAGTTCACACACACACGCAAACACAGCAGGTTGTCAGCAGAAAAGGCTATATTCTCTGTTACAATACATTATCAAATGATCATAAAGATAAATACATGTGTTTTTCTGTGAGAGAGAGATAGGGAGACGGGCTTTTGCATGATAGCTCAACAGTTAAAAAACCAGTATCATGGAAAAGACACACACACAGCCACAACAAATTTAAAGAGGAGAGAGCGAAATGAGTTATTTTATAAAACATACAGTTGATGCAGCTTTTTAAAATAAATTTGCTATTTATTATGCTCATTATCTATTATGCTCAGTGTAACCTCTAAAATATATACCTGGGGGTATACAGACCCTTTAACCTGTTGAGAAAGCAAGCCCTGTGTAAATGTCATGTTTTCAAAATAAACTCGATTCAGACCAATCTACTCCATAAACACCTTGGATTTGTTTAAACTCTCTGTGCACCGTCAACAATACTGGTGGCTGCATACACAGAGGTGAAATAATGTCAAACTTACTTTGTTTATACAGATGTTTTGCACAACCAGACCCCCCCCCCCCCCCCCCCCCCCCCCCCCTCACCTTGAGGTTGAGCTTCTCAGCATCAACTGGCACGTGGAAGGGCCAGGCATACTGGTGCTTCCACAGTGGGTACAAGACCTTCTTGAGAAGGTACTGGAGCTGGTTGGTGTTGCGCCCTCGCCGTGCATTCTGCATAGACGTCCCAGGCCCCTGTGACATGGAGGGCGGCTTGGCCAACTCATCATCCTCACTTAGGTGGTTGTCGTCGAAGTCATACACCTGGATGGACAATCAACATTAAAGCCCCTTGCACTTGCAGTTGAAATCAATGGTGTACAGTGCTGGTGGTTGCATGCAAAATGAGGGTTAATCTCCTGGTGCTTTCAACCACTTGTTATTGTTACCTATTATTAACACAATAATACATGGCTCGTGAATCAAAAACCGTAAAGATCTTCAATAATGGTCCTTGCTATTAACTAATACTTACAGAGTTATCCATTTTTGTGGGACTTTTCAGATCGCCATTTGACCTGTAAAGAGACAAAATTTTTGGATACCATGAGCCAGAAAAGATGTTTCAATGAAAACCCCTACATGTAGCTAAAAATTGCCAATGCAACATTTTTATGCAATTCAGGTTTGCCATTATTTCTGACCATTTTGAGGCCCACCTTGTTGGGCAAAGGGCTCCCATTTTGTGTTTATGTATCAAATTTACAGCGGCACACTGATTCTTTTTTAAAAAGGGGGGGGGTGGGGGTGGGGGTGGGGTGGGAAGAAGGTAGATTGGCATCCAGTAAACTTTTTTCTCCATCACCATGTGAACTGGTACATTCCTTCCTAACCCCCCCCCCCCCCCCCTTTTATTACATCACCAGATGTCCTAACCAACTTGAGCATGAAAATTGGAGCCTGGACTTTACAGCTGAAGGCAGAGGATGTGTATTAATGTTTCTTTTATTTCTGCACAACAGATCATCAGCAATCATTGTCTGGGCTGTATCAGATTTACATCTCTTGGCATCAAAACACGGCAGGTAATTATTCATCATGAAAAGGTTCCTTTAAAATTCAACTCTAGCACTCACTTAGTGCAGTCTCAATACAGAAAGCAACCTGCCAGGAAGCATGACATTTTAGGATTGATCTAGGTATTCAGAGAAAATGTAAAAAGGTCTCCACAGACATGATTACACGCTTATCTCAGTATTGCTACAATGAAAACTGTGTGATTACTGTGGCTCACAAAGCTTATAACTACGAGTCAAAGTGGATGCTGACAAGTCGAGCAGTGTCTTGCAAAATGTAAGGGGCGGTCCATGGCGCAGTGGTAAAGGCGCCTGCCACCAATGCTAAAGGTGCGAGGTTCGATACCGGGTTCCGGCGTCGGACTTTTCTCCTCTAGTGTCATTAATTCGGGCGGACCGTCTGGGGTTCTTTCTCTGGGTACTTTGGCTCGTCCTCCCCATCCACTTTGGTACCGGCTTCAGGTCACTTTATAAATTTCAAATACAAGTGATCAAAATTTCAAGAACTCAATAGATGAGGCGACCTTCGCACCACGTGAATGTCCTGTGTCTGTCTTGTACTGTTTGTCTTCAGAGTGAATGCGCGTGTCACATGAGCGTGCGTGTTGGGTTGAGTTCACGGCGCTTTGAGCCGATTCGCAGAAATGGGTAAAGCACCTATATAATAACCGGTATTATTATTATAACATTTATATGTATCTTGAAATGTTCGGAGTTGACCACAGATGAACCTAACACAATTATGCAGTTTGACAATTGCAAAAAGGGGAGAGGGAATTGGTCAATGGTACTGAGGAGTTCTTATCAACTATATGGTGGCCAAACATTTGCTTGCCGCACACGTTGGAATTTTTTAACTGTGGAAAATCGCTGCATGGGAATGCAAAAAAGGAAGACGATGAAGATTAACAGTTTTGCACTAAAACCAGTTGTTATCAATAGAAAGAAACACAATATAAACCTTTAGATGTCAGCAGTGATAAGTATTAATTTGTGTATTGTTTGTACCATCATGATGTATACAGTGTGTATGCTATAAAAATAAAAACGCAACGATAACGTAAATAATAATGCTAATGTTTAAAGATTAAATTCTGAAATCTAACAGAGTGCCATTCATGGGTGAGTGGGTGGGGGGGGGGGGGGACAGAAGAGAAGAGGAATAAACCTCAGGAAATGAGACGATTCAAATAAATGACAATCGAACATCTGAACTAACACTGAATAATAATCTAAGCATTATAAAATCAGGCACTCTGTTAGACTTTTCAGGCTTTGCGCATACATACGCACATTCACCCGCACTCACAGACACATCAGCAACTTCTTTGTTTAATGGTGGACGATGTAGTGCTTGCATCCCCGAGAGCTGTGACGGAACCACCAATGGTGTATGTAGTATTGGCATATCTATTTTTCTTATATGTATGTGAATAGAAGCATACAAATGTTCTCAAAGGTGACTATATATACTACCAGTAATTATTTATTACAAATTAGGAAATAATCATTCCAACATCTAAATGCATACTGCCACAGAGGATCACGAAAATGAAAGTCGAGTCAATAACCTTGCGTCCAATACACGCTAATTGTTTTGCTGTGAAGTTCCATCACCAAGTAACTAGACAAAACAACCTACTGGATAACATCTACACAATGTCTGTGAAAAAAATGCGCTTGCACTATAAAAATAAAGGCGACATTCTGCATTGCATCAGGTGATATCCAAGAAACTGACCCATTCCAAACCAGTACTGTTACAAACCAAAGCAGAAATTGTGCACTGTACTGGTGATATCCAAAGAACTGACCCGTTCCTCAATAGTAACACCATTTACACTTTAGATTCCTTTGCAGTTCTGGTTGATGAAAAACTACGAAAATCGCTGGCGCCACCCTCGACTTCCCAGAAACACGAACCTAGCCACTGGCCTACATTTTTCTGGTACTGTCTGGCCGCCCAGTGCGCCCTACCTGTCTGCAAAAAAAGCGCGCCGCTCTCGTACAATTTAGGTCACTGTGACCTAAATCAATAATATCTAACAATACACTACTTTATAGGACTAATTTTAAACTCCACAGACAGCACCTTCATTAGCATGCAAATTATTAGACGACGTGGTCAGTGACTCATTTCGCATGTGACCGACAGCACAGACATGGCGGACACAAAGAGGTTCAATAGTCTAGACATTGAAGTAGAAAATTACAATTACCAGCAACACTGCCAGACTCTTGGCCGAAAGTAATCAACTCATGATGACGTAAATAACGTACTGTTTTCATATTCACCTAGAGAATACTTAAAATACCAAATACAAGACAGAAAACCCGATTAGAAAAATTGACAAGGAGCCGACCTGACGCGCCGGGAGGTTGTTTACCGACGGCGAACTGCGTCGCTACACGAATATGCAAAATTGGAACTATTACCGTAACTTCAGCAGAAACACTTGACAACAAACATTACCTTGTACGCTCTGCAACATTTCGTACATATTTTCCCACAACAGAAGTACTGTTTTATAGAGTAATTGAATGTTTCCTCGCGGAGCAACACTTAGCGCCCTGCGCAGCAATGGCGGCTAGCTGGATAACCAACCTTCACAATTTTCATGACATACCCTTGTCACAGAATATCCAAATATCAAAAATAGCGGTATAGTACCCTGCGTTGATGTTTGGGATATTCTGCTGGTACCCTTGCAGCGCCGGATGGCTCTTCGGGTCCATTGCTTTCGCTAGATTCTCCTGTACACCATTGGCTTCGGTCAACAGCATCCCACACTCGGCAATGCCAATTTCTGCCTTTTATATGTTCAGTTCAAAAACGCCCATTTTGATTGGTCACTTTCATCACATGATGAAAAGTATGGTATTTTCTGCGATTATGTACACTAAATCCCTCTTGTTTTTTCATGTACGTCTTCCGTAACGAGTTACGAGTCACACTGAAATTTGTGTCCAATTGTATCAAGTTAACGACCGTGTTAAAATACTACGTTTCATCGACAACATCTCCGCTACGACTGCCACGGCCGCCCGGGTTGTGTAATTCGTCTTCTGCGCCGATTGGCATGTATGATCACGTGACAAGAAGTTACACGTCCGCCTTACTCAGACCTATCACACAAACAAAAGACATGCCTTATAAATTTGTTGCAATATTGATCTAATTTCTGATGCCATGTGCGAAATCTCATCTACCTTTAGCCTAAAATCGCACGAAAAATAAAGTAGCGGCAACTGCACACAACTTCCGTTTCCATAATGATTGCGCATGCGCAGTGTCAAAACATGTGCTGCGGTGCATCAAAGGTTCTGTGACATACATTTTCAATTTTAACACACATTTACGCAAACAGCAAGTTATTTCAGCGCCATCTGAAGGTAATTGTCATTGCTTCCCTCATGTGTCCAACTAGCAAGAGCCACTTGCCCCCTTACGAGAATAGTTTGCATGATTTCCGTGTTGCTTTGTTTACTATTGCCAAGTCTTTTTGCTTGGAATCTGATGGAGATATGATAAAATGGATTAAAAACAGCCCATAATATGTATTTTAAATAAAGATATCATGCCCCATATTAATTTAGTTGGACGATAACCCTGTACCACTAATGAAGTTTCGATAGTTAAAATAGTTCAGTGTCGAAAGTTATCTGAAGAAGGACGATTACAACAATTTATTTTTTATTTTTTCTTTGCAATTATTCTTATTCCTAAGCTTATTGCTTTCTTTGTTGATATTTTCTTTGCATTTTGCACGCTGTGGTCTGGATTTAATTCAGTATTAGTTGTTTGTAAATCTCGTATGTGCGTAGAAAAGAAACTGTACTAAAAGTATGTGCAGATTTATGGGAATATCATATCATTTTGGACAATTGTCTCGCACTATATTCTTCACCCACAGACTAAACATTATCATAGTTTGTTATGGAATATTATAAACCTAAGTCTCATCAACTTGAAAAAGCAGTATGGCATTGTAAAGTGTGTGTGTTTGCACATGAATGCATTATGTACAAGTTTGTGGTCACACATGTATGTCTGTGTTGTTTACCCTTTAAGTGTCGGTAGCAATTTTTTGTTGCAATGATTCTTACAGAAATCATCGCAAAAACGGCTACCGACACACAAAAGGGTTAGCACTGCAATAACATATTGAATTTCATTATTCTATACCTCAAGCACTGAGCCGACTTTTGCTGTTATATACGTACTGAAAAAGCTATAATAACATTGTTCTACTGTATGTCCAGCTTCTCTATTTCTCAGGTTACATGGCCAACATTAATTCTCACCAAATTCATTCGCTGAAAAAGATAAAATACATTTGAATTTCTCTCCCCTATGTGTGTTGTGAGCAGCGTGACATTGATGTATTTTATGGGACATGCTGTGAAATGTCAGTGAAACTAAAGACAATTTCCACACTGTGGGTAATGAAATGTATTTAACTTTTTCAGTGCATCGTCATAAGACTATTTTTTAAAAAAATCATAAGTACCTGTAGGTGCAAATTGCACCTATCAAAGTAGACAAAAATTGCACCTGTTTCAATGAAAACAGGCGTAAAAGAACCTTGACTGACATATATATATGCGATATCGCATATTGGTCCGGGCTTTTTACTAATTTTAGCCACTGTTTTTGTCAAAACATATGCAGTTTTGGCCTTTTTCTGATTTCCAAACAACACTTATTGCACCTTAGAGAACAATCTGAAAACATTTGGCTATTTCAAAGTAAACTGATTTTTTTTTCCCTGACATCATGCGCTGAGCATCCAGCTGCATTCACAGATCTTACCATTGTTTCTAATGATTTAAATGTCACATTCCATTTGCTCATCTCATTTAGTCAGATAATAAAACATGTAATAAAACAAGTGATTGTAGTGTGACCCTGATAAACCTGTGAGGGGAAGGATTTTAGGTCTGCCACATACGTGAACATATGGTAGAAACTTCTGCTGTCTTTTGGTATGCTCGTTTTATTCTGCATCTCTGTCACAAACTAGTTTTCAGCTTAATCTATCAGTGGTTCAGTTTTTGTTTTACCAGACAAAATCTTAATTACCAATAGTCAGAAATGGGACAGGGGCTCAAGAACAGTACCTCTTGCAGTTGCGAGGTGTTCAGTTTTTTTGTTGGCAGTGAAGGGTTAACTAACCTCTGTGTGCATACAGAGGCTAGATTGGGAGGTTAACTCATTCAGTCCAGCGCACATATTTCCCCAATTTTGGAGGCGTCATTTAACGACTTCTGCACCTGTTGCAGGAGATCGATCGACCATGATAATTCAAGGGTGGTGCCAGATTAGGTTTTTGCCGTCAGGCCTTGAATTATCATGGTCGACTCATCTCCTGCTGTAGTATGTCAGGGCTGAATGAGTTAAGAACTGATCGCACACTAAACAAATTCCTTGTTACTGCAAGCAGCAAATGCTTGATCACAAATACGGTTGTGCCAATTTGCAGAATATTTTTTGTTCTCAGGCCACTGGTTACTAATTGTCCCTTTCATTCACCATTTACAAATTCAGTATCTTTTGAAATGTATTAACACTGATCTTAATGTACGTTTTGGCTCACGTGCGAAGCAAAAGTGAGTATGTGCTGAGCCAATGTCCGTCCTTCCATGGTAAACTTTAACGTTGGCATTTTCTCAGAGACTATTCAAGCCACAGTTTTCAAACATGGCCCAAAGATACTTAATGGCAAGACCTTTCTAAACTACCAATTTGAGTGACTTCTTTCAAAGGTGAAGATCACAGGGGATAAGGAAATAGGTTTAAAAAATAGCCTATTTTGACAAAATTGATTTTTTTTTTCTCAAATACTATTCACAATTTCAAACCCAAACTTGGTACAAAGATACCTGATGGTAACACCTCCCTATGCATACTCATGTGGTTGATCCCTCAGAAAGGTCAAGGGTCACAAGAGATCAGGAAATAGGTGAAAAATAGCAGGCATATTTTGACAAAATATGTTTTTTTCTCAAATACTTGATCTATCTCCTAATAATATAATGCAATAGAGCCTTCATAGGATAAGGAAAACTTCAGCCTTGTTTAGATGTAATAGGTTAGAGGGGAGAGGGCATGAGTAAGGACACTATGTAATGGGGTTGGGTGGGGAGTGGAACATGAGTTTTCAAAGCAACTGATGTGTAATGCTAGAAATACTTTCTTTTCAAAATTTATCATATTTCATGTTAGAATTAGAAAACTCAATAACTAGTCTGTATGTTGGGTGGGTCTGCAAACACTACTTTGGGAGAAGGAAAAGGTCAGCCATCATCAATTTTTGTTACTTCCTTGGCCAGGGGAATATAATTTGGAAACTGGTTTCTGATCATTGTTGGATACCCCTGGCCTGAGCCAAGAACCCGCCCGCTCACTCCCCCCCTCCCCCCTCCCCCCAAAAACAAAAAAAAAAAAAAAATTTAAAATTAAGTTCTGTAAGCCATCTCAAAAAATGAACTAAAATTTCAGCCTTAAGCTCCATTTGTGAAGTGGTCTTTCTACAGGTTTAAAGCGATTCTCCCCAGGTTTAATCATCTCAACACAGTCAGAAAACTGTCTGCAAGTGCAACAGATACTGCTGACAGTATTATGTATGGGTCCTTTGTGTACTAACTTAGAGCTTTATGATGTAAATACAGCGCCAAATGTCGAAATTCATCGTTTGATGGGTGTGTTGTTTTTGTACCCGAGAGTGCAAATTATCGTCTGCATCGGCCTCATTTTGAATTTGTGCATATTAACTAGCCTACGTCACAAGGCAGCCGGAACCCGATCAATCGATACTGCAGACGACGGAGGCGGTCATCATTGTCGACATGTACAGTGTAGACATGTACAGATGTTCTCCGGCATCCCTTTGACATAATTTTCCACGAGGATGAAAATAAATTTTCCACTCATTCGCTATGCTGTCAAAATCAGTGCGGGTTCCGCTTGACCTGCTACAGTAACGGGCAATCGTGCTGTGGGCGTGGCTTCAAGTTCTTCGACTCGGGTCTGCGCGCCAAGCCGGCGACTGAGCCAGCATCACGAAACAGAACAGTGGTATTTCACCCACTTATACCAATTTCTGCATTGCAGTTTCACATCACACACATCGAAGTCTACGTAACTGAAAGCATCTCTGGAAACGACAAATGCACCATCGCAGCAGAAACACTACCTCTGTGAATCGAGTGAATGAGAGCCCGCACCGGCAGACAAAAACGTGTCACGACCATCGATGTCGGCAGCCGGTGCCGCAATTTTGACACACAGGCCGTAGTTGTCTGATCCTTGCAGCATAAAATCTGATGAACTAGCTCGTAACTTCATGATAAAACATGTTTAAAATCTTGCAAAATCAGTAAGAGATAAATTCTACTGAAGATCATGAATTCTCAGTCTCTAGCGCTCGTGAAACTACTATGATAGGAAGATCGACAAAGATCGTAACCGGATTACTTACTGTTTCACATAGCAAGAAAGCGACAAATTCCGGATGGGCGGTCAAGCCAAGCTCTATATTCCCTTGTCCGATGTCAATTCTACTTAGGGGTATCTTGTCTCTCTTTCTTCTCTTCATTTACGAGTCTGTCATTGTCGGCCAGCGCGAGTCGACTGATACTTTCTTCTTTTCTTCGCTGGTTCATCCGACATCTTGTCTCTGATTGGTTATAATTATGCACATGACCTAAGGTCGTATAGAATAGTTATGACGTCAGCTACCTGATCATCTATCGGAAGCAATCTTTTGACCGGGTCCAGCCGCACGATTCCGGTGGCCTCTTTCGCTTTGAACGGACGAAAGAAAGCATTTGGTGGGACAATAGGGTGGTCACTTTCTAAGTGGGTATGTATACTGAAGCCCAGTAAAATCTTTTTGCGAACTGAAGCATTAAAAAAGGTTGGTCGTGCCCTTTTAACACTTCAGTTTCTATTGTTGAGATTTCAACACCAGCATACAGTAAGCTGGTTCAGATTCTCCCAACAATAGAATGCAATAAAGCTTTCGAGTGATTTCAGGATTACAAGGGTAAAAATAACCCAAACATTTAACTCTTTGCCTATGGATGTGGACTTCAGCGGTTGGGAGATTACTTCCCCATGAACACTATCAGCTGCAATGTCCACCCAGAGCAGAAGAGGGTTCACTTGCAGTGGGTGGCTAATTTTGGCACAGAGTGTGTCTTCATAAGTTGTTGCTTTACATCTATACCCGGACACAGAAATGAACTCTGAACAAAATTACCTAGTGGCAGAATACATAACACAGAAATGTATAACCCATATCATTACTTACTTTACTTACGCCTACCCGGGTATAGGCTGTCGACGAGAGACCTCCAGCAACTCCTGTCCTGTGCTTCTTCTTCGATTCTACTTCAGGTGGTTCCCAGTCTCTTGATGTCTGCTTGGAGGTCTCGACGCCAGGAGTTTCTAGGCCTACCTCTTTTCCTCTTTCCCTGGGGGTTCCATGACAATGCCTGCCTAGTGATACTGAAAACTGGCTTTCTCAGACTGTGACCGATCCATCCCCATCTTCTTCGCCCAATTTCATTCTCTGCTGTTATCTGCTCTGTTCTCTCCCAGAGTCTGACATTGCTGATCTTCTCTGGCCAGTGGATTTTCAAAATTCTTCTAAGGCAACTGTTCATGAAGGTCTGTACTCTGTTGACTGTGGTTTTTGTCAATCTCCAAGTCTCTGCTCCATATAGGAGAACTGCTTTTACATTGGAGTTGAAAATCCGGACTTTGGTGTGTTGCGACAGCTCTCTGGAACTCCACACTTTTTTCAACTGGAGAAAGGCTGCTCTGGCTTTACCGATTCGTGCTCTGACATCTGCATCAGTGCCGCCTTTTTTGTCTATGATACTCCCGAGATAGGTGAAGGACTCCACCTCCTCCAACGGGGTGCCAGCAAGCAGGACTGGTTCTTCCCTGATTGCGTTCAGCCTCATTGTCTTTGTTTTCTGTTTGTGAATGGTGAGGCCCACTTGGGACGAGATGTCAGCAAGCCTCGTGGTCTTGTCCTGCATTTGTTGATGAGTGTGGGACAGTAATGCCAAGTCGTCTGCAAAATCGAGGTCGTCAAGCTGTGTCCACAGTGTCCACTGTATTCCACTTCGTCTGTGCTCTGTGGTCATCTTCATGACCCAGTCTATGGCCAGTAGGAAGAGGAACGGAGACAGCAGACACCCCTGCCTGACACCAGTTCTGATCTGGAGCTCCCTGGTGAACTGACCTTCGTGGATCACGCGACATGTCATGCCATCGTAGCTGCTCTTGATCAGGCGGACGAGCTTTGTGGGTACACCGTAGTGTCGTAGGAGTTTCCACAGAGTCTCTCGGTCCACGCTGTCAAATGCTTTCTCATAATCCACAAAGTTGACGTACAGCGGGGAGCTCCACTCCAGAGACTGTTCCACGATGATGCGGAAAGTGGCGATCTGGTCTGTACATGATCGGTTCTTCCTGAATCCTGCTTGCTGGTCTCTCAGCTGGGGGTCAACGGAGCTCTTCATTCTCTCTAGGATGATCCTGTTGAAGACCTTTCCTGGTACTGACAGCAAGGTGATTCCTCTGTAGTTGGAACACTTGCTGAGGTCGCCTTTCTTGGGAAGCTTGATTAGGTACCCCTCCTTCCAGTCAGCCGGCATCACCTCCTCTTCTCAGATCTTTCCAAACAGTGGGTACAGCATCTCCACTGTTGTCTCTAGGTCTGCTTTCAGAGACTCCGCTGGGATGCCATCTGGCCCTGCTGCTTTGCCATTCTTCAAAAATGCCACTGCTCTTCTGATCTCTTCCCGGCTGGGTCTGTCACAGCTGATGGGTAGGTCGGTCTCTGCCGGCTGGATGTCTGGGGGGTCGGGTGGGCTAGGTCTGTTCAGTAACTCTTCAAAATACTCAGCCCATCTGTCGAATTGGTCTGCTCTGTCTGCAATAGGCTTGCCTTCTTTGTCTTTTACTGGTCTTTCTGTATGACCATACTTGCCCGACAATCTTCTGGTAATGTCGTAGAGCTGTTTCATGTTGCCGCTGCCTGCTGCCTTTTCTGCCTCTGCTGCCAGGCTGTCTGTGTAGGCCCTCTTGTCTGCCCTGATACTCCTCTTCACCTCGCGGTTGGCTTCCGAGTATTCCTCCTGTGCCCTTACTTTGGCTGCTCTTGTGCGACTGTTGTTGACAACTGCTTTCTTCTGCTTCCTCACTTCTATCTTCTTCAAGGTCTGTGCCGACAGCCAGTCCTTGTGATGGTGTTTCCTGAACCCTACAGTGTCTTTTCAGGTTGAGTTCAGCGCCTCTCTAACTGCCTTCCACTGCTGCTCTGTGGTGACCGCCTCCTCTTCATTTACTAGCTCCTGTAGCGCTTAAAACCAGTTGGACAGCACCAGTTTGAACTCTTCTCTAACTCCAGTTTCTCTCAGGAGGCCTACATTATAGCGCTGTCTTCTTGTTGTCTCTGTGCGGCTTTTCTTTAGCTTGAGCTTCATTCTTAAGGTAAGCAGATGGTGGTCTGAGGCGACATCTGCTCCCCTCCTTACTCGAACATCTTGAAGGGATCTTCTAAATTTCTTGCTAATGCAGATATCGTCTATTTGGTTCTCTGTTGTATGGTCAGGTGAGACCCAAGTTGCTTTGTGTATTCTTCTGTGTGGGAAGATGCTGTCTCCAATGACAAGTCGGTTTAGAGCACAAAAGTCTACAAACCTCTCCCCGTTCTCACTCATCTCCGAGCCTAGTCCCTGTCTCCCCATCACCTCTTCGTATCCGGTGTTGTCCTCCCCTATTTTGGCATTAAAATCGCCCATGACGATGGTGATGTCTCGCTCCGCACATTTGTCCACGGCACTCTGGAGTTGGTCGTAGAACTCTTGTTTCTCTTCCTCGTCACTGTCATTAGTGGGCGCATAACACTGGATGACGTTCAGCTTGAGCATTTTCTTGGTTCTAAAGGCTGCTGTGATAATTCTTGGCCCAAGAGGTTCCCAGCCCATCAGCGCTCTCTGTGCCACTGGTGACAGCATGAATGCTACTCCTGTATGGGGGGCATCCTCCTCTTCATGACCTGAATACAGAATCATCTCCCCACTTAACAGCCTTTTCTGGCCAGACTGCATCCATCTGGCTTCACTGATACCTAGCAGGGAAAGGTTGTACTTTTGCATTTCCGCTGCTATCTGGGCGGCCTTGCCGCTCTGGTACATGGTCTTGACGTTCCATGTGCCCATGGTTGTGTCCCTGGATAGAGAGAGGCGGCTCAGTCCTGTGGCTTCCGAAGACTTCCGGCTTTCACCACAGGACGTCATAAGTCTTCTGGTAGAAGAACCTTCCTCCTCCAGGAAAGGAATTACTGTTAGTCTTTTCGTAGGCGTTTTTGACTCCGACTCCTCGAACGCTTCCACCAGCGCTGCCTGCGTACCATCCTGGGCATTCACTGGAGTGACTATGTCACCAACGTCGAGGTCCTTGAACAGGCTGAAACTGTGAGCATCGAGGCTTTGCTGCTGCGGACACAGCTCCGCTGGGCGGGGCATGTCTCCAGGATGGAGGATCATCGCCTACCAAAGATCACCCTGTTCGGCGAGCTTGCTACTGGACACCGTGACAGAGGGGCACCAAAGAAGAGATACAAAGACTGTCTCAAGAAGTCACTTTGTGCCTGCCAAATCGACCACCACCAGTGGTCTTCGCTTGCTGCGGACCGTGACACCTGGCGCTCCACCATTTACAAGGCAGCTGTCTCCTTTGAGGACTCTCACAGAGCTAGCCTTAAGGACAAGCGGCTCAGGAGAAAAAACAGAGATGCCGCAGCTCAGAACCCTGGCCATACCTTCCCCTGCAGCCACTGCGGTCGAACCTGCCTGTCTCGGATTGGCCTCCGCAGCCACGAACAAGCCTGCAGACGTCGTGGGCAACTCCTATAAAATCTTCGTTCGCGAAGTCAAGCCAAGAGAGAGAGAGGCGTTTTTGTAGCTATTTCATTTTTTGCAGGGTGGGGAAGCTACCCCCACGCCCAACCCCCTTACTAGGAGGACCAGGGGTTTTCTGTCGCGGTCACCTGCCCTTAGACCATGTTGGTTCACGGTACCTTATTTCATTCGGTGCACCCCTCTCACGAGGGACCCCCTATCCACCACCCAGGGGACGCGCCTCAATGCCATATGGTCCCAGCGCGAGGAACCCATATCATACTGAGGCTAAAAGCTTCAAATTTGTACACTGCCATATACAGGCTACATTATAGTACTTGGCTTGGCTTGACTTCGCGAACGAAGATTTTATAGGAGTTGCCCACGACGTCTGCAGGCTTGTTCGTGGCTGCAGAGGCCAATCCGAGACAGGCAGGTTCGACCGCAGTGGCTGCAGGGGAAGGTATGGCCAGGGTTCTGAGCTGCGGCATCTCTGTTTTTTCTCCTGAGCCGCTTGTCCTTAAGGCTAGCTCTGTGAGAGTCCTCAAAGGAGACAGCTGCCTTGTAAATGGTGGAGCGCCAGGTGTCACGGTCCGCAGCAAGCGAAGACCACTGGTGGTGGTCGATTTGGCAGGCACAAAGTGACTTCTTGAGACAGTCTTTGTATCTCTTCTTTGGTGCCCCTCTGTCACGGTGTCCAGTAGCAAGCTCGCCGAACAGGGTGATCTTTGGTAGGCTGGAGACATGCCCTGCCCAGCGGAGCTGTGTCCGCAGCAGCAAAGCCTCGATGCTCACAGTTTCAGCCTGTTCAAGGACCTCGACGTTGGTGACATAGTCACTCCAGTGAATGCCCAGGATGGTACGCAGGCAGCGCTGGTGGAAGCGTTCGAGGAGTCGTAGTTGGCTGCGGTAGAGGGCCCAGGACTCGGAACCATACAGCAGGGTGGTGAGGACCACAGCTCTGTACACGCTGATCTTGGTGCCTGTTTTCAGCTGTTGATTGTGCCACACCCGCTTGAAAAGTCGCCCGAAAGCGCTGTTCGCTTTTGCCAGCCTGCTGTCAAGCTCCTTGTCCAGCTTGGCATCCGACGTGATAATGCAGCCAAGGTAAGTAAACTGGTGCACTGACTTTAGTTCAGACTCACCAATGGTGATGTGAGGAGGGTGATACACTGTCTTGGGTGCCGGCTGATGGAGGACCTCTGTCTTTTTCAGACTGACCTCGAGTCCAAAGAGCTGGGCAGCATCTGCGAAGCAAGACGTGATGCGCTGCAGGGCTCTCTCTGTGTGTGCAACGAGGGCAGCATCATCAGCAAAAAGCAGCTCACGAATCAGTTGGTCTAGGGTTTTCGTGTGGGCCTGCAGTCGTCTGAGGTTGAACAGGCTGCCATCGAGACGATACCTGATGTACACTGCATCGTCATCATCGAGGTCCACTGTGGCCTGCTTCAACATCATGCTAAAAAAGATGGTGAAGAGGGTCGGTGCCAGCACACAGCCCTGCTTTACGCCGTTGAGAATAGGGAATGGTTCTGAGAGGTCATTGTTGAGTCTGACCTGGCCTTGCTGGTCCTCGTGTAGCTGGACAATCATGTTGAGGAACTTTGGGGGACAGCCAAGTCGCTCCAGGATCTGCCACATGCCTTGCCTGCTCACAGTGTCGAACGCTTTTGTTAGGTCGACAAATGTTACGTACAGCCCTTTGTTCTGCTCGCGTCACTTCTCCTGTAGCTGTCTCAGCACAAAGACCATATCGGTGGTGCTCCTGTTTGCTCTGAAGCCACACTGGCCCTCTGGGAGTTGGTCTTCAGCGATGGCAGGTACCAGCCGATTCAGGAGCAGCCTTGCAAGGATTTTCCCAGCAATGGATAGCAGGGTAATTCCCCGATAGTTGGAACAGTCAGACTTCTCGCCTTTGTTCTTGTACAGGGTGATGACGACTGCATCACGGAGATCTTTTGGTAGTGTTCCTTCCTCCCAGCAGCAGAGAAAGAGGTCATGGAGCTTGTTGTGCAGTGCTGTGCCTCCATGTTTCCAGATCTCTGGCGGTATTCCATCAATGCCTGCTGCTTTGCCACTCTTGAGCTGGTGGATGGCTGTGAGGGTCTCTTCAGCGGTGGGCGGTTCGTCCAATTCAACCTTTACTGGGAGGTGTGGGATTTGTAGGACGACTGCTTCTTGAACAGTGTGCTCAGCGCTGAAGAGGCTCTGAAAGTATTCCGACCAGCGGTTCAAGATGGAGGTATTATCTGTGAGGAGTGCCTGGCCATTCGCGCTTCGCAGGGGACTTTGTACCAGGTGCCTGGGGCCATACACTGCTTTCAGTGCTTCGTAGAAGCCCCTGTAGTCACCATTGTCAGCGCAAAGCTGGGTCCTCTGTGCAAGTCTGGTCCACCACTCATTCTGGAGATCTCTGAGCTTGCGCTGGAGACTGCTGCAGACGAGGCGGAAGGCAGACTTCTTCACAGGGCAGGAAGGCTGGGCTAGGTGGGCCTGATGGGCGGCTCTTTTTTTTGCTAGGTGTTCCTGGATCTCTACATCGTTTTCGTCAAACCAGTCTTTGTTCTTCTTTCTGGCGAAACCCAAGACTTCTGCAGAGGATTTTGCAATAGCAGTTTTCAGTTGTTCCCAAAGTGTTTCAGGGGAGGAGTCTACTGGGTCCGCTGTGTCTTTGAGCCTGCGCTGTAAATCTGTCTGAAAGGCAGCTTTCACATCGTCACGCTGAAGGCTGGCAACATCAAGCTTTTTCTTGGGGGGCCCCCATTTCTTGGGTTTTGGCTTGAAGTGGAGCCTGAGTTTGCAGCGGACAAGGCGGTGGTCAGTGTGGCACTCTGCGCTGGGCATCACTCTGGTGAGGAGGACGTCATTGCGGTCCCTCTGACGCACTAGGACATAGTCGATAAGGTGCCAGTGTTTGGAGCGAGGATGCATCCAGGTGGTCTTTCGACTGTCCTTTTGCTGAAAAGTAGTGTTGGTGATGACCAGTTGCTGCTCCGCACAGAACTCCAACAGTAGGCGGCCATTGTCATTGCAGTTCCCCACGCCATGCTTGCCGAGGACTCCTTTCCAGGCTTCAGAGTCCTGGCCCACTCTGGCGTTGAAGTCGCCAAGGATGATGACTAAATCCCAGAAAACTGAAAATCAGTGAAATTAAGCTTTTTGGTTTAGACAGAACAACCAGGTTGTTCCATCTGCAAGAGGCATAAATTCTCATGTGCCCCTGCGAATGCAGGGGCTCATGAGAATTTACGTTTCTTGCTGGCATAGTTAGTTGGTAGAATGCTTTCAGTCATTTTTTTTTTTTTTAACTGTCACCCATTGTTAAAAGCATAAGGGGAAGAAATATTATAGACAGGAGGTAAATAACAAGGAACTGGCGGGGAGAGTGTAATATTTTGCCATTAACCTCCTTGTGTATGCGGGACAGTGTATGCAACCGCTGGTACTGTTTACACTACAGTACTGTTGGGTTAATGCACAAAGGGGGGTTAACCCTGCATCAAATTAGCTGGAAAAGTGTTGTATGGTGTATGACACTTCTGCAGCTATTGACGCAGGACCCCTTGAATGAGTGCATGGAATATTTTCAATTTCAGTGGATCCTGTTTTGTCCTTACATTCAATCTAGAATCATTTGTATTAAAATACGGCCATGCATAGATTTTTGGCTCACGTGCGAAGCAAAAGTGAATTTATGTTCTGGGCCAGTGGTCGTCCGTCCGCGGTAAACTTTAACATTGGCATTTTCTCAGAGACTATACATGCCACAGTCTTCAAACTTGGCCCAAGGATGCTTTGTGGCAAGATCTTTGTAAACATGCCAATTTGAGTGACCTCTCTCAAAGGTCACAGCAAAACAGGAAATAAGTAAAAATAGCTATATTTTGGCATCATTTATTTTTTTCTCAGATGCTATTCAAAACTTCAGACCCAAACGTGGTACAAAGATACCTGATCGTAAGACCTTTCTATGGATACTAATTTCGTTGATCCCTCAGAACGGTCAAGGGTCACAAAAGCTTAGGAACGGGTCCAAAATAGCCATATTTTGACAAAAGATGTGTTTTCTCAAATACATGTACTATTCACAACTTCAAACCCAAACTTGCTACAGAGATACCTGATGGAAAGACCTATCTATGCATATTAATTTGGATGACCCCTTGGAAAGGTCAAGGGTCACAAGAGCTGAGGAAATGGGTCCAAAATAGCCATATTTTGACAAAAGATGTGTTTTTTCTCAAATACTATTCACAACTTGAAACCAAATTTTGCTACAGAGATACCTGATGGGGAGTCATGGGAAGATCTTTCTATGCATACTTATTTGGTTGATCCCTTGGAAAGGTCAAGGATCACAAGAGCTCAGGAAATAGGTTCAAAATAGCCATATTTTGACAATAGATTAAAAAAATAAAATATTATTCACAACTTCAAACCCAGATTTGGTACAGAAATATCTGATGGAAAGACCTGTCTATGTATACTAATTTGGATGACCCCTTGGAAAGGTCAAGGTCACAAGAGGTCGGAAAATTTGTGTACAATGCCAATTTTTGAGAAAATTGTAGGTATCAACATTTTTGCTAATTTTTCAGTCAAATTTGGCACAAAGGTAGCTGATGATAAGACCTCCAATGCATACTAATTTAGTCGACTCGTCGCAAAAGTCAAGGGTCACGGGAGGGAGGGGGGGGGGGGGGGTTGACAGATGTGTGAAAATGCTTACATTTTGAGAAAACATGGAATTGGCTGGTGCAGAAGCCAGCCCTTTACTTATTGTCACAAAGGTCACACATTATATGTAAATCGGTCATACTCGTGAGCCATAATGGCTTTGCCTTTCTTTTATATAATAATAATAATAACCTTTTCAAAACTGCACTGGGGTTTGCATGCACAAGGGAGTTGTTTCTTACCAGTCGTTATTTGGAAGAGGGACTGGGCTTCCATTTCGGATGATGAACGCTTGTCCTTGTTGGTGATAATTTGACTGTTGTTGATGAATGGACGCAGCGACTTGACCTTGCTGGTAATTGGATGCAGCTCCTTGTGCTTGCTGATGATGTGTATCGTTTTTTGGTTTCTTCTTACGTGGGGCACCGTTTTTTCCTCGAGCAGCTGATCCGTTCTGTTGACACTGATCCGTTATAGTTAGCCTGAGGAGCCAGTCCGTTCTGTTGAGCTTGAGGAGCCCGCCCGCTCTGTTGAGCTTGAAAAGCCGGCCCATTCTGTTGAGCTCAAGGTGCCGATGCAGTCTGTTGAGCTGCAGTAAATGATCCGCTCTTGTTGGGGCTTGCAAGTTGTGAGTGTGACTGTGGGGCATTGGTGATGGTGTAGGAAAACTGACTGTATCTGGCATTCCTCTCTTCCTCTTGGCTGGAAGACTCGGAATCGGAACTGTAGGAAGCGCTTGAGCAGCCAGACTCACTGGACGACGAGCACTCCGATTCGCTTGATTGAGAACGAGGTCTTTTGTTGCCTACAATCACATAGTTGCCATCATATATGAGATCGTAGTCCGACGCGCTGCCTGAAGTATCCGGCATGGTTGAGAAGGAAGGTTGAGATTAACTGCAAACGACTTTGATGTTAGGAATAATAAGGCAATACACAATCGATCTTGAAACAACACTTGAGCTTTAAGCTGTGTGAAGCGCTGGTAAAATCGGCCGGGGAAAAAAAATTGAAGAAAGCACGCATATAGGGGAACTGTTTGAAAGGATCGTATTACGAATAGTACTAAAGAATTTTTAATTTGATCTACACTTTTTGATGCTGAAATACGTGCCTGACTTTTTCAGATGTTAGTACAGGCCGTAAGTATTTGTTCACTCGCGACAAGTAGTTGCTGCCCTACTGTAAAACTTATAAATAAGAGCATTGATGCCTGGAGACTGCGTCTGCTTTTTTAAAATCCTAGTAAGCTGAAAATCAGTGATTCAAGGCGTTCCGTCTGCAAGAGGCCATAACATCTGCAAGAGACATAATTCTGAGCCCCTGCGAATGCAGGGGCTCATGAGAATTTATGTGTCTTGCTGGCCATGGAGCATAGTTAGTCCGTAGAATGCTCTCACAAGTCTCAGTCATTTTAGTAAAGCAAGAGCTACTTTCCCGGTATCGCTTAGATTGCTAATAGCCAAGACACTGCCACCGGATTGTAGGGATGAAGAGACAGAAGATTGTGCGATAAGCCACTAAAGCTACACACGTTGAAGTATGACTTTAATAGGAGCTCACAAACCAGATAGGTGAGGCTAGCGCTGGCAGAATTGTATACAAACCAAGGGGAATGACAGCGCTGGACAGACAAACAGTTAGATCCCTGCCCCTGCCTATCAGGCACCCAATCGCCAGCCCACAGAGAAATACGCAGGTATAGAACAAGGGCGATCATTTCCATCCTCAAAAAGAATGGATCAGGTCTCTTATATAACCCATGTCTTTCTCCGGAACTTAGGAAGTAGGCAGGAGAAACATACTGTATACACAAACATGAAGGTGCGCTACTATATGTGGTCGGGTAAATACCCTGATTTCCCACAGTAGATGCACAGAACATTACACAACAATGTAACGATACAAATTTGCCTCGAGTGATAGATACTCACAAACCAGATAGGTGAGGCTAGCGCTGGCAGAATTGTATACAAACCAAGGGGAATCACAGCGCTGGACAAACAGATCCCCTCCCCCTGCCTATCAGGCATCCAATTGCTAGCCCACAGAGAAATATGCAGGTATAGAACAAGACGATCATTTCCATCCATTTAATAGGAGTGCCAGGTAAATCCAACCTCACTGCAGTGATATATGAAAGCAAGTGATCACGAATTGCGAATTCTTCAGTCCGATTTCCCAATTAGAACTAGAAGCCAATGTAACAACGCGGCATATTGGTCAGTTTGTTTTACCTTTTCAAAGGTAAAACAAACTGGCCAGTAGATCGCGTTGTTACATTTATTTCTGATTGCGCAATCGGTACGTGATTCTTAAGTGTCCCATACCCTACCTCTGCACCCTCAGGGCGTATGGGATTAAAAGTGACACGGTATGAATGGTGTCGCCACAAATCAAAAGGTGTTGTTCATGGGGAACAGATGGGGGTGCCACCGAGCCCAAGTCGGCAAAGTGCCTTGGGGTTAGATAGTCGATCAAAATTCAACTTTGTTAGATTTTTTTCAGCAAATGAATTTGGTGAGAGTTAATGTTGGCCACGTGCCTGAGGGATAGAGAAGATGGGCATAGAATAGTGCATTGTTATTGTAGCTTTTTCAGTACATAAATGTAGTAGCAAAAGAAGTCGGCTCGCGCTACCTGAGGTATAGAAAAATGAAATTCAATAGAACATAGTTATTATAGCTTTTTCAATACATTATTGCAGTGTTAACCCTTTGCATGTCGGTAGCGTTTCTTGTCATCGCACAGAGTTAACAAAAGTCGACCAGGTGCCTTAGGGATGAAAGAGGGAATTTTAGTAGAGCGTCGTTTCTGTATTTTGTTTGCTAAGGGTCTTGTGTGCTGTGTGTTGGTCGCTCGACATGTCCAAACTAAATGTCAAGAGAGGAAAGAACATTCAAGAGAGCATCTGGATGGAAGGGGGACCTTAATAGGAATTAACCCATTTAGCCCTGACGCACTACAGGAGGAGATAGATCGAGCATGATAATTCAAGGGTAGTGTCAAACTAGCTTGGCACCATCAGCTTAATCTGGCATTTCCCTTGAATTATCATGGGTAATAATCGTGCAAAGCTAATCAGGCACTACCCTTGAAGTATCATGGTCGATCCATCTCCGCAACTGATACAAAGTCGTTATGTGACACCTCCAAAATGTTAGAAATGAAGCTTTGGGGCTAAATGTTGCACCGCTGTGGCTTCTCAATTCGTGGGGCTCCGTGGATGTGTGCTGGTCTGAAATTTTGGATCTTACGATTGGGAGCTGTGAGGTTCATATTCACTGACTAGCAGTTTTAGCACACTTGTCTCCCACGATTCGCTAGGTTACCGCTTTATTTATTTATTTATTTATTGTTATTATATTTTTATTTATTTATTATTATTTTTAAAATTTATTTATTTATTTTATTTATTTTATTATTATTTATTTTATTTTATTTATTTATTTATTTTTTTTTTGGGGGGGGGGGGGGGTGTGCATCGACACGCTCAGCACTATCTTAACTGATAATATCCTGAGGCTGATTTTTGTTTACAAATTTTCTTATTGTCCTGTGAAGGCTATGTTGCAGATTAGGAGACAAATCAACCATTTTGTTTAAGGGTGGTTCTAGAATAGCTTACCACCTCAGGCGCCAAGCTATTCTGGCACCACCCTTGAACCAGCATAGTCAAATTTATTTTCAACTTCAAGCAAGTGTATCAGGATGGGGTTATATAAGCACTAAGCCAAGGACCCCATTGACTGCTTTTGTCAATAACGCTCGGCGGAGAAGATGCATAATACGAGTCTTCGGTGGAATGGCATCGCCCGTAGCAGTCAAAGGGTTAAGCGGGGACAGGACTTTCAGCTCTCTCTAGAACCCGAAATAACTCGGGCGGTTGATCATCGGAACGAAAGAGAGTGAATGGAACAGCCGGGTCGTAGGGGTCTAGTCCCCGTAGCTAGATTCGCAGACTAGGGAAAAAGGATGGACTTGTTCAGTAGCGTGTCCGTTGAAAGATTCTGGTAAATCAAAGTGGCAGTGCGCTTGATTTGGTTTGTGTCCAGGGGCCAATTGTATGAGTGAGCTTAGTCCTGCGCCAGCCACTAAGCTAGGTGCGCTGCTATAGAGGCGCATCTTGCTGAGTGGCTGGCGCAAGACTAAGCTCGCTCATGCAACTGACCCCAGGTCGTACTCCATAGTCAATAGCTGTCCCTTTCCCCCTATAACTCGCCCTTTACTTTCGTGCCGTCCCTTATCATCCCGGGGCCTTGGGCGCTAAACCTCTAGTCTAACGCAGTCAGTTCCAGCACTCACTGGATGGTTCCTGGGGATGGGGGAGGGCATGAATGAGATATTCACCACATGCTTTTCAACACCTGACTGGGGACATTGACCCACGGGCTGTTATGTAAATTGGGTATTGCTTGGCGTAGAGGTAGTACCTTTGCTGTTCGGCAGCTGCGTCCTACACCATGATAGGACGGATGGGCATCACTGGTCCTCATCCATCTCCGTCATCTCTCACGTGCTGGCTCCAAGCGCCACACCCCTGTAAACCACCTCAGCTGGTGGGCTAAACCACATGAGGGGGTGGTGTTCACACTGCATCACTAGGCGGATGAGCTGTTTCTGACAGCCAACGGCTAAAGGACGGAGGAGATCAGGCTTGATCCAACGGCCAAATGTGGGGGAGTAAACCCTTCAAATCAGGAGTGGAGTCCCAAAGGCAGACAGCTGCCTGTATTCACGCACTGTTCTGGCAGCTCCTTTGCATTCCTTTGGACTACATCAGCGAGGCCGAGAGGGGGATCTTGACGACTGGGCATCCCAGGATCCCCTTATACTTCGCCCAGGCTTGCGCCCTGGAGAGGTCACTCCAGTGCCGCTGCTTCAGCGACAACACAACACGGGAGAGAGCAGTTACGAGTTATTGGCCCAGAGTGGATTGGCGTAAGCTCGGGCGCTACGGGTTGTCTCCGACGGTGGGAGAGATCATCGCGTCCCACTGGTCAGCTATCGCCCGCCTCAAACTGGGCAGCCCCCTCTCAGTAAGGTGCTGACCCGCCACAGTCTGCCTGCTCCAATGGGTGCTTGGAGCTTAGGGACATGACCGAAGAGCAGACTGTATACCTGCACCAGACCTGCACAAGAAGAAAGAAAAAACAGCCTTGCGGCTGGCAAGCTGGAATGTCAGAACCATGTGCCCTGGCTACTCTGACGATTTACAACAAGTCGACTACGTCAGGAAGACGGCTATCATCAACTGTGAGCTGAAAAGACTGAACATTGACATTGCCGCCCTTCCAGTGGCAGCCTCAGAGAACAGGATTACACGTTCTTCTGGCAGGGAAACGAATCTGGGGAGCCCCAAATACATGGTGTTGAATTTGCAGTGTCCAACTCCATGCTGTCCTCAATTGAGCCGCCCTCTGGAGGTACACCCCGAATCCTCTCGCTCCGCCTCTCTACCTCTTCAGGGCCAGTCAACATCCTGAGCATCTACGCGCCTACACTCTGCTCCTCAGCTGAGATAAAGGATGAATTCTACGAAGAGCTTGAGACCACCATCGGATAGATCCCTACCACAGAACACCTATTCCTACTCGGCGATTTTAACTCCTGGATTGGAGCCGACCACAACTCCTGGCCCCGTTGCGTGGGTCATTTTGGCATCGGCAAGCTCAACGAAAATGGACAGACTGCTAGAATTTTGTTCGTACCATGACCTGTGTATCTCAAATACGTTCTTCTCTACCAAAACTCTGCCACCGAGTGTCCTGGCGACACCTCAGATCACGTCACTGGCACCAGTTGGATCTCATCATCACCAGAAGACCACTGCTGAACTGCGTTCTTACTACCCGCAGCTATCACAGCGCCGACTGTGACACTGACCACTCACTGGTTGGGAGCAAGGTACGTCTCCACCCCAAGTGGATCCACAACTCCAAGCAGAAAGGACGGCCACATATCAACACAACCCTGACATCTGTACCAGAAGTTTGCACACGCTTTGCTTGTGCCATGGAAGAGGCCCTCAAGGACTGCCCAGGAAACAACGCTGAAGAGAGGTGGAGCCACATTCGTGACGTCATCTACAATTCAGCCATGGCAACCTTTGGAAAGAGGGAGAACCAGCTATCAAAGCCAAACGTGCAGCACTGCTAGACAACAAGTGCAAACCTTTAGAGAAGGCGCTAGCTGCACTCCGAAAGGCCAGAAGTAATGCTCAGCGGATCGCCAGGAAATGCGCCAACGACTATTGGCTCAATCTCTGCCAGAGCATCCAGCTCTCCGCCGACTTTGGGAATATCCGCGTCATGTATGAGGGCATGAAGAAAGCATTTGACCCATGCACCATTAAGATCACCCCCGTGAGGTCCACTACTTTAGACATCATTACGGACCGCGGCAAGCAGATGGAGAGATGGGCCGAGCACTA
This sequence comes from Semisulcospira habei, assembly GCA_036245525.1. NCBI lineage: Eukaryota > Metazoa > Mollusca > Gastropoda > Semisulcospiridae > Semisulcospira > Semisulcospira habei. The sequence continues at coordinate 188,633,549 of BTPG01000004.1, read as the reverse complement.
CCAGCAGCTGTATTCGAGGGAGAACGACGTCTCTGACACTGCAGTGGAGAGCACCACCCCCGTGTCCGTGATGGAAGAACTTGACACTCTGCCCACTGTAGACGAACTCAGCAAGGCCATTGACTCCTTAGCATGTGGTAAAGCTTCAGGCAATGACAGTATTCCTCCAGAGGTTCTCAAGGCTGGCAAAAAGAGTGTCCTCCTTGACCACCTCCATGAGCTTTTACTTCAGTGCTGGGAGGAGGGAACAGTCCCTCAGGACATGCGGGATGCCAAAATCATTACGCTCTACAAGAACAAAGGAGACCGCAGTGAGTGTAATAACTATCGAGGCATCTCCTTGCCTCAGCACTGTGGGTAAGGTCTTCGCCCGCGTGGTGCTGAACAGACTCCAAGTGTTGGCCGAACGCGTTTACCCAGAGGCACAGTGCGGCTTCAGACCTCAGAGATCAACAGTCGACGTGATCTTCTCATTGAGACAACTGCAGGAGAAGTGCCGGGAGCAGAGACAGCCACTTTACATCACCTTTATTGACCTGACCATGGCCTTCGACTTGGTCAGCAGAATAGGTCTCTTCACCCTATTACACAGGATTGGATGTCCCCCCAAGCTCCTGAAGGTGGTCACATCCTTTCATGATGAAATGAAAGGTACTATACAGTATGATGGCTCATCCTCAGAACCCTTCCCGATCCGAAGCGGCGTGAAGCAAGGCTGCGTACTCGCCCCTACACTCTTCGGCATCTTCTTCTCCCTGCTGATGCGCCATGCCTTCACTGGCTTCAGTCAGTCAGAAGATGGCGTCTTCATCCACACTAGGTGTGAAGGCAGCCTCTTCAACCTTTCACGTCTGCGCGCAAAGACCAAGATGCGCAGGTTCCTGATTAGAGAGATGCTGTTTGCTGATGATGATGCCCTGACTGCCCACACTGAGGAAGCACTATAACATCTCGTCAGCAGCTTCGCTTACGCCACTGATGAGTTTGGGTTGACCATCAGCCTGACGAAGACAAACATGGGCCAGGATGTCAGCAGCACCCCTTGCATCTCTATAGGCGATCACACCCTCGAGGTAGTGGAGAACTTAACATACCTTGGCTCAACTATCTCCAATAGCCTCTCTCTGGACAACGAACTGGACTCCAAAATCGGCAAGGTATCAACAGCGATGGCTCGCCTGACCAAGAGAGTGTGGAACAACAGCTTGCTTACCATCAACACTAAGATGAAAGTGTACCAGACCTGTGTGCTCAGCATTCTTCTCTACAGCAGCGAGACATGGAGTTTGTACACCCGTCAAGAGTGCAGACTTAACTCTTGCCATCTGCGCAGCCTGAGGAGAATCTTGGGCATCACTTGGAAGGATTGTGTTCCAAACACTGAAGTGCTGGCCCAGGCCAACATTCCTAGCATGTACGCACTCCTTTCACGAAGACACCTACGCTGGCTCGGTCATGTCTGCCGCATGCAGCATGGTCGGATTCCTAAGGACATCTTGTATGGTCAGCTTGCCTCCGGCACCAGACCAACAGGCAGACCAGCGCTTAGATACAAAGATGTCTGCAAGCGTGATCTGAAAGCTGGAAGCCTGAATCCCGCAGACTTAGAAGCCACCACCGCAGATCGTGCCAGCTGGCGGCTCGCAGTGAAGACCAGCATAAAGCTGAGAGAGGAAAGGAGAGAAAACCAGTGGGAGGAGAAGAGGCAGCGCAGACGAAAGAAAGAAGAGCCAGTGCCCACAGCAACAGTCACAGGCTTCACCTGTAGCAAATGCAACAGACACTTTCACTCTCGCGTTGGACTGATTAGTCACAGCAGGCACTGCAAATCTTAAAAACGGACTGACCCAGCAAGCGCATATACTCCATTGTCTTCCGAGACAGAAGGATGCCAACAGCTTGGCGTAACGAGCCGTAAGGAGCACAGCGGGCCAGACGCGTTGACAACCCAGTCCAGTCCAATTTCCCTTCCCACCGCATGGTTTCTCATGAACTCTCGCGGCGATTCATGCTCCCCCGCAGACAGCACCGAGAGGCATAGCTTTATATGAGCCCCTGCATCTGCAGGTGCCCATGTACAACTATGCCTCTTGGTGCTGTCTGCAGGGGAGCATGAAAATCTACGCCTGTTCACTGTCAGCGTATTGTCCCACGTTTTCGTTCACAGAGTGTGATCGGGACCAAGAGTCAAACTCGGTCCCATGCTAGACATTCAGATTCGGACATCATTCGAAAGAAAGTATAGGTACATAAAACAAACAGAAGTAAAAGAAAAATAACTTTTCGTGAGCTAAGGAGCTATGGACTGGAAACAATCGTGTTATTAAATTTGCGGGTTGACTAAGTCATGCAACATAAGCTACCGTGCTCTCGAATACTATTCTAGTAAGCAATAAGTCTTTGGCCTACACCTCTTTCGCTTTGAACGGACGAAAGAAAGCATTTGGTGGGACAGTAGGGTGGTCACTGTCTAAGTGGGTGGGTATGTATACTGAAGCCCAGTAAAAGCTTTTTGCGAACTGAAGCATTAAAAAAGGTCGGTCGTGCCCCTTTAGGCTCAAGTCTCTAGAGGTTTTACAGTCCACTAATGCCTATCAGTATAACAATTGTGCATGTCTTTTGTGGGTGTTCTGTGGTTTTGTGTGTGTATGTGGGGTGGGGTTGAAAGAGGGGTGGTATGGCACCTATTACTGTGTATGTGTATACAAAACCTACATTACAAACAAACATAAATAATTTAAATAAATAGTTATTTGGGTTTAATGCCGTGAGAACGCCGTGCAGGCGACTACAGCCATCTCACGGCGGTTAAATAAAAAAGATAAAGTAAGTCAAAGATACCTGGGACATATGAATGCTAAGTAAAGTATAGATTATCAACATGCACAGATGTACATTCTTTTGGTGGGTGTTCTGCGGTTTTGTGTGTGTAACTGGAGTGGGGTTGGGAGTGATCGGTATGGCACCTATTACCTACGTGTATAAGACATAAGACATTTATTCACCAGGTAAAACGTTACAAGGATTTTTGTGTGGCATGACGACAGTAAAATACATCCTCACTTGTAGGGCATTCATCATGTCATACACTCAGTTGGCGATCATCCTGTATACAGCATTAAAAGATAGATAAACACAAATCAGTCATATGTCACAAATCATAGAATAACATTGTTCCATGGATGGTGATGTACTGAGGACAGCTTCTGGAAAGAAACTGCATCTGAATCGAGAGGTTCTGGCTTTAAAAGCAGGGAACCGCCGGCCACAGGGCAGAAGCTCAAAGAGATCATTGGCATGACAGATGTGACAGAATAGTACTGGTGGCCACATCCACAAGGGCACCATGGTGTATGTTTTTATGCTGTATGCTGATGTGTATGTACAAAACCTACATTACAAACAAACAAAATAAATAAATAAATAATTTAAATAAATAAGATAAAGTAAGTCTAAGGTACCTGGGACATATGCATGCTAGGTAAAGGATAGATTATAAACATACACAGATGTGCATGTCTTTTGGTAGGTGTTTTGCGGTTTTGTGTGTGTATTTGGGTAGGAGTTGGGAGCGGGCGGTATGACATCTTTTACCATCTATATGTGTATATTTTCTTCTTGTAATTGTATGCTGATGTGTATGTACACAACCTGCATTACAAACAAACAAAAGTAAGTAAATAAATGATTTAAATAAATATTTATTTGTGTTGCCGCGCAGGCGACTAATGCCATCTCATGGCGGTTAAATAAATAAGATAAAGTAAGTCAAGATACCTGGGACATATGAATGCTAAGTAAAGCCTAAAGGATAGATTATGAACATGCACAGATGTACTTGTCTTTTGGTGGGTGTTCTGTGGTTGTGGAGTGTGGTTGGGAGTGCTCAGTATTACCATATAATGGGTAGACCATCGAAAACTGATGTCGTCGTTGTGCATGACTTCTAGTTCTATTTGTGGGTGCGGGTGTGGCTGGCCAAGCCAGTTCTGGAGCCACACCTGCAAGGGCAATGGGGGCACTGGGAGGTAGCTGTGGGGAGAGTCGACGCTGTCTTTCTGCAAGCTCTCAGTCTGGCACTGGTGATCCGTTCACGCCAATTGTGTTCAAAGAGCGTGCAGGCTTTCCTGGTGGCGGAATGCCAGCCAGATCTGTCTTGTGCTTGTGCTTCAAGTTCCTTTACCGGGAAGGCGCAGTACTTGAGGCTGTCTTTTATGCAGTCTTTGAAGCGTTTCTTTGGCCGTCCTTGCTTCCTGTGGCCTTTTGAGAGTGCACCATACAGGAGTTGGTGTGGCATGCGAGAATCATCCCTGCGTATGACATGACCTGTCCAGCGAAGTTGTGTCTTTATAAGATCAAGGCTTCAACACTCATGCCAGCATTGTCCAGGACTTCCAGGTTTGTCACCTTGTCTTGCCATTTGATGCCCATGAGTGAGCGCAAGGATCTCATGTGGAAACGTTCAAGCTGCTTGAGGTACTTTCTGTACAGCGTCCATGACTCACAGCCGTAGAGGAGGCTGGGGAGGACTACTGCCTTGTAGACTTTGATCTTGGTGGAGAGCTTGACATTGTTGTTATTCAACACACGAGTGCGCAGACGACCCAGGGCTTCGCTGGCTTTGCTGATGCGAGCTGCGATTTCCTTGTCGATAGTACTGTCAGAAGAGATGATGCTCCCCAGGTACCTGAACTGGTCGACAGTCTTCAGCTCGGTGCCTTCGATATACACTTTGGATGGGGGGGGGGGGGGGGGCTCTTGTGCCTGGGGCTGGTTGGTGCAGGACCTCGGTCTTGTTGAGACTGATGGTGAGGCCAAACAGTCGAGAGGCCTCCGAGAACCTGTTGACGATGGTCTGGAGGTCAGACTCCATGTGCACCATCAGCGCACAGTCATCGGCAAACAGCGCCTCAAGGATAGTCTCTCGATGGGCTTGGTCCTGGCGTTCAGTCGACGGAGGTCGAAGAGAGAGCCATCTAGTTTATACTTCAGGTACACTCCCTTCTCAAGGTCGTGTACTGCTTGGGTCAGGACACACGTGGAGAACAGGTTGAACATCACGGGGGCAAGAACACAACCTTGTTTCACACTGTTGGAAATGTCGAAGGGTGCGGATGTGTCACCGTTGTGGTGTCTGGAGTATTCAAGGAGGGGGTTTCACCTATAATGGGGGGGGGGGGGGAGGGGAGGGGGGGGGGGACAAGTCGTCTCTCGAAGGTTAGAGAGTAGTCCACCAGTATAGGTCCCCACTTTGACACTTAATTCTCACTTGTGGCTCCACGTAGCCCCACCAGGGGCAGCAGGGAAGTTCGGCAGCATCCCAGGCGACTGAGCAGCCCTCTTCAGGACAGCGCTGCTCACCTTAGTAAGGGAGGGAACTAGAAAAGGTGTTCCGAACATTGCCTGCCCTACACCAAACCAGTCAGCTTACCGCGGCTGGCGGTTTAACCCTTTTATGCGGTCGAAAAGAAAAACAAACTTATCCTCGGTTCGTGGAACGTACGAACCCTGTTGGACAGAGATCAGATGCAGAGACCACACAGAAGAACAGCCCTCATAGCCAGGGAGCTGGCGAGATATAAGATCGACATTGCGGCTCTTAAGGAAACCAGATTTGCTGACGAAGGCTCGATCTGTGATCTTGAGGGTGGGTACATCTTTTTCTGGAAGGGCAAAGCTGAGAACGAGGACAGGAGACAGGATTACCATGTTTGTGTCTCGGAACCGCAGCATATGTGCAAAACCTACTTTACAAACAAATAAAAATAAATAATAAATTTAAATAACTAAAATAAGGCAAATCAAAGATACCTGGGACATATATATATATATATGAATACCAAGTAAAGGATATATCTTATGAACATGCCCAGACATGCATGTCTTTTAATGGATGTTCTGTGGTTTTGTATGTGGGGTGGGGAGCAGGTGGTATGCACCTATTACCATATAATTATGTGCATGTTCTCATCTTGTATGCTGATGTGTATGTGCAAACATACTTCACAAACAAACAAATAAATAAATAAAATAATAAATGAATAATAAAATAAGTCGGACATACCTGGGACCTATAAATATGCATGCTAAGTAAAGGATAGATTATGAACATGCACAGATGTATATTGAAAACAAATTTCCTCTCCTTGGTGGCCACTACCATACCACTAGTGATCATGTACATCAAGGAATTCCTTCCATCCATAATTAAAAGGATAAATAATAAATATGTAAGTGAATACATAAATGAATCAATAATAAATAACTAAATAAAACGTAATATAATGGAAAGGGTTACTATCTGTATTGTGTCTCATGCAGACCCGATAAAGCTTGGTCATAAGAGTTTTTATGAGTACTTGAGTGCGGATTGGTTGAATGGGTTGCAAAAACTAAAATTTTTATATTTGTGTGTTTAGCTGAACATGGTGATTTAGATGGAAACGGTTCAGAGATAGATTTCACTCTGCCTGGCTTGTACTTAAGACCAGTCGGATAAGACTGTGCTTGACCAGTTAAAAATCTCATCTCCACTAATAAAAAAGAGCAGACCTACACTAAGAGTCATTAGGCTGGAAAACAGACGAACAACATGCATGTTGTATCCGGACAAAACTTGCGAAACCAGAGATGTAGCCAGTGTAAGCGATCGTAGACGGACACACGAGACTGTGCTGTATTCATGCACACCTTAACACTGAGTCCACACTCATCAACAAATGCAGGACAAGACCATGAGGCTTGCTGACATCTCGTCCCAAGTGGGCCGCACCATTCACAAACAGAAAACAAAGGCAATGAGGCTGAACGCAACCAGAGAAGAACCAGTCTTGCTTGCTGGCACCCCGTTGGAGGAGGTGGAGTCCTTCACCTATCTCAGGAGCATCATAGACAAAAAAGGCGGCACTGATGCAGATGTCAGAGCACGAATCGGTAAAGCCAGAGCAGCCTTTCTCCAGTTGAAAAAAGTGTGGAGTTCCAGAGAGCTGTCGCAACACACCAAAGTCCGGATTTTCAACTCCAATGTAAAAGCAGTTCTCCTATATGGAGCAGAGACTTGGAAATTGACAAAAACCACAGTCAACAGAGTACAGACCTTCATGAACAGTTGCCTTAGAAGAATTTTGAAAATCCACTGGCCAGAGAAGATCAGCAACGTCAGACTCTGGGAGAGAACAGAGCAGATAACAGCAGAGAATGAAATTGGGCGAAGAAGATGGGGATGGATCGGTCACAGTCTGAGAAAGCCAGCTTCCAGTATCACTAGGCAGGCATTGTCATGGAACCCCCAGGGAAAGAGGAAAAGAGGTAGGCCGAGAAACTCCTGGTGTCGAGACCTCCAAGCAGACATCAAGAGACTGGGAACCACCTGGAGTAGAATCGAAGGAGAAGCACAGGACAGGAGTTGCTGGAGGTCTCTCGTCGACGGCCTATACCCGGGTAGGGGGTGACAGGCGTAAGTAAGTAAGTTAACACTTGAGTACCAAAAGCAAAAACGCAAAAGTGATAACGACTGCATTGTTGGAACATTGAAGAAATAAACTGAAAGATGCGCTACATTTGGTTGGGTCGGAAGAAGGGAACACGGATTGCCTTCATCTCTGAGCAGCAGAGGGAGGCAGCCAGTGTGAGAGGGGGCTTTGCCTTTCTTGTGTTCTTTTATTTTGTTAATATTTATTTATTTGTATTTTTATTTTTGCATAATGTTTAAAAAAAAATTGTAAAGTGCCTAGACCTCCGTCAGAAGGTTAGGCCCTATATAAATACCTATTATTATTATTAGTATTATTATCATTTGCGAGTCCAGCTACTGGGGTCGGGACGGGGACTTGAACCCACGACCCACTTATTTGTCATTCCCTTCGCTCTCTTTCACTTCAACACTTAACCGCTAGAAGCTATTTCGGACACTGAGGGGGATGGCACTGCACGTCATATGTTGATATACTGATTAAAAGAAACCGTTAGGAATAGAAAAATTAGAAGAAAAACTAATGAAAAAAATGTTGGGCACTCTGTACTCCCTCCCCCCGCAGTTGCAAGAGAGAGCTTAGTCCTGCTGTCATCACGCTAGTCGTGGTGGCCATCTTGAGAGGATACAGGACTAAGGCGCTCATAGGGAAATTGCTGTCAGGACTATGTCAGGAAAGTCCTGACATGGTATAGGCAATAACAGCAAGTCTTGCCATCACCGTAGGAAACAGCTAACCAGAATCTTTTTTTGTTTGTTTTCCCAAAAGGAAGAAACGTGAAGAAAAACGTGTTGAAACACTACTTCGCTACTATCTGAAGACTGTCCTATCCTCTTAAGATGGCGGCTGACATGCCGATGCTCCTAGGCAACGCAGGGAACTTCCTGAACCCTAAAGCGGAGCTCCTTGCTTAGTGACTGGTGTGGGAATATGCTCACTCATGCAACCCACCCCTGGCGGGGAATAGTGGGTATCATTGTCGTAATAACAGACCAACAGACTTTTGCTGTAGGAGTAGGGAAGGGCCGTTGCCAGTCAACTGTTGCATGTGGGACACCGTTGCATAAGCTAGCAAGTCTGGCGAGTGGAGGGATGCTACTCTGTCCTGTCCCGGCCTCTTCCACTGTCGCCCCATGTAGCAACCGTACTTTCTATCCTTTTCACTGCCATGGTCGACTGGCTCACATTGTTAGCGTTTCTTCTTTGATAAAAAGAAACCCACAATTTTTTTAAAAACACCTTACATCCTGAGGCTATTTTTATTTTTTATTTTTTTATTTTGCCTATGGTCGTATGAAGGATACATTACAGATTAGGAGATTGATCAACCATTTTAGTTCAAGGGTAGTACCAAAATAGTTTGGCACCTGAGGCACCACGCTATTCTGGCACCACCCTTGAACTATCATAGTTAAACTAATTTCAAGCAGTAGTGTATCAGGATCAGATGGGTTAAAGCAGCATTTTGCTATTCCCCGTTTTTGCCTGTGGATTAACTTTTGTTTGTGTTAGATTTAGCAATGACAGGTGTGAAAATGGCAGTGTCTCTTTAGACTATTTTAACAAGATGGGATGAACCATAACCCACAAAGTCCCTTCTATATGAGAGCTGTCTTTTCTGTCAAGGGTCTCTACCCTTTGTCTTTTACATGATTTTGATGTTAAAATATCTCCTTTTGAAAATGCTTCGCAGATGTGCCAATGCGTCATAGTGAACTCTATAAGGGGTGCGTTCAGTGCATACGCGTCATTGGTTTGTCAAATGTCATTTGTCATGACGTATTTTTTGTGTTTACGTAATTTTATATTTAGCGTGATATCAGATTCGCTTTCGCTTCAAGACTTGAGAAAATGGTGACAAAACTAAAATTTCACGGTACAATTTCAGTCTTGCAATAATTGGTGTGACTTTACCTAGCTACATGCTATACTAAGTACACTTGCATGCTCTTCTGAAAGTGCGTCAATGTGTGTGTTTACGTGTGCGCGAGTGCATGCGGATGCTCCAAACATCCTCAAGAGGCAAAGATGTTCATGCACCCTCCAGGCACATGAGGATCTATGACTCTTGGAGATGCGCGCATATGTGTGAGAAAGAGAGAGAGAGAACTACGTCATATTTAGAGTATGTCTGCTGGTGATGGAATTGCTTCTTTTACGTTACAGGCACTGTCTGACTTTCTCTAGAACTAGAAGTCAAGTTTTTTTTTTTTTTTTTTACTGTTTTAATTCTTTTCTGAAAAGAATTAATTTTTACTAAAGAAGTTGAAAGGATACAAAGCTGGCTAACGAACTCATCCAATGTCTTTTTCCAAACTAGATCTATGCAAAAGTTCAAGTAAATATGACAAAAATTACGGACTCTAATCTGGGTCACCTCGCGCAGGGACACCCCACCCGGGTCTGCCCTGGGGGACTTGGGTGGGGTTAGGTATTTTTTAGTTCCCAGGGTCACCCTGGTCAGCCCCACAGGGTGGGTTTTTCTCTCTATTCTGGGGCATGTGTTTCTGTCTACCCTTTGTCCATTCACCTGTATTTGCCTTTTTAAAACTCTCCCTACTGTCTGCACTGCCTGTAGCTCTTGATATTGGATGTGTGTTGCTAAATGGTCTTAGCTTTATTTAGGCCCTATGTGTTAGGTTTATTTAATGTATTTGACCGGCTGGCAACATACATTCAATGTTCTGTTTATTTTTATTTTTTTTCACAAGCAGTGCAGGCACGTCCTGAGAAAGCCTTGTTGCTGTCGGGACGTTAAGCAATGTACAATCAATCAATCAAACCTCGCGCAGGGACCATATGGCGTTGAGGGGCGTCCCCTGGGTGGTGGATAGGGGGTCCCTCGCGAGAGGGGTGCACCGAATGAAATAAGGTGCCGTGAACCAACATGGTCTAAGGGAAGGTGACCCCGACAGAAAACCCCTGGTCCTCCTAGTAAGGGGGTTGGGCGTGGGGGTAGCTTCCCCACCCTACAAAAAAGGAAATAGCTACAAAAACGCCGACGAAAAGACAAACAGTAATTCCTTTCCTGGAGGAGGAAGGTTCTTCTACCAGAAGATTTATGACGTCCTGTGGTGAAATCCGGAAGTCTTCGGAAGCCACAGGACCGAGCTGCCTCTCTCTATCCAGGGACACAACCATGGGCACATGGAACGTCAAGACCATGTACCAGAGCGGCAAGGCCACCCAGATAGCAGCAGAAATGCAAAAGTACAACCTTTCCCTGCTAGGTATCAGTGAAGCCAGATGGACGCAGTCTGGCCAGAAAAGGCTGTTAAGTGGGGAGATGATTCTGTATTCAGGTCATGAAGAGGAGGATGCCCCCCCATACAGAAGGAGTAGCATTCGTGCTGTCACCAGTGGCACAGAGAGCGCTGATGGGCTGGGAACCTCTTGGGCCAAGAATTATCACAGCAGCCTTTAGAACCAAGAAAAAGCTCAAGCTGAACGCCATCCAGTGTTATGCGCCCACTAATGACAGTGACGAGGAAGAGAAACAAGAGTTCTACGACCGACTCCAGAGTGCCGTGGACAAATGTGCGGAGCGAGACATCACCATCGTCATGGGCGATTTTAATGCCAAAATAGGTGAGGACAACACCAGATTCGAAGAGGTGATGGGGAGACAGGGACTAGGGGAGATGAGTGAGAACGGGGAGAGGTTTGTAGACTTTTGTGCTCTAAACCGACTTGTCATTGGAGGCAGCATCTTCCCACACAGAAGAATACACAAAGCAACGTGGGTCTCACCTGACCATACTACGGAGAACCAAATAGACCATATCTGCATTAGCAAGAAATTTAGAAGATCCCTTCAAGATGTTCGAGTGAGGAGGGGAGCAGATATCGCCTCAGACCACCATCTGCTCACCTTAAGAATAAAGCTCAAGTTAAAGAAAATCCGCACAGAGACAACAAGAAGACAGCGCTATAATGTACGCCTCCTGAGAGAGACTGGAGTGAGAGAAGAGTTCAAACTGGTGCTGTCCAACCGGTTTCAAGCGCTACAGGAGCTAGTAAATGAAGAGGAGGCGGTCACCACAGAGCAGCAGTGGAAGGCAGTTAGAGAGGCGCTGAACTCAACCTGCAAAGACACTGTAGGGTTCAGGAAACACCATCACAAGGACTGGCTGTCGGCACAGAACTTGAAGAAGATAGAAGTGAGGAAGCAGAAGAAAGCAGTTGTCAACAACAGTCGCATGAGAGCAGCCAAAGCAAGGGCACAGGAGGAATACTCGGAAGCCAACCGTGAGGTGAAAAGGAGTATCAGGGCAGACAAGAGGGCCTACACAGACAGCCTGGCAGCAGAGGCAGAAAAGGCAGCAGGCAGCGGCAACATGAAACAGCTCTACGACATTACCAGAAGATTGTCGGGCAAGTATGGCCATACAGAAAGACCAGTAAAAGACAAGGAAGGCAAGCCTATTGCAGACAGAGCAGACCAACTCGACAGATGGGCCGAGTATTTTGAAGAGTTACTGAACAGACCCAGCCCACCCGACCCCCCAGACATCCAGCCAGCAGAGACCGACCTACCCATCAGCTGTGACAGACCCAGCCGGGAAGAGATCAGAAGAGCAGTGGCATTTTTGAAGAACGGCAAAGCAGCAGGGCCAGATGGCATCCCAGCGGAGTCTCTGAAAGCAGACCTAGAGACAACAGTAGAGATGCTGTACCCACTGTTTGGAAAGATCTGGGAAGAGGAGGTGATGCCGGCTGACTGGAAGGAGGGGTACCTAATCAAGCTTCCCAAGAAAGGTGACCTCAGCAAGTGTTCCAACTATAGAGGAATCACCTTGCTGTCAGTACCAGGAAAGGTGTTCAACAGGATCATCCTGGAGAGAATGAAGAGCTCTGTTGACCCCCAGCTGAGAGACCAGCAAGCAGGATTCAGGAAAAACCGATCATGTACAGACCAGATCGCCACTCTCCGCATCAACAGTGGAACAGTCTGGAGTGGAGCTCCCCGCTGTACGTCAACTTTGTGGATTACGAGAAAGCATTTGACAGCGTGGACCGAGAGACTGTGGAAACTCCTACGACACTACGGTGTACCCACAAAGCTCATCCACCTGATGAAGAGCAGCTACGATGGCATGACATGTCGCGTGATCCACAAAGGGCAGTTCACCAGGGAGCTCCAGGTCAGAACCGGTGTCAGGCAGGGGTGTCTGCTGTCTCCGTTCCTCTTCCTACTGGCCATAGACTGGGTCATGAAGAGGACCACAGAGCAGAGAAGAAGCGGAATACAGTGGACACTGTGGACACAGCTTGACGACCTCGATTTTGCTGATGACTTGGCATTACTGTCCCACACTCATCAACAAATGCAGGACAAGACCACGAGGCTTGCTGACATCTCGTCCCAAGTGGGCCTCACCATCCACAAACAGAAAACAAAGACAATGAGGCTGAACGCAACCAGGGAAGAACCAGTCTTGCTTGCTGGCACCCCATTGGAGGAGGTGGAGTCCTTCACCTATCTCGGGAGCATCGTAGACAAAAAAGGCGGCACTGATGCAGATGTCAGAGCACGAATCGGTAAAGCCAGAGCAGCCTTTCTCCAGTTGAAAAAAGTGTAAAGTTCCAGAGAGCTGTCACAAAACACCAAAGTCCGGATTTTCAACTCCAACGTAAAAGCAGTTGTCCTATATGGAGCAGAGACTTGGAGATTGACAAAAACCACAGTCAACAGAGTACAGAGCTTCATAAACAGTTGCCTTAGAAGAATATTGAAAATCCACTGACCAGAGAAGATCAGCAACATCAGACTCTGGGAGAGAACAGAGCAGATAACAGCAGAGAATGAAATTGGGCGAAGAAGATGGGGATGGATTGGTCACAGTCTGAGAAAGCCATCTTCCAGTATCACTAGGCAAGCATTGTCATGGAATCCCCAGGGAAAGAGGAAAAGAGGTAGGCTGAGAAACTCCTGGCATCGAGACCTCCAAGCAGACATCAAGAGAATGGGAACCACCTGGAGTAGAATCGAAGGAGAAGCACAGGACAGGAGTCGCTGGAGGTCTCTCGTCGACGGCCTATACCCTGGGAGGGGTGACAGGCGTAAGTAAGTAAGTAATCTGGGTCAACCGACTATTTATAAACGGTTGTTTCAATTACAATATGCTCGGAGGCTCTCAATTACAATATGCTCGGAGGCTCTCATAGCCACCCACTTAACTCATTCTACCCCAACACCGAAATCCCCAAATTTTACCGTTGTCCTCAAAAGACTGCATTGCAGTGCATGACACAGATCGACCTTGATAGTGCAAGGGCGCCAAGCTATTCTGGCATCACCCTTGAGCTATCATGGTCGATCCTTATCTTGCTGTGGTGTGTCTGGGGCAGAATGAGTTAAGAAAGTATTTCGCCAAGTTTCAAGCTTGTGTGTACAGCAATGTCGGAAATTCTTGTTTACATACATACGCACACGCATACATACATACGCACATACGGCGCTTTGCGCCAAATGTACGTTCAGCAGCTAGTTTAGTGCAACTAGACATGACGTAATTTTTATCTTGTTACTTTAATAGGGGTTAGAGGTTTAGCCTGCCCGCCTTTGACATCAAGGACATGCTATTAAATTCGCCCCACTGCGACCCGCCCTAAAAAGTCCATTCTATAAATAGAAGGGACTTTAAAATCCTTTACCGTTGTAAAAGAAAGTCTCATCGATTCACTGATCGTTCGCCCCACAGATAAGAGCAATATCACACTGTTTACTTCCTTTGACCCTCGCCATATATTAGGGCTCGGATCAAGGGAGGTACGCCATGTTTGCACTCTCGTATTAATTAATTAGTCAAGACCATGTATCTTATCATACTGGTTGTCTCCCTCTCCATTGGCTACCGCTATCAGCGATAGCGAATCGATGGAGGAAACCAGTATATATGGGATCTTAATGTGTACCGCGTCTGGTCAGTACGGGCCATTTCAAGATTATAAATTTGTTAACCCTTTGACTGTTGGTAGCGTTGTTTTTTTTTGTTTTTTTTTGTTGTTGTCATGATGATTCCTTCATCCCGACAGAAAGCGCTACCAACAGCCAAAGGGTTAAAGGGTACGACGTGCTGGCCGTGGAAGTTGGATCATCAGTGATAGTTTTTTGGCAGTGCGTCGGTCATCCGCTTGGCGTCTGGGAGGGCCGATCAGGCTGACGCGGCACAACGGCCCAGGAGCCAGTTGCATGAGGGAGCTTAGTCCTTCGCCAGCCACTAAGCAAGGTGCGCCGCTATAGCGGCGCACCTTGCTTAGTGGCTGGCGAAGGACTAAGCTCGCTCATGCAACTGACCCCAGGAGCTTGGTCGACCCGTTTGCCGGAGCTGGCTGTGTAGAAGTGGGAACGTAGTCACTATTTGCGTGTTTAGAGTCCGAAATAGCTCAGGCGGTTAAACGTCGGAGCAGGAGAGCGAAGGGAATCGCCCGGTCCTGGGTTCGAATCCCGTCCCGGCCCCAGTAGCTGGACTCGCAATCCAGGGGGAAAAACGGATTTGTTCAATAGCATGTCCGTTGAAAGGTCCTGGTAAATCAAAGTGGCACAGTTGGAGTGCGCCTGAGTTGATCAGTGTTCAGGTCGTACTCCATAGGCAATAGATTTCCCTGTCCCCCATAACCTGCCCGTCAGGGCCGTCCATGATCACCTCGGTGCTGTGGACGTTAAACCCGAACTAACTAACCATTTGCGTGTTGCGACGGGAAGGAATGAAAGGGGATTCCCCAAACCGCGGTGTGCTGACTGACAATGACCTGCGCACTTGCGTGCTCAGTGACAGTCTCTCGCCGTAACGGCATTGTTTGCTACAACACGGCGACTTCTTCACCTTCAGCCTCTTTGGTTACTCCGTACCCGCCAATTAGACTAATAGTCGACGCCGACCGCGGTACTTCGGCCAGACGCGCCGAGACTCACGAGCACCGGCAGCTGCAGGGGCTCATGCGAATCTGCATGAAGTTCTTGTGAGCGTCTCACACATTCTTCAGTTTAACCCGTTTCATCCAGATTCACTATTGCTTGAAATGAATTTGACTGACATAGTTCAAGGCTGGTGCTAGGATAGCTTGGCGCCTGAGGCTATTCTGGCACCACCCTTGAACTAAAATGGTTGATCTGTCTCCAAATCTGTAATGAAAGCCTTCACAGGACAATAATCAAATTAAAAAAAAATCAGCCTCAGGATGTAATGGGTTAATCTCCGCCCCTCCACCCTTATTTTCACCTGCACCCTTTGCGCCCCGCCCCCTCCATTACTGCACCTCGGTAGTGAGGCCGTCAGCAAGTCCCTTATCACTTTTTAGTGCCTGGGACGTTTATCCCTTCACTGCAGAGAATAAAATAGAACACCACCCGACTATAGGTATAGATCCTCATAAGCCCCCCCCCCCTCTCTCCCCCAGTGAGGATCCACTACTTTGTATCCAGGGTACTTCCCCGGGGATCTTTGACCTTCAATTTGCGATACTGTAATTTTAAAAGCACAACCTGCCTGCTGCACTGGCAGAGAGGGGGGTGGGGGTGGGGGGGGGGGGTAATTAGAAATGAACAATGGAATCATGAATGCATACCTTGGACATTAAACAGGGTAATGACTATTCATAACTTGCAAGAAATAGTCTGAATATGATAATTCAAGGGTAGTGCCTAGAACTACCCTTGAATTATCATGGTCGATCCATCTGCTGTTGGCCCCCACCTGGGTCTGCCCTGGGGGACTTGGGTGGGTTAACTACTTTTTAGTTCCCAGGGTCACCCTGGTCAGCTCCACAGGGTGGGTTTTCCCCTCTATTCTGGGGCATGTGTTTCTGTCTACCCTTGGTCCATTCACCAGACCTGTATTTTCCTTTTTTAAACGCTCCCTACTGTCTGCACTGACTGTAGCTCTTGATATTGGATGTGTGTTGCTAAATAGTCTTACAGGTTAGGGTATTAGACCAGCTGGCGACATACATTCAATATTCTGTTTAGTTTGTTTTTTTCACATGCAGTGCAGGCATGTCCCAAGAAAGTCTTGTTGCTGTTGGGATGTTAAGCAATGTACAACCAACCATCCTGCTGTTGGGTGTTTGGACTGAATGGGTTAACATATCTGACCTGATAACATCAGTATTTAGTTTTAGAGCTTTTGTTTTTAATTTGAAAAGTACTGTGTGTATTACAGTGAGACCCTCAGACTATCATGTCTGCAGAGGAGTCCAAAGGGGCAGGTGATGGGCCTGATGGGAAACACGCACCCCCCTCCACAGCCACCGGCAGCAGCTCTGGACAGTCCAAATCATCCTCACAACCTGTGGTCAGTCCTTGAAGATATTTTCCTCCTGCATGCTTGTGTAACAGCACCAGAACAATACAGTACAACCTTTCTTGATCGACAGGTGCTCTCTCAAGAGAACTGGGAAGGGTAAAGAGTGTCATCCGTCATTGAAGACCATCATTTATATTTCTGTAACCCATTTAGCCCCAACACCATACAGAAGGAGATGGATTGACCATGATAATTCAATGGTAGTGCCAAGCTAATCTAGCACTACCCTTGAATTATCATGGTCGATCCATCTCCTGCCGCTGGTACATTGTCGTTTGATCACACCTTCCAAATTTGAAAAATGCAGCCATGGTGTTTAAATGGGCTAAAATATATAGAACTTTGTTTTCTGACTAAACTTTACATGATAATTACTTTGCTTACCAGTGTATATAACAAATATCTGCTGTAACATGTGACTTTTGTTATGTAACCTTGTTATAACAGTTTATGCAAGGTGCTTATTTTTTTGTCTGTTTTGCAGAAACCCAACTATACTCTGAAGTTTACATTGGCGGGCCACACAAAAGCACTGTCCTCAGTCAAGTTCAGTCCCAATGGAGAATGGCTGGCAAGCTCATGTGAGTTCAGCTCCATTCTGAGGCCAGTTGCATGAGTGAGCTTAGTCCTGCAGCCAGCACTAAGCAAGGTGCTCTGCTCTGCTATAGCAGAGCACCTGGGCTGTGGCTGACACAGGATTTAAACTCACTCATGCAACTGAGCTGACCCCATGTTCTTTGCTCTTGATTTAAGCACTAGTGATCAGACATGTTGGTTGTCCGATTAGCTGGACACCAAGAGAGGCTTCATGTGATCTGAAAATCAGTGCTTTGAATAGGAAGTATTCCTAAATCGTAATCTTGCAAAAAAAAAAAAAAAAAAAAAAAAAAAAACCCAACACAACAGGTAGTGCCCATTGACAGTGAAGACACCCATGCATTATATATTACCATGAGCTTTTTGATTGATCACTATTACGGGCATCCTTGCAACAGTCAGATTTTATTCTCAATATGGGTACCTCAAAAGTGATGTGAATGAAGCTGTTACCCTGCTAGCAAGAGTCCTTAATTCTCATTAACCCCTATGACTGCAGGGCTCAGAATATACAACGCTTGTAGATAGAGCCAGATGGCCAGATCTACTGCATGTGTGAACTCCATGCCTTTTTGGCTCACATGCAGAGCAAAAGTTAGTATGTTCTGGGCCAGTGGTCGTCCGTCTGTTGTCCGTCTGCTATCTCAGTGTCTGCCCGTCGTCCGTGGTCAACTTTAACGTTGGCATTTTCTCTGAGACTATTCAAGCTGCAGTCTTTAAACTTGGCCCAAGGATACTTTGTGGCAAGACCTTTCTAAACATACCAATTTCAGTGACCTCTCACAAAGGTCAAGGTCACAGGGGATCAGGAACTATATCAAAAATAGCTATTTTGGGACATAATTTATTTTTTCTCAAATACTGTTCACAACTTCAAACCCAAACTAGGTACAAAAGATACCTGATGGTAAGACCTTTATATGCACACTAATTTGGTTGATCCCTCGAAAAGGTCAAGGGTCACAAGAGCTCAAGAAATAGGTTCAAAATCACCATATTTTGACAAAAGATGTTTTTTCTCAAATACTATTCACAACTTCAAACCCAAACTTGCTACAGAGATACCTGATGGTAAGACCTATCTATGCATACTAATTTGGATGACCCCTCAGAAAAGGTCAAGGGTCACAAGAAGGCGACAAGTGTGTATAAAATGCCAATAATTGTAGTTATTATCAACATTTTTGCAAACTTTTCAATCAAATTTGGCACAAGGGTAGCTGATGATAAGACCTTCCTTTGTATCCTAGTTTAGTCGACTCATCGCAAAGGTCAAGGGTCACTGGGGTTTTACAGATGTGTGAAAACTGATTAAATTTTGGGAAAACATGGATTTTGGGTCACTCTTCTGAAAACTGCTCAGCTGCAGTGCATGTTCTTCAAACACAAAAACCAACGCTGTTGTTATATTTTTCACTACGTTTTGCTGTTTGACTTTACTATGAATAAACTAATTAAGGTAATGGTACTGACTCCGTTTGTGCATTTAACACTATCTTTTTAAAGCGCGTTTTCCCTGACTGGTCTGTTTTCTGGCACCTTGGTTTGTGACATGGCTATGGTGGTCTTCTACCATAAAGCACTGCACTTGCTCAGAATTAATATTTTAAACCCCAGAATAGTGAAGACAAGTGATATTTCTGTACAGTAGATTTAGGTTGGATTTGACAGAATGATGCTTTTGTGCGACGATACATCAGTAAAATTGCTGTCCCACATGTAACACGTGGTGTAAACACAACAAGCACTCCCCTCAACGTTGCGTTGTACAACAACACGCTGTGTAGAGACGTGTGTACCAACACATACGAAAATAGGGTCTATTTTTTAACCTATACAACTTGAACCTGGTGAAATAAAGAACAAATGAAGCTTGTCTATGAAGACAATCGTAAGAAACCAGTCTGTTGTGATAGGAATTGCGTTACGTGTGGGTATACTTCGAGAACTCTTTCGCGGATAAATAATGATTTTGCCCTACTTCCGCGGATGAATATATACACACCACAGTGGGGCTGTGGGATTTGCAAGCTATTTTGGGTGCCTCCGTTGTTTCCGGTTGATCGAGCGTGCGTGTACCGCGTGGTGTGAACCCCGGAGCAGCGTGTTACGTGCGAGGCATGATGCGTGCATAAAGTAAGTAATTTTATTAAGCTGTTATTATATTCCGAGATATTTCTACAATTTGCTGTTCACAGACTGTAAACTGCACGCAAGTTTCCTAAACTTTAATGAGGAATAGTGGGGGCAGTTGACAGAAAAAAATACTAGCACTGTCATTTTTGATCCCCATGTCACAATTCTGAACAGTTTTCAGGAGAGTGACCCATCTCTTATTGTCAGATATGTGTGGATACACATGAGCCATAAGGGCTTTGCCTTTCTTGTTGGTGTATGGCTATAACCTCTGTTGGTTTCAAGGACTGCAGTGTAAGCAGATGAGGCACTGTGTCCTTGCGTTGATGGCTTGATTTTACCGCTCATTCCAGACTGAACTTACCTGCATGCCAGTTGGTCCTCCTTTTTCTAACCAAATTCTGGCATAACCCCTTTACTGCCAGTGGACACAGTTTGTGTTGCTAAAATCTTTGTTAACCCTTTTAACCCTATGGGTGCTTTTCCCAAAATTGGAAGTGTTACTGAAGGACTATGTACCAGTTGCAGGAGGTGGATTGACCATGATAATTCAAGGGTAGTGTCTCGTGCAGTAGTAGGGTGTTGGGGCTAAGTGGGTTAAGTTCACACCCAAGAGCAAGCCATCCGAGGAACGGGGATACAAAGTGGGGTCAGCAAGAGGGATAGATCCACAATCATGAGCCCATGCCACTGCAGGGGCTCGTGAGGATCTATGCCTCTTGCATGTGGGTTCTGTTTGTTGTGTTCCGGCAGTGAAGGAGTTAATGATAACTGTTAAACTTTTGTTTCAGCGGCAGACAAACTGATCAAAATTTGGGGAGCTTACGATGGGAAGTTCGAGAAAACAATCAGTGGGCATAAACTGGTAAGTTCTGTGTTTGATCACTAATTAACCCATTACCTGAGGGTGATTTTGTAAAAAAAAATTGCTTGTCGTCCTGCGAAGGCTACTTTACAGATTAGGAGATAGATCAACCATTTTAGTTAACGGGTGGTGCCAGAATAGCTTGATGCCTGAGGCACCAAGCTGTTCTGGCACCACCCTTGAACTATCATAGTCAAATTAATTTTAAGCGGTAGTGTGTCAGAATGAAAAGGGTTGCTGGTATCGAAAACAAAATTATGGAAACTAATTGGCAGCAGGCAGCAGACGCCAGTTACACTCCAGTTTAGAAATACAGCATAACAAGACATTTACACTTTTTGTCCAGAGGTCCTGACCACACTTGGTGTAAATTACTTTGCTTATAACAAACTCTGGATATATCAACAAAGAAATATCTGTCCCCATGTATTGTGTTATGTCCATACATTTATTGTATTAGGTTTTAAAAGTCGGAGGAAATAGTTCAGTTCATGTTATTGTCATTGATTATTACTTGGTTATTTGCGTGTGTCTTTGTGCATGTGTGCATGCACACTTGAAGTTTTCTTACTGGCATGCTTTCATCTATCATGCATTTATCATGGGTGACAGTCTTCAGTCCTTGATTCAGTTTATCAAAATCTCAGAAATCTGAATTTCAGCTTTTGGTTTAGACGGAACAGTCATTCAACCAGCCTGTTCTAGCTGCAAAAGGCATAGAGGCTCATGAGAATTTATATCTTGCTGGCCATGGATCATGGGACATAGTTTGTGAACCGGTTTCAGTTGTTTCAATTTTTCACACTGTCACCCATGATTTGTCTGCAGTGGTTGTCTCCCTCGATTCGCTTTGCAGTAAATTGAGGGAGCCAACCAGTTTGGTCTTTATCAACGCATGCCTTATGGTATTTGTCTTTTCCAGGGTTTGTCGGATGTAGCTTGGTCAACAGACAGTCGCCTGCTGTGCAGTGCTTCAGACGACAAAACACTGAAAATCTGGGACTTTGCCACGGTATGAAATACTTGTTATTGCCCATTTTGTTATCCTCTCATTTTCTGCCTCAGGGAAGAAAGTTCTGCAAGATGTTAGTGTGCAGTGATTTCCATGCAAACAGTAGAATTGTATTACTTACTTACTTACGCCTGTCACCCCTACCCGGGTATAGGCCGTCGACGAGAGACCTCCAGCAACTCCTGTCCTGTGCTTCTCCTTCGATTCTACTCCAGGTGGTTCCCAGTCTCTTGATGTCTGCTTGGAGGTCTCGATGCCAGGAGTTTCTCGGCCTACCTCTTTTCCTCTTTCCCTGGGGGTTCCATGACAATGCCTGCCTATTGATACTGGAAGCTGGCTTTCTCAGACTGTGACCGATCCATCCCCATCTTCTTCGCCCAATTTCATTCTCTGCTGTTATCTGCTCTGTTCTGTCCCAGAGTCTGACGTTGCTGATCTTCTCTGGCCAGTGGATTTTCAAAATTCTTCTAAGGCAACTGTTCATGAAGGTCTGTACTCTGTTGACTGTGGTTTTTGTCAATCTCCATGTCTCTGCTCCATATAGGAGAACTGCTTTTACATTGGAGTTGAAAATCCGGACTTTGGTGTGTTGTGACAGCTCTCTGGAACTCCACACTTTTTTCAACTGGAGAAAGGCTGCTCTGGCTTTACCGATTCGTGCTCTGACATCTGCATCAGTGCCGCCTTTTTTGTCTATGATGCTCCCGAGATAGGTGAAGGACTCCACCTCCTCCAACGGGGTGCCAGCAAGCAAGACTGGTTCTTCCCTGGTTGCGTTCAGCCTCATTGTCTTTGTTTTCTGTTTGTGAATGGTGAGGCCCACTTGGGACGAGATGTCAGCAAGCCTCGTGGTCTTGTCCTGCATTTGTTGATAAGTGTGGGACAGTAATGCCAAGTCGTCTGCAAAATCGAGGTCGTCAAGCTGTGTCCACAGTGTCCACTGTATTCCACTTCGTCTGTGCTCTGTGGTCATCTTCATGACCCAGTCTATGGCCAGTAGGAAGAGGAACGGAGACAGCAGACACCCCTGCCTGACACCAGTTCTGACCTGGAGCTCTCTGGTGAACTGCCCTTCGTGGATCACGCGACATGTCATGCCATCATAGCTGCTCTTGATCAGGCGGACGAGCTTTGTGGGTACACCGTAGTGTCGTAGGAGTTTCCACAGAGTCTCTCGGTCCACGCTGTCAAATGCTTTCTCATAATCCACAAAGTTGACGTACATCGGGGAGCTCCACTCCAGAGACTGTTCCACGATGATGCGGAGAGTGGCGATCTGGTCTGTACATGATCGGTTCTTCCTGAATCCTGCTTGCTGGTCTCTCAGCTGGGTTCAGCGGAGCTCTTCATTCTTTCTAGGATGATCCTGTTGAAGACCTTTCCTGGTACTGACAGCAAGGTGATTCCTCTGTAGTTGGAACACTTGCTGAGGTCGCCTTTCTTGGGAAGCTTGATTAGGTACCCCTCCTTCCAGTCAGCCGGCATCACCTCCTCTTCCCAGATCTTTCCAAACAGTGGGTACAGCATCTCAACTGTTGTCTCTAGGTCTGCTTTCAGAGACTCCGCTGGGATGCCATCTGGCCCTGCTGCTTTGCCATTCTTCAAAAATGCCACTGCTTTTCTGATCTCTTCCCGGCTGGGTCTGTCACAGCTGATGGGTAGGTCGGTCTCTGCCGGCTGGATGTCGGGGGGGGGGTCGGGTGGGCTAGGTCTGTTCAGTAACTCTTCAAAATACTCGGCCCATCTATCGAGTTGGTCTGCTCTGTCTGCAATAGGCTTGCCTTCTTTGTCTTTTACTGGTCTTTCTGTATGGCCATACTTACCCGACAATCTTCTGGTAATGTCGTAGAGCTGTTTCATGTTGCCGCTGCCTGCTGCCTTTTCTGCCTCTGCTGCCAGGCTGTCTGTGTAGGCCCTCTTGTCTGCCCTGATACTCCTCTTCACCTCGCGGTTGGCTTCCGAGTATTCCCCCTGTGCCCTTACTTTGGCTGCTCTCGTGCGACTGTTGTTGACCGCTGCTTTCTTCTGCTTCCTCGCTTCTATCTTCTTCAAGGTCTGTGCCGACAGCCAGTCCTTGTGGTGGTGTTTCCTCAACCCTACAGTGTCTTTGCAGGTTGAGTTCAGCGCCTCTCTAACTGCCTTCCACTGCTGCTCTGTGGTGACCTCCTCCTCTTCATAACCCCACCCGGGTCTGCCCTGGGGTACTTGGGTGGGGTTAGGTATTTTTTAGTTCCCAGGGTCACCCTGGTCAGCCCCACAGGGTGGGTTTTTCTCTCTATTCTGGGGGCATGTGTTTCTGTCTACCCTTTGTCCATTCACCTGTATTTGCCTTTTTAAAACTCTCCCTACTGTCTGCACTGCCTGTAGCTCTTGATATTGGATGTGTGTTGCTAAATGGTCTTAGCTTTAATTAGGCCCCATGTTGTAGGTTTCTTTAACATATTTGACCGGCTGGCGACATACATTCAATTTTCTGTTTAGTTTTTTTTCACAAGCAGTGCAGGCACGTCCTGAGAAAGCCTTGTTGCTGTCGGGACGTTAAGCAATGTACAATCAATCCTCCTCTTCATTTACTAGCTCCTGTAGCGCTTGAAACCGGTTGGACAGCACCAGTTTGAACTCTTCTCTAACTCCAGTTTCTCTCAGGAAGCCTACATTATAGCGCTGTCTTCTTGTTGTCTCTGTGCGGCTTTTCTTTAGCTTGAGCTTCATTCTTAAGGTAAGCAGATGGTGGTCTGAGGCGACATCTGCTCCCCTCCTCACTCGAACATCTTGAAGGGATCTTCTGAATTTCTTGCTAATGCAGATATGGTCTATTTGGTTCTCTGTTGTATGGTCAGGTGAGACCCAAGTTGCTTTGTGTATTCTTCTGTGTGGGAAGATGCTGCCTCCAATGACAAGTCGGTTTAGAGCACAAAAGTCTACAAACCTCTCCCCGTTCTCACTCATCTCCGAGCCTAGTCCCTGTCTCCCCATCACCTCTTCGTATCCGGTGTTGTCCTCCCCTATTTTGGCATTAAAATCGCCCATGACGATGGTGATGTCTCGCTCCGCACATTTGTCCACGGCACTCTGGAGTCGGTCGTAGAACTCTTGTTTCTCTTCCTCGTCACTGTCATTGGTGGGCGCATAACACTGGATGACGTTCAGCTTGAGCTTTTTCTTGGTTCTAAAGGCTGCTGTTATAATTCTTGGCCCAAGAGGTTCCCAGCCCATCAGCGCTCTCTGTGCCACTGGTGACAGCATGAGTGCTACTCCTTCTGTATGGGGGGCATTCTCCTCTTCATGACCTGAATACAGAATCATCTCCCCACTTAACAGCCTTTTCTGGCCAGACTGCGTCCATCTGGCTTCACTGATGCCTAGCAGGGAAAGGTTGTACTTTTGCATTTCCGCTGCTATCTGGGTGGCCTTGCCGCTCTGGTACATGGTCTTGACGTTCCATGTGCCCATGGTTGTATCCCTGGATAGAGAGAGGCGGCTCGGTCCTGTGGCTTCCGAAGACTTCCGGCTTTCACCACAGGACGTCATAAGTCTTCTAGTAGAAGAACCTTCCTCCTCCAGGAAAGGAATTACTGGTAGTCTTTTCGTCGGCGTTTTTGTAGCTATTTCCTTTTTTGCAGGGTGGGGAAGCTAACCCCACGCCCAACCCCCTTACTAGGAGGACCAGGGGTTTTCTGTCGGGGTCACCTTCCCTTAGACCATGTTGGTTCACGGCACCTTATTTCATTCGGTGGTGGGGGGTGGTTGGTAGGGGGGGGTGGTAGGTGTTGCGATGGGTGGGGTTGGGGTGGGAGTTGGTTGTGTGGGAGGAGGGGGTGGGTTGAGGGGGGGTGGTGGGTGGAGGGCGTGGGGGTAGGGCTGGGGGGGAAGAAGGGGGTAAGGAGAGGTGGGCGCATTGGGGGGGGGGTGAGGGAGGGTGGGGTTTTTTGGTTGGGGGTGGGTGGGGGGGGGGGGGGTGGGGGGGGGTGGGGTGGGGTGGGTGGGGGGGTGTGGGGTGGGGTGGGTGGGGGGGGGGTGGGGGGGGGTGGGGGTGGTGGGGGGGGGTGGGGGGTGGGTGGGTGGGGGTGGTGGGGTGGGGTGGGTGGGTGTGGGGGTGGGGGGTGGGGGGTGGGTGTGGGGTGGGGGGTGGGGTGGGGGGTGTGTGGGGGGGGTGGGGTGTGGGGGTGTTGGGGGTGGGGTGGGGGGTGGGGGTGTTGGGTGGTGGGGTGGGGGTGTGGGGGGGGGTGTGGGGTGGTGGTGGGGTGGGGGTGGGGGGTGTGGGTGGTGGGTTGTGGGGGGGTGGGGGGGTGTGGGTGGGGGTGGGGTGGGGGTGTGGGTGGGGTGGGTGGGGGTGGGGGGGTGGGGGGGTGGGGTGTGGGGGGTGTGGGTGGGGGTGGGGGTGGTGTGGGGGGGGTGGGGTGGGGTGGGGGGGGTGGTGGGTGGGGTGGTGGGGTGGGGGTGGGTGTGGGGGGGGTGGTGGGGGGGTGTGGGGGGTGGGTGGTGTGGGGGGGGGTGGGTGGGTGTGGGGGGGTGGTGTTGTGGGTGGGGGTGTGTGGGGTTGTGGGGTGGGGTGGGGTGGGGGGTGGGGGGTGGGTGGTGTGGGGTGGGGGGGGTGGTGGGGGTGGGGGGTGTGGGTGGGGGGTGTGGTGTGGGGGTGGGGTGGGGTGTGTGGGTGGGGGGTGGTGGGTGTGGGGGGTGGGGGTGGTGTGGGGGTGGGGGGTGGGGGTGGGGGGTGGTGGGTGGGTGTTGGGGGGGGGGTGTGGGGTGGGGGTGTGGGGTGGTTGGGGGGGTGGGTGGGGGTGGGGGTGGTGGGGTGGGTGGGTGGTGGGTGTGGGGTGGGGGGTGGTGGGGTGGTGGTGGGTGGGGGGTGTGGGGTGGGGGGGGTGGGGTGGGGGGTGGGGGTGTGGGGGGTGTGGGTGGGGGGGTGGGGTGGGGGGGGTGTGGGGTGTGGTGGGGGTGGGGGGGGTGTGGTTGGTGGGGGGTGGGGGGGGTGGGTGGGGGGGGTGGGGTGGGGTGGGGGTGTGGTGGGTGGTGGGGTGGGGGGGTGGGTGGGGGGTGGGGGGGGGGGTGTGGGGGGGGTGGGGGGTGGGGGTGGGTGGGGGGTGGGGGGGTGGGGTGGGGTGTGGGGGGGGGGTGGGGGGGGGGTGGGGGGGGGGGTGGGTGGGGGTTGTGGGGTGGGTGGGTGGTGTTGGGGGGGGGGGGGTGGTGGGGGTGGGGTGGGTGGGGGTGGGGGTGGGGTGGTGGGGTGGGTTGTGGGTGGGGTGGGGTGGGGTGGTTGTGGGTGGGGTGGGGGTGGGGTGGTGGGTGTGGGGGGGGTGGGGGGTGGGGGGGGGTGGGGTGGGGGGGTGGTGGGTGTGGGTGGGGTGGGGGGGGGGGGGGGTGGGGTGGGTGGTTGTGGGGTGTGGGGGTTGGGTGGTTGGGTGGGGGGGGGGGTGGGTGGGGGGTGGTGGTGTGGGGGGGGGGTGGGTGGGGGGGTTGGTGGGTGGGGGTGGGGGGTTGGTGGGGTGGGGTGGTGTGGTGGGGGGGTGGGGTGGTGGGTTGTGGGTGGTGGTGGGGTGGGTGGGGGTGGGGGTGGTGTTGGGGGTGTGGTGGGGGTGGGGTGGTGGGGTGGGGGTGGGGGGGTGGGTGGGGTGTGGGGGGGTGGGGGGGTGGGTGTGTGGGTGGTGGGGTGGGGGGGGTTGGGGTGGGGGTGGTGGTGGGTGGTGGGGTGGGGGGGTGGTTGGGTGGGGTGGGTGGGGTGTGGGGGGGGTGTGGTGGTGGTGGGGTGGGTGGGTGG
This sequence comes from Semisulcospira habei, assembly GCA_036245525.1. NCBI lineage: Eukaryota > Metazoa > Mollusca > Gastropoda > Semisulcospiridae > Semisulcospira > Semisulcospira habei. Next base: position 188,606,401 of record BTPG01000004.1, on the reverse strand, counting down.
TGGTTGGTGGGGGTGTGGGGTGGGTGGTGGGTGGGTGGTTGGTGGGTTGTGGGGTGTTGTGGGGTGGGTGGGGGTGTGGTGTGGTGGGGTGGTGGGTGGGGGTGGGGTGGGTTGGGTTTTTTTGTGGTTGTGGGGGGGGGGGGGGTGTTGGTGGGGGGTTGGTTTGAGTGGAGGTGTGGGTGGGGTTTGATGGGATGGGTTGGTGGTGTGGGTGGTATTTTGGTAATGGGGATTGGTGGTTGGGTAGATGTGGGTGAATTTTAGTTTATGGGTGTTTGGGATTGGGGGTGTGAATGGTGGGTTTGGGTGGGAGTGATTTGAATGGTTGTAGGGATATGGTGGGAGATTATTATTATAATAGGTAGTGTGGGTTGGTAATGTGGGTTGGTAGTTTATGTAGGAGGTGAGAGTGTGATGTAGGGTTGGTGAAGAATGGTGGATGAGATGGGGGGAGGGGGTGGAAGGGGTGGATTGGGTAAAAGATATGATGTAAGGGTTTGGGTGGTGTATTGAATAGGTTTGGGGTGGGGGAGGGGGTTGGAGGGGGGGGGATGTGATGTATGTGTGATATGATAGTATTAGTGTTGTTGGGTGGATTTTGATGGGATTGAATGAGGGGAAAAGTGGTTACCGAGTAGCCATTGTGAAAAAACGCAAACTGAAGTGGTATGGGCATGTCACTCGTTCAGCAGGGCTTGTCAAAACAATCCTGCAAGGCACTGTGCAAGGAGGACGAAGGAGAGGAAGACAGAGGAAAAGATGGGAGGACAATATCTCAGAGTGGACAGGACTCTAAGAATGGCAGAGAACAGAGAGGAATGGAGGGAGCTGGTTGCCAAGTCATCAGTGGTGCCCCAACGGTCGGCAAGACTACGGGATATAGATAGATGGATAGATAGATAGGCAGCATTTTTCATTTCTAAACAGTATCTACTACCTACTGCCATTTTCTGCCAAAAACTGGTATTTAATCAGGGAATTGCTGGTCAATGCGAATCCAATGAATTTTTTGGTTACCCTTTGGCTGTTGGTAGCACTTTTTGTTGTGATGATTCCTGCTAGAATCATCGCCACAAAAGCGTGACTGACAGTCATCTAACAGCCACGGCAGCATTTCTCAAATTTTACAAGTGTCATCCCTCATTTATGTGCCAGTTGCAGGAGATGGATTGATCAAGACAGTAATTTAAGGGCAGAGCCAGATCAGCTTCTATTAACTCATTTAGCCCCAACGCCCTACAGCAGCAGAAGTTTTGAGGATAATAAGTCAAGGGTAGTGCCAGACTAGCTTGGTGCCAGAAGGCACCAAGCTAATCAGGCAATACCCTTGATTTATCATGGTCAATCTATCTCCAGCTTTAGTGTGTTATGGCTAAATGGGTTAACTCATTCAGCCTGACGGCTGTATTTGCCCAGTTTCGGAGGCGTCATTTAATGACTGTGCACTAGTTACAGGAGATGGATCAACCATGATAATTCAAGGGCAGTGCCAGATTAGCTTGGCGCCAACAGGCGCCAAGCTAATCTGACACTACCCTTGAATTATCATGGTCGACCCATCTCCTGCTGTAGTGCGTCAGGGCTGAATGGGTTAAGATGGGTTAAGATAACATTTCAAGGCTGCGTGTATGGGATCAGCTGAAATGTCCGCATGTTGCTTTGTTCCAGGGGAAATGTCTGAAGACACTGAAAGGCCACAGTAACTATGTATTTTGTTGCAACTTCAACCCACAGTCAAACCTTATTGTCTCCGGATCCGTAAGTCTTTATTAAATGTGTACTGATCTGTGATATTGGACCCTGCAGCCAAGGGCTGCGAGCTTCAAAATTACAGACCAGCAAAGAAGTTAAATACATGTAAATGTAATTATGTTACAGTTTGTAAGTTACATAATGTAATAATGCTGTTTTTTATCAGCAGTGTATTGAAATAAAGTGCAGCAGAACCTGTTTTGTGTGACGATCCTGTAGCCACCTAAATGATCGTCTTTAATGACAGGTGACACATTTTAAGACCACTTTCTTGCAGAAACAGGTTCCACTGTCCGGGAAAATGCAATACCATGCATGAAAGTTTATTGCTAAATATCATGCATTCCTTAAATGTGAACACATTTAAACTTGCTTTGATTTCATCTCAATTTTCATAAAATGTCTTCACGTGCTTCAGGAACATTCATCAATTTTTCAGATTTTCAAAATGGTTCAAATATTTTTATGTAAAAGGGCTTTGCCCACCTGGGCTCCCACATGGTTACAGCCCCTTTGACCTCTAGCACAGATTTCCTGAATCTGAATCTCCAACTCTTGGGCATCATTATATTTTACAATAATTTTTGTTTGTTTGAGAAATTGCCCAGTTTTTGTGGTAGAAAGCTCCCATTATGGGAGAATAAAGTGCTGTTACACGTTTCAAATCTGTCCGTGATGAGTAATGCAACTATTTTTTCCTGCCCGCTGCAGTTTGACGAAAGCGTGCGCATCTGGGACGTGAAAACTGGGAAGTGCCTGAAGACATTGCCAGCCCACTCTGACCCTGTTACTGCTGTAAGTAGATCGTATTTTCACTTATCATTAACCACACCACATCATATCATAACCACATCATTAACCACTTTACTGCTGAAATAAAATTGACTACCAACCAACTGCAAGAGGCGTAGATCCTCATGAGCCCCCGCATTCGCCGGGGCTCATGAGGATCTACGCCTCTTGCTAAAATCACTTTGTATCCGTGTTCCTTGGATGGCTGGGCAACTTTGACGTTGAATTTACAATGATTTCTATTATGAAAACACAGTTGTCATCCGCTGGCCGTGAAGGGGTTTACTAAGGCTGATACACTACAACAGAATATGGATTGACCATAATAGTTTCAGGGTGGTGCCAGAATAGGGTGAAGCATCTGAGCGCCACTATTCTGGCACCACCCTGGAACTATCATTGTCAGCCCATTGCCTGAACTGATGTATAGTTTTCTTGGTATGCAGTCTACAGTAGACAACAAAAATTTAGGACTGTCAACCTCAGGGTGGGGGGAATGGGGTGGGTGGGGTGGTGTGTGGGGGGTGATGACGGAAGGGAGTGGGAGAGGGGTGTGTCAGTGTGTTAACCATAAAACCTGACAGGCTATGACGGGATTTGGATCAATCATGATAATTGTTAGCAATACAGCGAGACTTGCCTGTAAGATGAAGCTGATTGCAAATTCTTACGAATTTGTTGTAGACCGGAACTAGTGCACTTGAGAAACGCGTGCTGCCTATCCCCTCAGTATTGAAAGACAGCTCATTACCACTGACAAAACCCCGGAACAAGTGCACCTTACAACGAAGTGAAAGGGCAGGGTAGAGCACAGTGCTCTTCAACACAATGTGGGGTGGGCAAGTGCACTAGTTCCGGTCAACAACAAATTTGTAAGAATTTGCAATCAGCTTCACCTTACAGGTAAGTCTCGCTGTATTGCTAACAATTCTTACTCATTTCCTGTCTCCCGTCAATAAGTGCACTTGAGATTTGAGAGCAACAGTGGTAATGAGCTTAAAGGCTAAGTCATACTGAAATGAACAGCAGCCTTACCTCTACTTCTTTGCCAGATACCTGTCCATCACCACCTGACCTAAGGTGGGTTTCACACTCGGAACCCGGCAATAAAAACGTGAGAAGGTGGTGGCATTTGTCAATCTCGCAGCTTTCATGATGACATCTGTGGAAGCATCCATATCTTTTGCTGTCGAGGTGCTGGCCAGCCTGGTGGAGTGAGCAGAATAATTCAGTGTCCAACTGTGCTCTCTCTAGAGTCCATTTTAGCCACCTGGCCACAGTATTTGAGCTTGGCCTGTTGTGCGGAGCGAGCATTGCAACAAACAGACTTGTTTTGTCCATCAGCTCCAGTTTTTCTTTGCGTTTCAAATATTCTTTTAACATCTGAATCACACACAAAGAACTGTCTGTTGGAAAAGCATGAAGTTCAATGGGTTCCTGATGTTTTCCCCTTGAATGCTTTAACAGTTTATATACATAAAATATACACTTGCGTTCTGACAAGTGCATGTTAGTAACATCTAGCGCTCGTAGCGTTTGGCACCTCTGTCCAGAGAGCAAAGCAATAAGCATTACAAGTTTTAACATGAGCTCTTTGAACATAAGTTTGTTAAGAGGCACCCATGTCTTCAGCATGTCCAACACTACATTCACATCCCATGTGCTATGGTATTTGGGAAACACTGGTTTTCTCTCAAACACACCCTTCATGAATCTCTTAACTACTTCTGTAGATCCTAGCGGTACTCCATCGTCTCTTCTCTTCTCTTGGCTTGATCCCCACCCGGGTCTGCCCTGGGGGACTTGGGTGGGGTTAGGTATTTTTTAGTTCCCAGGGTCACCCTGGTCAGCCTCACAGGGTGGGTTTTTCTCTCCATTCTGGGGCATGTGTTTCTGTCTACCCTTTGTCCATTCACCTGTATTTGCCTTTTTAAAATTCTCCCTACTGTCTGCACTGCCTGTAGCTCTTGATATTGGATGTGTGTTGCTAAATGGTCTTAGCTTTATTTAGGCCCCATGTTGTAGGTTTATTTAACGTATTTGACCGGCTGGCAACATACATTCAATTTTCTGTTTAGTTTTTTTTCACAAGCAGTGCAGGCACGTCCTGAGAAAGCCTTGTTGCTGTCGGGACGTTAAGCAATGTACAATCAATCAATCAATTCTCTTGGCTTGACTTCGCGAACGAAGATTCTATAGGGCTTGCCCACGTCGTCTGCAGGCATTTTCGTGGCTGCGGAGGCCAATCCGGGACAGGCAGGTTCGACCGCAGTGGCTGCAGGGGAAGGTCTGGTCAGGGTTCTGAGTTACGACAACTCTGTTTTTTCTTCTGATCCGCTTGTCCTTAACTCTTAAACGTTTGCCTCCCTTGACATCGATGGAATTCCATCGACGCTTTCACAGTGGAATTTTCCACTGCTATGAAAAATTTAGAATCGTCTTTTTTTTAAAAATTTCACTAATTTTATTAGTTGTATAGGGTTCACATTAATGTTTGAATGACTCCATGCTGTAAAAATAAGATTATATTAAAATAAAATAAAATAAATTTGCATCCTATCACGTGCTTGCTCTCTGCAAATTCTTCACCATCTTGTTTGAGTTGCGATCTTCTTGTGCGCATTTCTTTCGTCGATTTCTCGCTATCATGAGTTCAGAGGAGAATGAAAACGGAACGGATTACTCCACTGATGTATCCTTGGATAATTCTGATGGTGCAGACGAAACCTTGGGGAGGAATGGCTTTGGAAATCGCCGTGTTCCACATGACAGGTACAGACTTCCTTGTGTCTATTTTTAGATATGTCATTCTTGTGTTTACGAAGCAAAAGTTACGCTAAAAAAGCATCAATAATAACAACGACGTCTAAATTATGGCAGGAATAGTATATCTGTACACCTTTTATGTGGGTTCATCTCTTTTTGCTCAAGTTTTCATTAATATTTTAGCGTATACTGAGGTAACTAGGAGGCTGTCTGCTTTGTTTACATTATGGCTGCCACTGGTGTCAGTGTGAGAGGGAAACTGTCATCGCTTCTGATCATGTTTACATGCATAATATCAACAAAACAATACATGCTTTGTATTTATTGCATTCCATACTTTGTGTTTGCAGTGCCTGGAGCTATGGGAATCTGGATCCTGGCCCTACTGACCCCATGCCCAAGTTCAGACCTTACAAAACACCTGGCATACAGCTACCTGACTGCCGCACAAGGGACGATGTGAGGAGATACGTGACACCTGCCTGCTTCTTCAAACTCTTCTTCACCCTGGACATCGTTACCCGCATCTGTGAGAGGACTAACGACTATGCAAGGATGCATGGGCCTGATAAGCCTACTATCTATCAAGGCTGGAAAGACGTCACCACAGATGAACTGTATGTATACTTTGCATTGCTTATGTACATGGCCATTGTGAAAGCTCCAAATGAAGCTGCATACTGGTCGACCACTGCTCTGTACCATGGACTGTGGGCAAGGAAATTTATGAGTTATGCTCGTTTCAAGGCCCTTCAGGCCTTTGTGAAAGTGTGCAATGCTGCTACCGAGAACAATGTGAGTGATAAACTGTGTAAGGTACGCCTTCTTCATGACTACATCAAGGCCAAGTGCAAGAAACTTTATCAACCGTATATGAATCTGTCTGTGGATGAGAGAATGGTACGAAACCGTGGTAGATTCACATTCAGGCAGATTGTGAAGGATAAGCCCACAAGGTGGGGAATGAAGTTGTGGATTTTAGCAGATTCTTCTAATGGCTACTTATGATTTTGATGTATATACTGGAAAAAGCACTGAAAAGTCACACTTTGGTCTGGCTTATGATGTTATGAAGCTGTGTAAAAGTGTTTTCAAGCAAGGTTATCATGTATTTTTTTGATAACTTTTATACAGGTGTAGCACTAATGAAAGATTTATTAGCTAATGGTGTTCTTGCGTGCGGCACTGCCATTGCCAGTCGTAAAGGCATACCACCATTATTCAAGGATACAAAATCCTTTTCCAAGAATACTAGAGGCTCTGTGAGATGGTTGAGGGAGGGAAATTTATTATTTACAATGGCCTGATAATAAGCCTGTCACATTTGTTAGCTCCATGCATGAGAATGGCAGTAGTTATAAGTACGTACAACGGCGTAATAAAGTAAATGGTGCCTTTAGGGCAATAAAAGTGCGTCAGCCCAAACTTGTAGATAGTTATAATAAATATATGGGTGGGGTGGATAAAAGTGACCAGTTAATTGGTAAATATAAAACTCTGAGAAAAACTCACAGGTACTGGAAAACCTTGTTTTTTCATTTTCTTGACATTGCGCGAGTAAATTCCTACATACTTTTTAATGATTTTCGACGGAAAACCCTGATATTCCAGAGTTACAAACTACAAAGGCAAAAAAAGTTCAATCAGCTGAAATTCACTGAGGAATTAATTAGAGAACTTGCTGGAATAGATGAAAATAGTGATGTGCCTCTGTTCAAGAAGACTAACAGCCGGGCACCTACTCCAGTGCCAACGCCTAACCACGCAATGCAGCCGGTGATGATGGAAAAGGCAAAAAATTGTAGATTATGTAATGCCAGTAAAAAAGTTGAAAGAAAAACACATGTGAAATGTTCTGTGTGTGATAAATCTTTGTGTTTTACAAACAAGAGAAACTGCCTTCTTCAAGCTCACCTGTAGATGCTGTGTAAAGTGTATTTGTACTTTGGAATTTTCACCTGCAAATATTTTCACTGCAAGCTAAGCATTGATTTATAAACAAATTATGTGTATAAATGTAGAAACATGTGGCTTTTTGAACACAGCTGAATTCCATGGTTGCAAACAGAAAGAAATATAAATAGTGAACAGTCTGTTTATGTTGTTCATAGCAGTTCATTATTGTGAGCTACTTTCATTGTTTTCATTTTGTGCTACGTTTACGTATTTCAGTCACTTTGTCTTCATGAGGATAGAACATACATTTATAAAGCAATTTTGACATACTTGGGCTTGTTTTGTCAGGAATTGCAGTGGTTTTCAGAATTAACTTCTTTTAGTGACTGTTGTGCAGTAATAAAAAATTTTTCTTCTTTGCGACTATTGAATGTTTAATATTTTGCGGTAAAATAAAAATAAAATTTAGACATTGAACCCTTCTTCATGATTTACAGTGTAATTATTTCTAGTTGTTAGTGTGCCTGTTTGAAAGAAAATTCAATTTGCTTTCAACTGATATATAATATGTCTATAATATGTTAACACATGCACTAGTTTTGTGTATTTTTAACCATTTACCTGTTGCGCTGTCAAAAATGCATACAATTTGCACGAACGTTTAAGAGTTAAGGTTAGCTCTGCGAGAGTCCTCAAAGGAGACGGCTGCCTTGTGAATGGTGGAGCGCCAGGTGTCACGGTCCGCAGCAAGCGAAGACCACTGGCGGTGGTCGATTTGGCAGGCACTAAGTGACTTCTTGAGACCGTCTTTGTATCTCTTCTTTGGTGCCCCTCTGTCTCTGTGTCCTGTGGCGAGCTCGCCGAACAGAGTGATCTTGGGTAGGCGATGATCCTCCATCCTGGAGACGTGCCCCGCCCAGCGAAGCTGTGTCCGCAGCAGCAAAGCCTCGATGCTCACAGTTTCCGCCTGTTCAAGGACCTCGATGTTGGTGACATAGTCACTCCAGTGAATGCTGAGGATGGTACGCAGGCAGCGCTGGTGAAAGCGTTCGAGGAGTCGTAGTTGGCTGCGGTAGAGGGCCCAGGACTCGGAACCGTACAGCAGGGTGGTGAGGACGACAGTTCTGTACACGTTGATCTTGGTGCCTTTTTTCAGCTGTTGATTGTGCCACACCCGCTTGAATAGTCGCCCGAAAGCACTGTTCGCTTTTGCCAGCCTGTTGTCCAGCTCCTTGTCCAGCTTGGCGTCTGACGTGATGATGCAGCCAAGGTAGGTAAACTGGTGTACAGACTTCAGTTCGGACTCGCCGATGGTAAAGTGGGGAGGGCGATGCTCTTCCTTGGGTGCCGGCTGATGAAGGACCTCTGTCTTTTTCAGACTGACCTCAAGTCCAAAGAGCTGGGCGGCATCTGCGAAGCAGGACGTAATGCACTGCAAGGCTCTCTCTGTGTGTGCAACGAGGGCAGCGTCATCAGCAAAGAGCAGCTCACGAATCAGTTGGTCTAGGGTTTTCTTGTGGGCCTGCAGTCGTCTTGAGGTTGAACAGGCTGCCATCGAGATGATACCTTATGTACACTGCGTCGTCATAGTCGAGGTCCGCTGTGGCCTGCTTCAACATCATGCTGAAGAAGATGGTGAAGAGGGTCGGTGCCAGCACGCAGCCTTGCTTCACGCCGTTGCGAATGGGGAATGGTTCTGAGAGGTCACTGTTTAGTCTGACCTGGCCTTGCTGGTCCTCGTGCAGCTGGACGATCATGTTGAGGAACTTTGGGGGACAACCTAGTCGCTCCAGGATCTGCCACATACCTTGCCTGCTCACAGTGTCAAACGCTTTTGTTAGGTCGACAAACGTTACGTACAGCCCTCCATCGTATGTACACAAATAACGGCTGACCACGCTGTAGCTATAGTATTATAGGACAACTCATTGAGTGCCAATGATGCAAGAAAGTTGACTGCCTCGGCTAGCGGCGGTGAAACGTGATCCACCGATCTCTCACTCGCGTACCGTCTCCAACGAGTGATGTATCCTTCGTACAAGCGACGGGTGGCCGGTCGCCACGATAACATGATGATGGCAGTTGCATCTGAAGAAAATCCCTCACCTCTGTATCTATCCCTGACATCTTGCATATGAGTAGTTCTAGTTTTTAGCGCAGAGGGTGTCTTCGCTTGGTTGATATAATAAAGTCTCTCTTGCTGACAGCAGTATTGGTTCTGCTACCAGCATTTGCATCAGCACCGACCCAAAAATCTGGTTTCGCCACGCTGGTGCCACTACAACTCCCCTGGCTTTGTCCTTGTTTATCTTTGCCAGGACCGCCGGTAACCGACTGAAAGGTGGAGAAACATAGACAGTATTATCACCCCAACCAATGGAGAAAGCATCCACAGCGCAAGCCCCAGGGTCTGGGAGAAAAGATACATACTTCCGAAACTGAGCATTGATTCTGGATGCAAATAGATCAACTGACGGTCTGACATTTAAAAACCGGAGTGACTCTTTAAGGAGTTCAGGGTCAATTCTCCACTCTGTGTCACTGTGCAACTGTCTGGACAGACGATCTGCTTCTACATTCTCAGTACCTGGTATGTGTGCTGCACTCGGCCACAGTCTCATCTGGTCACACCAGAGCCAGATATCCAGAGTAACTTCATTCAGCGAACTCGCTTTCATTGTGCCCATCTTGTTTACGCAAGCAACAGCCGTGGTGTTGTCTGTCAGTACACGCACATGTATGTCTCTCATATCTCGTAGGAGTGATTTTAACCCAAAGAGAATAGCTTTAAGCTCAAGAAAGTTTATGTGTTGCTTTTTGTCATTTTCATTCCAAATTCCCTTAGCTGTCCGAGTAGTGCCATCAACCACAGCCCCCTAGCCTAAAAGCGAGCTATCTGTTTTCAGCGTAACGGTAGGGTCTTCCCTCTGGAGGGGAGCTTTTTGGTGTCCGATGTTATCAACCCACCATTGCAGCTCAAGAACCGCGTCTTGTGTTATAGGCATGATTTTCTCCCAGTTTCCTTTGTTTTCTTTGAGAGCCCAGAGTTTGCCTTGTTCGAGGGTCCTATAATAGAGAGGGCCTAGGGGTACCACCAAAATACTTGCCACCATGAGTCCTATTACAGAAGCTACTGCTCTAATTTTGGCTACTGGTTTTCTCATTATTTCGGAACACGCTTCGCTCAGTTTTTGCTTACATTCGTTCGTCAGTCTCACCGACATGTCTGTAGAATCAATCACGAATCCCAAGTATGTAATCTCTTGCGTGGGTAAGAATTGAGATTTGTCACCGTGGACCGTGAACCCCACTGCATCAGACAGTCTAATCGTATCGATAACATTTTGAACTGTGTCCTCTTTTGTCTTGCCCACTAAGAGGCTGTCTTCAATGAAGGACATGATTTAATGTCCCAAATCATGCAGCCTTGCCAGGATTGGTTTTGTGAGTTTCGTAAACTTCCTGAGTATTGGGCCAAGGCCCATTGGCGCTGCTCGGAAACAATACAATTTGTCTCTCCAGCGAAATTTTAGGTACTTCTGTATTCGGTATGAATAGGGACAGAGTAGTACGCATCTCGAAGATCAATGCGAAATGGCAGTCTTTAGTGACAAGATTAAGTACAGTATGAATGGTTTCCATTTTGAATTTCTGGTACTCAATGTCTCTGTTCAGAAAACGAAGGTAAATATGACCCGGTGGGTATGGTCACGTTTTTCTCTGAGAAAAATGGGAGAGACAAATTGATCTGCTTCATTGCAAGATTCTTTAATGACCCCTTTTCGTAGCAGGTCTTTGACTTCTGCATCCACCGTTTTGTTTTCTGCTTCACTGAAATATAACTGTGCTTTACACAGCGGCTTAATGTCAGGTGTCTTATCAAAACTAAGTTTTGCACCTATGACCGTTTCTAGCACTTGCTGGTCGGAAGTAAGAGTTTCCCAAAATTTCAATTTAGTACCAATCTGGCCTGCTTTGAAGGACATATGTTTCCTGTTCAGGTACTCGCGCACTCAAGGTATGCACAGTTCAAAAGTACTGACCTCGTTTGTAGTGGGGAGTGGCAGGTGTTCGTCTAGAACTTCCAGGGAAAGTTCCCCACGCGGGGTAGGCTTTTCCGCCCTGCCCCCGCTTCCAGCCCTTTCTCTGTCGGCCTAAAAAAGAGTTGTCACCATTGGTCCTGCCAGCTTGTGGCTGACTGTGATGCCAGCCATGACTACGCATATCTTGACCGATTTTGTCTGTTTCGTGGGCTTCTTGGAGGGATTTCCCAAAATCTGTGCCATGAGGGTAGAGCCACTCAGAGGTTATTGCCACGTGCGGAGCACAGATGCCGGCAGTTTTGCGCGGCAAACATTTTCGCTGCAAGTCTCTGTGCTTCTGTGAGAGGTCCTTGCTGGCATGTCCGGTCAAAGCCAACACGTCCAAAAGATTTGTTATACAATCAGAGATTGAGGCCCTGACCTTGGTCAGGTCGACCCCCGGTGCGGTCAAGCTGTCCCATACGGTCAGAAGCTTATCGGTGCACAAGGTCACCGCGACAGCTGCCTTAGAAAAGGTAGTTTGAGTATTGTACATTCGTACGTCCGCCTGACGCGTGTTGGGTTTTAGCACACGAAACACCGCTTCATTTGTGCGGGGCACACTCAAATTTGTTTCATCAAAAACATTACCGATGACATGACCTATGGGAGTGTCTACTACTTACTCAATTCTAGCCTAAGAACTCGTTGTGTTAACACACAACCCGGGAGGCACTCAGGGAACCCCGAGGGGGCCAAGAGTTGTCTCCCGATACTCCCCATCCGGAACCGAGTACCCATAATTCCTCAGTCAGTCTACTTAGGCTTACGCTGTTCAGACGTGTTGCTCTAGCCTACGGATTTTGGGATTCGACCGGTTCGCCGGTCTTCGACGGACTTGGTTCTTCTCTTGACTTCTTCGTCGGGCCCCCCTGTTCCTGGTGGCTCTGGTATCCCTTCTTCGTTGGCAGCTGCCCGCTTGGCTACCTGAAGTGCCTGGGCTACGCTGTGAACTTCGCTGGGTCTTCGCCGCGCGTGCCTTGGTTTTGGATTTTCTCCCCCCCCCCCCCCCCCCCCCCCTTCCCCCCCCCCCTTTCCCCCCCCCCCCCTTCCCCGGTCCCGCTCCGGGAAAAGGTAAGGTGACTGAGTTGGCCCTCGGCTGGTTCCCGGGCTGGGCACTGGTTGAGCAGGCACGAACGCGGTCTTCATTTGAGCTGTTGCTTGCGCCAGGATTCTTGACTTTTACTTGGCGGGTCTCGCGCCCGTTCCCCCTCTCCCTCCGTGTTGGTGTGGTATTGTTATTGACAGGGTCAAGTCTCCCTTTTTCGCTGTGGTTAGCAGCGTGGTTGTTGAAAGTTCCGCGGTTTTAACGGAAGGCATTTACGCGTGAGAGAAGAAATGAGACGTTGTAGTCTGGAACGGTCATTCTTAAACGGCGCAGATCCTAAGGTGGTCAGCTTCGTTTTCCAAGATGGCGTCTAACGATGCAAAGCTCCTTGTTCCTCGCGGTTAAAACCTTTACTGGAATGGGAATGGTGTGCAAGATCGGTGAAAGCTAAGTCTAACCTTATATCTGGCGCTTACCTACTCACTTATTCCTCACCTATGCTCTACCTGGTTGGGTTCGGGGAATGTGTTATGCTCCAGCCATCCCTTGACGCATTACGTTGGTGAATGTGGCGAGAGCCGACGCTTACTTCGGTACTGAGTCGGTCACGTAATGCCTGTTTTGTTATGGATACTGCAGACCTGTTTACCATATACGGGGGCGTATTAGATACATGGGAGATGCAAAGTATTAGTCAGTTGAGGGGACACTGACGACACCAAGATGACTTATTGTTGCTGTCATGGGGGAATATCATAAGCAGCAATAAATTCTCTTGCCACCACAGGTGCTACTCACATTCACTCACTCGCTCATTCCACATATTACAATGACAGGCTGCAAATGGACGGTGATTGGCACGGGTGAGCCCGTCGCCAACGCATCTCATGGCAGGCGCCAGTGACCTAATCCCGGCCCGAACCTCCCTGGAAAAAAAAAAAAAAAAAAAAAAACCCAGAGTGCTCAGACAGCCCTATGTCTCCTGGACGCACTGGTTTATGCTCTTTGGTTAAATTCCTACTTGTGCATGTGACTACCAGTTAACGTGAACAACATGCATAAAAATACAAGTTAACATGAACTACAGTAACGTTTTACTGTTGAAAGGTAATTAATTGCCTGCTGGCAACTTAAGACAACGATCAAAGCTGCACCTGGAGGCCCGTCGCTATAGTACAGCTCCGGTGTTTCGCGGGGGCACCGCTCCGACAAAGGTTCTGGGCCTGCCGCTTGCTTCAGGCCTATACTTGTCATGACATGCTTGAGTTTTGTTGTGCAGGATGTGTTGTAGGCTCAACTTAGCCTGGCGGTCCTCCCAGACCAAGGGTGTCTTCCACACCTGTAGGGGCCGGGATGTACCCGGCGTAGGACGTATACGCTGGGAAGACAGGTACACACTTTGGTGGTTGGGGGAGTTGCCTTGGCAGGATGGACAGACAGTGAGGTTAGCCGCGACTCCACTTCTTCGCAGAAGGTAGGTCACACAGGTGGGGTGCTTACCTGGGATTAACGGGGACCCTACTGGCTGCACTCTCTACCTTGCGGGGATGTATTGCAGGTCCGCGCGCTTGCTGACAGGTTGTTCCTCGCTGGTTGTGCCGTTGTCTTGCGAAAGTTCACCTTACCAGGACAGGGTCCCTCAGGCCCACGCCCGCGTGCCTTCGGTTTTTTGGTATGTTGCAGGGGCCTATGGATGACCTGCACACAGCACGGACGTTACAGTGACCGTCGGACTCATACAAGGTCTGTCTACCATGTGCCTCCGAACCTTGGTGTGACGTCTGCGCCACATGACCTGAACGGCGCTGGTCTCACCTTGGAGCTTTTATCGGCGAGAGCGCCCGGCGCCTGTGACTGGTTCCAGACCTGCTGAGATACCGGCGGCTATCCCCGGTACTCCGACCGCTCGAGTTCCGACGAGTGGACTGTGAGATCACCATGCCGGACGTGTCAGTATAGTGTGCAGGAGGAAGTGCGCTTGGACAAAGCCTTCTGACAGACAACCGGCCTCCCTACAGAGCACACTGGTCCCAACTTGGGTTTTCCGGCGCGAACGCCCGACACCGGTGACTGTTCCAGACCTGAGGACGTACCAGCTGTTCCGGTTCTCCAGCCTCTCAAGTTCCGACGGCCCTAGCATCGGGGGATCGACACGTCGGACACAGCTTGGTAGTGTGCGGAGTCGGGAGCTCGAGGCGTTGATTCCCAGGAGGGAACACGCTTGGACCAAGCCTTATGCCAGGCAGAGAACCCTTCTCGCTACAGAGTTCGGTTCGGAGAGACGTGCTTCGTGCCGTCCATGGTCAACCGATCCCCACTCGTCTCCTAGGAAGGCCTTGGATCCTCCTCGGCCGCTGCGAACCCGCCTCGCCACAGAGTCCGGCTCGCGGAGACAATCTCACACGCACACCACGTCTCGACACGTTCGGGATCTGCTCTTCGATCGAACTCAGGCCGGCTGCTAGTGGTTGCAGGGTACTGTTGGTGGCCAGCCAGCAGGGCGGAGGTGCCTGTCTCCGTTCCTTACCGCCTGAGTCCTTGACGATCTTGTGGAGGGATTGCTACGCGGACCGCTCCAGTTATTGCGCGGAGAGGGGTTATCGACGCGGGCGTTACAGGAGGGTGCGCACCTGGACATAGCCTGCGGTCAGGCGGAGACCCACCTCGATACAGAGCCCGGTTCGCAGAGTCACGCACGCATGCGTACTTCCCGCGGCACGACTGGGAATCCACTTCACTCAGGATCGGATCTCCGCTCTTGCTCTCCTGCACGCGAGGAGGGACCACTCTGCACTTTGGATGCTCGTCCATCTACGAATCTCCCTCGTTGGAGTCAACCTTCCGACACTCTAGGTCTACGCTCCGCTATCTCTCCGCTGCGGGCGTGCTTAGGAGTTGCCGTTCTTCACGTCGCTCCAGGGATTCTCTCCTGCCTTGCTCGTCGGTCCCTTTCGCGCCCGGCTGCCGTTCGTCCCTTTCCTCTCCACCTCACTCAGCCCTTCCCCTTCTTCGTGCTCCGGCCCCGGTCTCCTGGCTGCAGTTGCTCCTCTTCTGGACACCCGACCCCCTCCGGTGGTTCTCGGGGAGGATGCTGTCGTTACTTCGCCTTGCTCGGACCTGTTTACCTCCTCTTGAGGTTACAGTACACGTTTCGACCCAGTTGTGCACTAAATACTCCTTGGAGATCTGACGACTCACTAGCTGGTGGCCTTACGCGTGAGTTCCAAATTACTTAGTTAGTGGAAGTACTCTGACTTCGCACGGGTGGTAAACGGGTCTGCGAGCGCTTCGGCTTCTGTCTCCCCTGGTGCCCTCTCGGATACAGCTCGGAGCTGGCAGCGGCTTCCGGACTTCGTGCCAGGCGCTTCGACTACCCTGCGCTTCTTCTCTCGGTTCGCGGATCTTCTTCACCCCCATGGAGTTGCCGGCTGTTGGCTTCCCTCGGTAGGACCGGTGTGGGAGGTCACAGGAGTTTGCCTCCCCTTCCGGCGGTGGATCCGCTCTTGACTCTCCTTGGGACTAGACGACCTCTCTCATCCGTACCTCCCTTCGTGTCGTGAGATTACCCTATCCTTCGTTCTCCAGGTCGACGACTCCTGGCGCCAAGTGGGTCGGCGTGATGCGGACGGACCCTCTGTGCTGACAACTCGACCGAGCCAGTTCTTGGGGAGTTCCTGGACTTCGCTACGGGGAGCAGACCGGAGGAGGCTTCTAGAACCTTCGCTTCGCTTCCGCTGTGGGACCATGGCGCAGCTCCGTCTCCCTGGTGTCTAACCAACTCGACATCCCCCCCCTGGGCACCCAGGAGTGCACTGGGCTGCGAACACGTGGTACTGCTGCGGCTGTGCTCGCGGTTGGACGGCCCAGCCACTACTCGGAAGTCGGATCTACTCTCCTTCGGTCCTCTCTACGCCCGGCTGCCTCTGCTACCCTATCCTACTACCGTGGTTCTTCTCCAACTCCAGCCTGGCCTTCGGACCTCGCGGTCAAGAGCGTGAACGGCTTGGATCTGACGCAGACTAGTAGGTCATCTTCTCGTGGGAGGACTGAGCCAACCTGTTTCCCCGATGGATCCAGTTGCTACACGCAGATTGCACCAGGATGCCTTCGGAGGACCGGCGCACTGGCGAGATGGCTTCGCGGACCTGTTCGCCACTAGGTGGGTTCACTGGCGTGCCCCGTGCTTTGAGGATTCGCCCTGCCTTTGTGGATTCGCCCTCCTGGACGAGACATCGACGCTCTGGCCTAGCCTGGGAAGGTTGCTCCGCTCTTCCTGTTCATCACCCCGTTACAGGGTTCCGGTCCTGTACCTCTTACACCTCTCCTCGCCGCAGACCCCCGCTACTGCTTCCCGCTTCTGCAAGGTGCTCCTGCAGCCGCGACGCTCGCCGTTTCGCATTGATGGAGCCCCTACTCCTTCGCCTTCGTGGGTGGCGGCAGGCCCTCAACGTTGGACACAGCAAGGTAGTGTGCGGAGTCGGGAGTTCGAGGCGCTGGTTCCCAGGAGGGAACGCGCTTGGACCAAGCCTTATGCCAGGCAGAGAACCCATCTCGCTACAGAGCTCGGTTCGGAGAGACGTGCTTCGCGCCTCCTTGGTCAACCGGTCCCCACTCGTCTCCTAGGAAGGCCTTGGATCCTCCTCGGCCGCTGCGAACCCGCCTCGCCACAGAGTCCGGGAATTTGCGTTGGGGAGGACGGCCCTTGGGGCCCTAAGGTGTGCTAGTGCGCGGCACCCTCCTCCTATTCGTGATTCTCCCATAGGTCATGTCATCGGTAATGTTTTTGATGAAACAAATGCATTTTTCTTTAAAAGGTATTTTTTCGAAAAATACTTACCGATGACATGACTCGGACGACCCTCCCACCGGCCCCGCTTGCCGCTGGTAAGCTAAGTATCCTGACTGAGGAATTATGGGTACTCAGTTCCGGATGGGGAGTATCAGGAGACAACTCTTGGCCCCCTCGGGGTTCCCCGAGTGCCTCCCGGGTTGTGTGTTAACACAACGAGTTCTTAGGCTAGAACTGAGTAAGTAGTAGACACTCCCATAGGTCATGTCATCGGTAAGTATTTTTCGAAAAAATACCTTTTAAAGAAAAATGCATTTTTGCAGTTTTCGGGAATTTTGTACTTTTCCAGCTTTTCTTGGAGATTTTTATACGCCAGCTAGGAACCAAAACAGGAATTAAGTAGGTTTGCCAACCTTTCTTGGACCGGTGGTCCCGCCTCTTCTGAGACAGCAAAGGCTGCCTCCGTATCATCAAAAATATCATCTCCTATAGTCTCCTCAGTTTCAGGCCTCCCTGCATCAAACAGTTCCCTTTCTATTTTTTCTGCTTCTGCATTTCGGTGTTCCGCTTCCCCACCAGCAGTGCCGGCACTGGAGATGGAAAGGCGTCTGCGTTTAGCTGAAGGACCAGGGGATTGGGTGTCCTGCGGCCTTTTGTTTTTTTCCAAAGTGCTAACCTTCTCGGTGAGAAGTTGCACCGCTTTACAGAGAGCTGCAAAACTTTTCGTTTCGCTCTTTTCACGTGTCAGTGACACTCAGTCAGGCGGGGGAGTTGGAAACTCACCCTCGCCAAACGAAACCTCCTCATCCACATCTAAGACGTTGTCGTCCGAAATCATATCTTCTAAATCCGACATCACAACCACAGCTACACAGACCAATAATCCACACAGGGAAAAAATTACTCCTAGAGGCACAGCACACACCGTACACACGACACTCAACAAACGCGGCACAAGAGAAAGTCGGTCACTAGGCATGGGCGGCAAGTAATGAGGGTACGTCTGACCTGGTCGGCAGCTAGGCGCGAACTTAGGGGATAGGCAGCGCGTGTTTCTCAAGTGCACTTAGTGACGGGATACAGGAAATGAGTAAGAATTCAAGGGTGGTGTCAGAATAGCTTGACACCTGTAGGCGCCAAGCTATTCAGACACCACCCTTGAAATATCGGCATTAATCTGTCTCTTGAACTGTGCCATAGACCTCAAGATCTCAAATGATATATAAAAAAATATTGATAAGTTCATTCTCAGGACGTACTGAGTTATTCCTATCTAATCTTGGTTTTGATTCTGTGCTAGAAATGACCCCTCCCCAGCCACCCCTGTCTTTGATTTTTGGAGACTGCATGATTCTCAAAATCCTTATTGTGAGCACTGCCTTTCTTCCTCATTAGAACACCATGTTTATCTGTGCAGGTACATTTCAACCGAGATGGCTCACTCATTGTCTCCAGCAGTTATGATGGCTTGTGGTTAGTATGAGGAAGATTTTCTTCAGACATTTGAATTCTTCCAGGAAATGTGCTTGCTGCTATATCCAGAGTTTGTTATTAATGAAGTAATTTACACAGGCAAAGTATGGTTGGTTCCTCTAGAAAAGCATTGTTATGTTTGACTCCATATCTGATGAAGTCCTAACTGGCCTGAGGGAAGGGGGCATACCTTCTAGTTTATCTGTTTGTGTAAGTACACATATTTGCTTTGAATTGTATATACATATTACTTTCATGCATTTATTTATTTGTCTCTTTCTCTCTTTTCTGCAGCCGTATCTGGGACACAGCGTCAGGCCAGTGCTTGAAAACATTGATTGGTGAGGTCACATGTCCCACTCACACACACAAACGCACATACGCACGCACACACACTCATGCACATACGCATGCACACACACACATACATGCACACTGGCGTATGCACACATACACATCCTAACTCTCTGGCTGTTTGTAGTGCTTTTTGTTGAGGAAATAACTGTAGGAATCACCTTGACAGTAATTGCTACCAACGGCCAAAGGGGTAAGAGGTGGGGTAAGCAAAAGCAGTCACACATGCAATCTTCTCATCCTTTTGTGCGATTCTGAATGCAAGCAAAGGCAAACAAACACAAAACACAAACATGCATGCATGCCCATACAACCTGCATTAGGTCATAAGGATCCATTCACCTTAAAGGTTGGTTAATTTGGACTTTAACTCATTTTTGCCAGCGACACACCACAGCAAGATATGGCTTGACCATGATAGTTCAAGGGTGGTGGCAGAATAGCTTGGTGCCTACAGGCGCCAAGCTATTCTGCCACCACCCTTGAACTATCATGGTCGATCTGTCTCCTGAATTGTAATGCAGTCCTCGGAGGGTAACTCCAAAATGTGGGTATTTCGTACCTCAGGCACATTGAGTTAATGTCTCTGCCACAAGAGTGATAATGGACTGTCTTATGGGGCAGGTTATGGGGGACAGCTGTTGTCTATGGAGTAAACTAATCGATCAATTCAGGTGCACTGCAGCTGTTCCACTTTAATTAATAATAATAATAATAATAAAGAACATATATATCGCGCTGAATCCCCAGGAGCAGTGGGCTCTAAGCGCGTTACAAAAAAATGTATATATGCAGAATCTCACTACCTTTAAAAAAGTTTAATCTACGCACACACATACAACTAAAACACACGTAACAAAACCATTCACAATCACAAGTTAAACGCATTTTGATGATGCGGATGCACCACCACGATGGTGCTACACGGTCAACAAAGGGAAGACCTAAGATCCAAGGCCACCACGATGGTGCTAAACGGTCAGCTTTACATGATCTGAAAAGGCTTGCTGGAAGAGGATCCAGAGAGCAACACTTGAGAGGAGCGTGTGCAATAATGTCACGAACAATGTCCTCGGACACAGGCTGAAATTCTGCAAGTTGTGGACCGTGATAGCTAGTGATCTCAGGAGTATCGTCAGAAGCATCCAGTTCATGCCGGATGTCCTCAATCTTTTTGTCAAAGAACTGACAGAAAGCGTCTGCGAGATCCGAAGCTGGTACGGCGGAGGGTAAAGAAATGTCCTTGCGTACCCCAAGGAGTTCATCAGACACACTGAACAAGGTTTTGGTGCTAGAACAGGCCTGCAGGCGGGAACAGAAGTGCTGACGCTTGGCTTTGCGCTGGAGGGATTTTAGGTAATTGTGCTTCTGCACAAACAGCTGGCGGTGAATGGTCAACTTGCTAGACCGCCAACACCGCTCAAACTGGCGGAGCTCTCTCTTAGTGTCCTTGACCTTGCCTGTCATCCAAGGAGCTGAGGGGCGGTCAGTGACACGTCTGGATGTTAGAGGAGCGTGTGTGTCCAGGATATGCTGCAGCGACCTGTTACTGGTCAGGAATCTAACTCTGCAGCGGTACCACACACGGACGTGTGGAACTGATTAATATCCATTTCTTTTACATTGCGGGAAATAACCACACGCTTGCGAGATTTGGGCTGGAAACAAAAAAGATCAAAGAAGATGGCACTGTGATCGGAAAGAGCGAGATCACTGACATGGAATGACTGAAGCAGTTTGTCATCATCTCATATAATAAGTAGGTCAAGCGTATGTCCGCATTTGTGGGTCAGTTGACTTATGAGTTGTTTGAAGTTGAATTCACCAGGATATATTAGTGGAACTGCAGCAAGCCAATCTTTTTCCCTCGTTTTTGGTCTCATGGATTATGCACCTTAAAGATGAACACCATTGTTGATGTACAGTGTAGTTCATTTTAATTTTATAGTTTTAGTCTATCAAATTGTCTGCATTTGCAATATCCTTTTTACTTGTTTTTGTTTTTTTTCTACCCATTTGCCCGTTTGTGCATGCTTGTACTAAAACTGACACACTAGACCTTTCTTGCTCAGATGACGACAACCCTCCAGTTTCCTTCGTCAAGTTCTCTCCCAACGGCAAATACATCCTGGCGGCCACATTAGACAAGTAAGTGAATAGACTCACTCAGCCTTGAGGTGCAGTGTTTAGGCTCGAGGTTCTCGTGAGCAAGGATCTCACAGGTGTTTTTGGTGCATGTTCTCACAGGGTTGGTATTCAACTGCCCCAAATATTTGTAGTTTTTAGTAGGAATTTTCAGTTAAAAAAAAAAAAAAGTTTCAAAAATAATTTTGCAACATCAATTACTGGATGTAGACCTAAACCGGTCTGACTGTGCACATTTTAAACTTTGGCTGTTGGTAGCGCTTTTGTTCCGCAGGAATCGCCTCGACAAGAAACGCTACTAACAGTGACAGCTAAAGGGTAAAAAAAAAATTGACCGAAAAGTTGATGGAATGACTGATCAGTTTAACCCTTTTAGCCCCAACACCCTACAGCAGGAGATTGATGGACCATGATAATTCAAGGGTAGTGCCAGATTAGCTTGGCGCCTTTAGGGAGACCAACAGTTCAAAGTAAACAAAAATTCCGACACCACACACTGGTTAACCCTCTTAACCACAAGACCCCATTTCCCAAATTTTGGAGTTTCACCTGACAACTATGCAGCAGTTGCAGGAGATGGATGGACCGTGATAATTCAAGGGTAGTGCCAGATTAGCTTGGCGCCTTTAGGCGCCAAGCTAATCTGGCACTACCCTTGAATTATCATGGTCTATCCACCTCCTACAACTGGTGCATAAGTCATTGAGTAACACTTTCAAAATTTGGGAAATGCACCCGTGGGGTTAACATGCTGTAAATGTACTGTAGATTGTGAACCAAATAATCTATACCTTTATTTTCTCAAAATACATTCCCGATGACATTACTATTAGGAAGATATGCCTAGCTTACCAATTTCAGCCTAAGAACCTGTTGTGTTCCTACACAACCAGGGAGGCAACTCTAAGGGGCCGTAACCAGGGACCCCGAGTAGCCTCCTGTCCCATCCGGTCATGTGCCACGTGGTGTCACGCCAGTCTATTTGCTTAGCTTCCTGTGAACGGTTATGTTCTAGCCTACAGGCCCTTTGGCTGTGTACGGTGTGGCCAGTCGTTCTTGGATTACGGGTGTTCCCTTTGGATTACGTGTTCCTTTGGATTACTTGTGGTTCCCCTTCGTTACCTTGGATTTACGTGGTTGCGGGTGTGGTTCCCTGGGATTATTGTGTGTCTTCTGGGACTTTACCTTCCCGCCCGGCGCGTTCTGAGGGCTGTGTGGCAGGTTCCCCCCCATCCCCCCCGCTGGCAGACCTGACAAGCCGCACGACGCCAGGAGCTCCGTGGGCGCATGCTCCTCGGACATTACTACTAGGAAGGACCGTGATGCGCAGCGCGGCAGCCGACGCAGCCCCCGGCCCTCCTCATCCTCTTCTCGCTCGGCGACTTCACGCGCCTTGAGGCCGCGCCCAACCTCACGCTCGTCCCGGCATGCCTCTCCTCGCCGGCCCCGGTGTCCGTCACCTTCCGCCTCCGGGCGCTCTGGGAGGAGATCGCCCGATTGGTCCCGACAGCCTCGCCCACTTCATCGTAGTCACTCCCCCTGGGATAGGCAGCCAGCACGCACCAGCACCGTCTCGCCCCGTCGCCCCCCTTGGCGCGCCTCGCCCCCTGCCTCACCCCACCTTCAGCGGAGGAGCTCCTGGGTGAGTCGTCTTCATCCTTCCCCCAGCCCCGGACGTCATGACGATGCTAGCGAGGCCCCTGACTCCCACGTCTCCTCCCACGTGGCCGGAGGCTTCTCCCCCTCACCTGGCAGTCCTCCCGGAACGGCTCCCGACCCCCCCCCCCCCCCCCCACCAGTCGACTCTTCCCCCTGACGACGATGAGGCCCTGAGCCTGCTGCCAGAAGACTCCATCTCGGCGTGGACAGTCGTTCTCCCTCTCCCCGCTCGCGATCCCCGGGCAGCCCCTCGTCGCCTGCGATCCTTGGATGAAGTGGCTCGTCTGATTGTGGCCCGTCTTCCCTCGGAGGCCTGCCCACCGTCTCCCCTGCTCAAGAGGAAGGCCTCCACCTTCGTCGACGCCGCCCGTCAGGTCAAGAGGTTCAAGTCGCTCCCCAAGCCCCCCGGGTTTTCAGGACCTTGCGGGCGTCTTCTTCGCGCAGTTGCAGCAGCGCTGCTCACACCCCACCCCCCAACCCCCCCCACCTCCCTCCCCCCCCCACCCGCCCTCCCCCCAGCCCCCTTCCCCCCTCCCCCCAGCCCCCTTCCTCCCCCCCTTCCCCCCAGCCCCCTTCCCCCCCCTCCTCCCCCCCCCCCCCCCCCCCCCCCCCCCCCCCGCTTTCCGGCAGACCGCAAGGCGTGAGTCGCGCCCTGCGGATCGTCATACCCTCCGCTCTCTCCCCTTCTGCTAGTGCCTCGGCCCCCCGGCTTACCCCTGCCTTCGGCCGCTCCCGTCCTATCCGGACTCCGGCCCCCACCTGACCCAAGCCCGCCTGCCGCCCGGGGCGCGGGAGGGCCCCCTGACTATCTCCCGCTCCAGCCCCCGCCGACCGGCCTCGGGGTCTCCAGTTGGCGGGAGGCTCGCCCTCCGCAGAGAAGTGTGGCGTTCGCTGCTTCCGGACCACCCCTGGGTCCTCGCCACTATCTCCGAGGGCCTCCAGATCGCCTTTCGCTCCCTGCTGCCGCTGCGGCGCTCACCCTTGTGGACCGGAATTCCGCCCGATCAGATCAAAGCCGACCCCCTTCGCGGCGAGGTCGCCTCTCTACTGCAGAAGGTCACCACGGAGGTGGTCATGTGGCACGACTCTCCAGCCTTCTACAACCGCCTCTTCGTGGTCCCCAAGCCCGGCGGCAAGTTACTTACTTACGCCTGTCACCCCTACCCGGGTATAGGCCGTCGACGAGAGACCTCCAGCAACTCCTGTCCTGTGCTTCTCCTTCGATTCTACTCCAGGTGGTTCCCAGTCTCTTGATGTCTGCTTGGAGGTCTCGACGCCAGGAGTTTCTCGGCCTACCTCTTTTCCTCTTTCCCTGGGGGTTCCATGACAATGCCTGCCTAGTGATACTGGAAGCTGGCTTTCTCAGACTGTGACCAATCCATCCCCATCTTCTTCGCCCAATTTCATTCTCTGCTGTTATCTGCTCTGTTCTCTCCCAGAGTCTGAAGTTGCTGATCTTCTCTGGCCAGTGGATTTTCAATATTCTTCTAAGGCAACTGTTCATGAAGGTCTGTACTCTGTTGACTGTGGTTTTTGTCAATCTCCATGTCTCTGCTCCATATAGGAGAACTGCTTTTACATTGGAGTTGAAAATCCGGACTTTGGTGTGTTGTGACAGCTCTCTGGAACTCCACACTTTTTTCAACTGGAGAAAGGCTGCTCTGGCTTTACCGATTCGTGCTCTGACATCTGCATCAGTGCCGCCTTTTTTGTCTATGATGCTCCCGAGATAGGTGAAGGACTCCACCTCCTCCAACGGGGTGCCAGCAAGCAAGACTGGTTCTTCCCTGGTTGCGTTCAGCCTCATTGTCTTTGTTTTCTGTTTGTGAATGGTGAGGCCCACTTGGGACGAGATGTCAGCAAGCCTCGTGGTCTTGTCCTGCATTTGTTGATGAGTGTGGGACAGTAATGCCAAGTCGTCTGCAAAATCGAGGTCGTCAAGCTGTGTCCACAGTGTCCACTGTATTCCACTTCGTCTGTGCTCTGTGGTCATCTTCATGACCCAGTCTATGGCCAGTAGGAAGAGGAACGGAGACAGCAGACACCCCTGCCTGACACCAGTTCTGACCTGGAGCTCTCTGGTGAACTGCCCTTCGTGGATCACGCGACATGTCATGCCATCATAGCTGCTCTTGATCAGGCGGACGAGCTTTGTGGGTACACCGTAGTGTCGTAGGAGTTTCCACAGAGTCTCTCGGTCCACGCTGTCAAATGCTTTCTCATAATCCACAAAGTTGACGTACAGCGGGGAGCTCCACTCCAGAGACTGTTCCACGATGATGCGGAGAGTGGCGATCTGGTCTGTACATGATCGGTTCTTCCTGAATCCTGCTTGCTGGTCTCTCAGCTGGGGGTCAACAGAGCTCTTCATTCTTTCTAGGATGATCCTGTTGAAGACCTTTCCTGGTACTGACAGCAAGGTGATTCCTCTGTAGTTGGAACACTTGCTGAGGTCGCCTTTCTTGGGAAGCTTGATTAGGTACCCCTCCTTCCAGTCAGCCGGCATCACCTCCTCTTCCCAGATCTTTCCAAACAGTGGGTACAGCATCTCAACTGTTGTCTCTAGGTCTGCTTTCAGAGACTCCGCTGGGATGCCATCTGGCCCTGCTGCTTTGCCATTCTTCAAAAATGCCACTGCTTTTCTGATCTCTTCCCGGCTGGGTCTGTCACAGCTGATGGGTAGGTCGGTCTCTGCCGGCTGGATGTCGGGGGGGTCGGGTGGGCTAGGTCTGTTCAGTAACTCTTCAAAATACTCGGCCCATCTGTCGAGTTGGTCTGCTCTGTCTGCAATAGGCTTGCCTTCTTTGTCTTTTACTGGTCTTTCTGTATGGCCATACTTACCCGACAATCTTCTGGTAATGTCGTAGAGCTGTTTCATGTTGCCGCTGCCTGCTGCCTTTTCTGCCTCTGCTGCCAGGCTGTCTGTGTAGGCCCTCTTGTCTGCCCTGATACTCCTCTTCACCTCGCGGTTGGCTTCCGAGTATTCCCCCTGTGCCCTTACTTTGGCTGCTCTTGTGCGACTGTTGTTGACCGCTGCTTTCTTCTGCTTCCTCGCTTCTATCTTCTTCAAGGTCTGTGCCGACAGCCAGTCCTTGTGGTGGTGTTTCCTGAACCCTACAGTGTCTTTGCAGGTTGAGTTCAGCGCCTCTCTAACTGCCTTCCACTGCTGCTCTGTGGTGACCGCCTCCTCTTCATTTACTAGCTCCTGTAGCGCTTGAAACCGGTTGGACAGCACCAGTTTGAACTCTTCTCTAACGCCAGTTTCTCTCAGGAGGCCTACATTATAGCGCTGTCTTCTTGTTGTCTCTGTGCGGCTTTTCTTTAGCTTGAGCTTCATTCTTAAGGTAAGCAGATGGTGGTCTGAGGCGACATCTGCTCCCCTCCTCACTCGAACATCTTGAAGGGATCTTCTAAATTTCTTGCTAATGGAGATATGGTCTATTTGGTTCTCTGTTGTATGGTCAGGTGAGACCCAAGTTGCTTTGTGTATTCTTCTGTGTGGGAAGATGCTGCCTCCAATGACAAGTCGGTTTAGAGCACAAAAGTCTACAAACCTCTCCCCGTTCTCACTCATCTCCGAGCCTAGTCCCTGTCTCCCCATCACCTCTTCGTATCCGGTGTTGTCCTCCCCTATTTTGGCATTAAAATCGCCCATGACGATGGTGATGTCTCGCTCCGCACATTTGTCCACGGCACTCTGGAGTCGGTCGTAGAACTCTTGTTTCTCTTCCTCGTCACTGTCATTGGTGGGCGCATAACACTGGATGACGTTCAGCTTGAGCTTTTTCTTGGTTCTAAAGGCTGCTGTTATAATTCTTGGCCCAAGAGGTTCCCAGCCCATCAGCGCTCTCTGTGCCACTGGTGACAGCATGAGTGCTACTCCTTCTGTATGGGGGGCATTCTCCTCTTCATGACCTGAATACAGAATCATCTCCCCCCCGGCGGCAAGTGGCGCCCCGTAATCAACCTCTCGGCACTGAACAGGCACATCGAAGCCCCGACGTTCCGCATGGACCAGGGCCCTAAAGGCGGCCATTCAGCCCATGGACTTTGCTGTCAGTCTGGACCTGTCGGACGCGTATCTACATGTCGCCATGCACCCCGCCTCTCGGCGTTACCTGCGCTTCGCTTTCAACGGCGTGGTCTACCAGTATCGGGCGTTGCCATTCGGTCTCAACCTCAGCCCATGGGTGTTCATGTGCATCATGGATGCCGTCATTGCCAAGGCCAGACAGTCTGACCTCAAACTACTTAGACGACCTCCTCCTGCGGGACCAGTCGGAGGCCACCCTAGAGACAGACAGAGATGCGCTGCTCCTGTTACGGGCTCGGCTCGGTCTCACCTCTTTCTGCCGTTGTCCCCAGGTAGAACAGACATCTCGGCCCAGATGATATCCTCCTGGTTATGCTGGGTCATCCGGTCCGCCTATCATGACCTCTCCCCAGAGGGAGCTAAGAGGCTAAGGATCCGTGCACACGAGGTTAGAGCCGTGGCCACGAGCGTCACCTTCGACTGCAACTGTGCCGTCGTTGCGGCTGTGGGCTGGCGGGCAGAATCAACCTTCGCCCGGTTCTACCTCAGGGACCTGGCAGGCCAGCGAGAGAACCTGGCCCTGGTGGGGGACATCGCCACGGTGCAACACTCCCTCCCGCTGTTAAAGCTTAGCTGAAATTGTCGGGACTTTTGCTCCGGGGAGGGCGGGTCTGGCTAAGCCCTTATACAGGGGGTAATATTGTGGGCGGCACCCTCCTCTTCGCTATTCTTCCTAATAGTAATGTCATCGGGAATGTATTTTGAGAAAACAAATGAATTTTTCTCTAAAATGTATTTTTTCGAAAAATACTTACCGATGACATTACTCGGAGGACCCTCCCACCTGCACCGCTTGCCGTCAGTAAGCTACGCATTTCCGACTGGCGTGACGCCACGTGGCACGAGACCTGATGGGCAGGGACGGGAGGCTACTCAGGGTCCCTGGTTACGGCCCCCTAGAGTTGCCTCCCTGGTTGTGTAGGAACACAACAGGTTTTTAGGCTGAAATTGGTAAGCTAGGCATATCTTCCTAATAGCAATGTCATCGGTAAGTATTTTTCGAAAAAATACATTTTAGAGAAAAATTCATTTTTCTGGTTGCCTATCGTATGACTTGAAAGTATTTCCACAGACACTGTGTCTTATGTCAGTTTAATTTCAGCATGATTTGCAGACCTTCACAGGTTTGACTTTAGTCATCTTTGTTTTTGTTGTTTTTTGGACGTACCGTACATTTTTGTTGTACTGTACATTTTTGTTGTTGTTTACTTAACGTTTGATACTTTTTCAGCACACTAAAGCTGTGGGATTATTCAAAAGGAAAGGTGAGTAAGTTTCCTATTAGTGTCTGTTTTTGCGAAGTCATTTTTGTACATCTTCCACGGATGTATGATTGCATGCATGTGCTTATATTTGTCTTGACTTTCCATCCGAGCAACCAAAATTTGGGCTGATCTGTGAGCCATGAATTGGTAACCCTCTTGGGTACACAGCCACCAGTGCTGTTTACAGTACCACACACGCACCGTTTACCTTGCCGGTGGCTGTGCGCACCAGAGGGTTAAGTCTTTCAAGGAGTCCCGCATCAGTGGCTGCAGAAGTGTCGAATAGCGTTACAACCTTGTTCAGGTGGTCGCCTCAACAGGTTTGACTGTTTCAAAAAGTGGACGCCTTAGGTGGTCTCCTGGCACAGTTCATTTAACCCATTACATCCTGAGGCTGATTTTGTCAAATTTGCTTATTGTCCTATGAAGACTACATTACAGATTAGGAGATGGATCAACTGTTTAAGTTCAAGGGTGGTGCCAGAATAGCTTGGCGCCGCAGACGCCAAGCTATTCTGGCACCACCCTTGAACTATCAGTCAAATTTATTTCATGCATAGGGTGTATCAGGATGAAAAGGATTAAGTAACAGAAGACCATGGGACCAGTTATGAGTGGTCTGCTTAGACAGGTGGTCTTCTCATACAGGTGCTCTGATTAGACAGGTGGTCGCCTTGTCAGGCTTGACTGTTTCGTAAATTATAACATGTCGTCATTTTGTTGCAGTGTCTGAAGACGTATGTTGGGCACCGGAATGAGAAATACTGTATCTTTGCCAACTTCTCAGTCACAGGAGGCAAGGTAAAAAGACAATCATTTGGTTGTTGGTAGTGCTTTTTGTTGTGATGATTCCTGCAGGAATCACCATGACAAATAGCGCTGCTGACAGCCAAAGGGCTGATATTGATTAAAATTTCCTAATTAGAGAGTTTTTCTGAACACGCATGTTTGTCAGTCAGGCCTTAAAATAATCCAGCAGTCTATAAATCATTTTGTAGATTGCAAAATTTTTCAGATATTGTTGGCATAAGTATTTCACATCTGTATTTCTCAGTTCTAATCAGTGTCATTGACCTTTAGGCTGTCGGTAGCGCTTTGTCGCTGTTACGTTTGTGGTTGCGTTATTCTTTGAGAGCATGTGTGTATTAATCAAAGGAAAGATCCAATATTCATTTGAGTTATTTTGGATAAGAATTACATACCTTTTTAGTAGGATTCATTTTCTTTTGCATGGAGAATTGCGATCGATTTTTGTTGTGACGCGTATTTTTGCTACATTAGACTGGAAGGTTCGAGCAGGGTCGTGTTCTTTCTAGTGACCTCAGATATGACGTCAAAGTTGTTGGCAACATTTCATAATATTGTATCAAAAACGCTTAGAGAGTAGTGGAAATTTGTAGTAACTTCTAGAGAGTTCTTTTTTAACGAATATTAATGAGTTTTGGTTACGTTTTTTTTTCTGATTGGTTGTGTTGGGAGAATTTGCTGGATTGTTCTGGAAATCTGTAGTAGTATAAAAGACCATGTTAGGAAGTATGTGTGTACATTGTATGAGAGACGCAGTGTGTCAAAAGTGTTGATGCATTGTAGAGGAGATGGTGTATCAGTGTTGGTGCATTTGTGGATGCATTGTTCACAGATCGCATTGCTGCAATAAAATATTGTTGAAATTGTTACTCCAGTGTGGTCTACGACCTTGTGCCACGTGTGACGAGTTGCAGCTGAGTGAAGTTTCTTTAAAAGAACCCTACGTGAATGTGTCTGGTGTGATTGTATCATACTACGACTACCTCGTAATAGTCGCGATGACAAAAAGCGCTACCGACAGCCAGAGGGTTAACTGGCTGTGCTATTTACCTTTCCAGTATTTGCCATCATAAACTGGTAGAAGACCACCGTCTTATGAAATATGAGTGGTTTCAGATTTGTTCTTTGAAGCTTGCAACAAGTTCTGGGTTGGAGGTTTCCCGCCACCCCTCTCAGTCAGGACTTTGTGTTTGGCTGTCAGTAAATTTCCAGCTTTTATGTCCTGGAATTGTTTCAGTGGATCGTGTCCGGCTCAGAAGATAACATGGTGTACATCTGGAACCTGCAGACAAAAGAGATCGTACAGAAGCTACAAGGGCATACAGGTAAGATTCCTTTAAATCATTTGCCGCCAGCCGCATCCGGATGCCCGGATAATGCCGGCTGGCCGTGAATGAGTTAACACTTTGAGCCTGGCTGCAGAATGAAGAATGGACCATGCAAGTTCAAGGGTGTTGCCAGGAAAGCTCAATTTTGCCTACTGTTGATAGTCTGTGACTGATTAACTCATTCTGTGCCGAGAATGTTTGAACACACCCAACTGCTAGAGGTATAGATCCTAATGAACCCCCACAGTTGCGGGGGATCATGAGGATCTATGCCTCTTGTGGACACCACTTTGTATTTATGTTCCTAGGATCTAGGACAGCTGGGCTTGTTGATGTTGAATTAACAAAGACTGCAGAAACACAGTTTCTGTTCAGTGCCGAGAACATTTGAACACACCTAACTGCAAGAGGTATAGATCCTCATGAGCTCTCGCATTTGCAGGGGTTCATGAGGATCTATGCTTCTTGCTGACACCACTTTGTATCCATGTTCCCAGGATAGCTAAGAGCTTGTTGATGTTGAATTGACAAAGTCTGCAGAAACACAGTTTCTGTCAAAGCGCACTGAACTGTTTCGGCTGTGTCATGTTTCATATGTGAATTGCAAAGGACCGTTTAGTTTTCAAAGAATGTATGAACTTCCCATTAGTATGCTGGAATGTGTAAAACTTTCAGCAGTGTACACACATTCGCTTACAGTTTTTCTGCATTTTCCAGATGTGGTTTTGTGCTGTGCATGCCATCCAACAGAAAACATCATTGCCTCCGCTGCCCTGGAAAATGACAAAACCATCAAACTGTGGCGAAGCGATGTATAGCAGTCAGTGGTGTTTCTTCTTGTGGACTTTGTGACATTTGCTTCTTTACCTTCTTTGTGCATGCAGCCACCGGAGTACTGGCAGCTGCTGGCACAAGGGAGTTAATGTGCTGGGGACAAGAGCAACACTTCAAGGACTTCAGAGGTTACTTGTGCTAAATGGACAGAATCCTGTGTGAATGTTAAATGGGTTAAACATCTTGTGGACAGTGTGACGTTGGTTTTTTTGTGTTGTTGTTTGTGTGCACATTTTTAATATTATTATTATTTTAAAACTGTGAACAGTAGCAGCAAAAGGCCTTCAAAACATCAGGGGTGACTTTTCATGCTGCTGTGCCGAAATCTTATTTGACAAGGTCGTTTGTTGGACGTCCCCCGTGCATGCTACCACCGTTACTGGTAACAGTAGCTCTGATAGGCCCCCCCAAAAAAAAAATTGTAGTGAAGCAATTATTTGTGTTCTGGTCTGTGATTTTGGACCTTACTGCTGGAAGCCATAAGGTCCCAAATCACAGATCAGCACACTGGCTGGAAAGTATCAAAAGACTTTTTATCTGAATGTGCAGTTTGTTCAGACCATCAGTTGTATTCAAGTGTGTCCATATTTGATGGTAAGCTACTGCATGGATAAGTTTACCCTGTTTGCAACGTTTGGAGTGGTTTTCTTGTCGCATTTGTAGAGTCTTCAGCGTATTCATTCATCAGCTGATCAGAGACTCACCAGCCCTCGAAGTCTGTGGGACTTGTGAGATTTAAAACTGGAAAGCTGCCAGTAAAATTTGCGCATACATGCCCATGTTGCACGGTTAACCCCGCAGCTGCCAGTGGACAAAGATTGTGCTTCCGAAATCTTTGTATATTCAACGCCAAAGATGCGCCTCCATCCAGGGAACATGGATACAAAGTGATGTCAGCAAGAGGCACAGATCCTCATGGGCCCCCACAACACATGAGGACTATACCTCTTGCAGTTGGATTGAATCCAGTTTTGAGTCCACTGAAGGGGTTAAGGTGCTGAGTTAATCAGGCACTACCTATAAACTGTCCAGGCCATACGCAAACAGGCTGTAGATGTACCAGTCTCATCTGCAGGAGCAGCTGAAAGGCTCACCAGAATCTGTGCCTCTTGCAGATGGAACAAGCTGGCTGAAAAAACTGTGGACCGATGGAGATTAAAATACGCCTGACCTCCCTTTTCGCAAAATAAATTGTGAGTGCTCCGTTTGAGCAATGAAACAAACCACTTGTGCTCAGACACATGGGTCAAACTGTGCACGAGTGATTTATTTTGTGCAAGTGAGGTCAGGTACAATTTAAATTTATTTATACAGCTTTTTGAAAAGTTTTCCATCTCGGAATTGACATTCTGTTCTCTTCAAAGTGGTGTGGTGCCCAGGTCACCTGAGTTGCTCGTACTTCACTCCTCCTCAGTAGCTGATTGTTACGTGGCATATAAGTGCGGATACAAAACAGATATAAGTGCGGTGGAGACCACACAACCCATATTACCATGTCAGCTGAGATGAGACAGTCTTGTAACACATGGTCGTGAATAGCGTATGAGTTGTATAAACCATAATATTTTCAGCACCACAATTTACGCAAACAGGATAGCACGGTCTAAGTTCAGGACGGTCCAAGTATTGAGATTTTCCAGGCAGCCGACGCATCTTGAAGATCCTGGGGTTCATTATTGTTTGAACAGCTAGCACAGATTCAAGATGATGAGGATCGTTTATACATTACAGGCAATAGGTATGAATTCTCATGAGCCACAGCAGTTGCACAT
The DNA here is from genome assembly GCA_036245525.1 of Semisulcospira habei. Classification (NCBI taxonomy): domain Eukaryota; kingdom Metazoa; phylum Mollusca; class Gastropoda; family Semisulcospiridae; genus Semisulcospira; species Semisulcospira habei. The sequence continues at coordinate 188,573,546 of BTPG01000004.1, read as the reverse complement.
AGGTGGCTCAGGTGAGGGTAGGTGAGAGGTTGAGCCATGCGCATTTTAACCTATTTAACCCTTATCATTCGGAATACAGCAGTGTGTTAAATAAGTTTGTCTAAAAGCTATTCTGGCACCACCCTTGAACTAAAGCCATTGGTCTATATCCTTATCTGTAAGTACTATAATGTAGCTTGCATATGGCAGTGTACAAATTTGAAGCTTTTAGCCTCAGTGTAATATGGGTTAACCAAAAGGCCGCATTCCCCAAATTTCGCAGGCGTCGCCTAACGAGTATGTACCCATTGCAGGAGAGGGATCGACTACGGTGATTCAAGGGTAGTGCCAGATTAGCTTGGCACCATCCGGTGCCAAGCTAATCTGGCACTACCCTTGAATCACCATGGTCGATCCATCTCCTACTGTAGTGCATTGGGACTAAATGGGTGAAGTTCCAGCTTTTCCAGAATTTTCAGGATTTCAAGCATGCTTATGGTCGATCCATTTCATGCTATAGTTCATCAAAGCTAAATGGGTTAAGTTACGGTTTTTTTCAGGGTTTCAAGCCTGCCAGGCACCAGTAATACTGATGCTGACATGTAGTACAATGTGCATTATAGTGAGGTTTATCAGTATGCCTGCTGTGAAACAGAAGTTGTAAAAAGGTGACTTGCCAGCAAGAAGCATAAATTCTCATGACCCCCTGCACCCTCAGGGGCTCATGAGAATTTATTCTTCTTGCAGACTGCTTGAATCCACTGAGTGTGTGAACTTTGTGTATTTTCCGACCTATTTCAGTTTTATGTGAATGGATAGTTTTGTTCTCATGCATTTTGTTGTTTGTTTTGTTAGAATAATACGAGACAGCTTGGTTTTGTTTGTGAATTTGGTAAACCTGTTTGATTGTGTACAAATAAATTCAGTATGTCTTTCGTACATGGTGTTTCGCATATGAAAAAGGTGAATAATTGTCGTTCATGCACAAAGTCCCTCGCGCTGGGACCATACGGCGTTGAGGCGCGTCCCCTGGGTGGTGGATAGGGGGTCCCTCGTGAGAGGGGTGCACCGAATGAAATAAGGTGCCGTGAACCAACATGGTCTAAGGGAAGGTGACCCCGACAGAAAACCCCTGGTCCTCCTAGTAAGGGGGTTGGGCGTGGGGGTAGCTTCCCCACCCTGCAAAAAAGGAAATAGCTACAAAAACGCCGACGAAAAGACTAACAGTAATTCCTTTCCTGGAGGAGGAAGGTTCTTCTACCAGAAGACTTATGACGTCCTGTGGTGAAAGCCGGAAGTCTTCGGAAGCCACAGGACCGAGCCGCCTCTCTCTATCCAGGGATACAACCATGGGCACATGGAACGTTAAGACCATGTACCAGAGCGGCAAGGCCGCCCAGATAGCAGCGGAAATGCAAAAGTACAACCTTTCCCTGCTAGGTATCAGTGAAGCCAGATGGACGCAGTCTGGCCAGAAAAGGCTGTTAAGTGGGGAGATGATTCTGTATTCAGGTCATGAAGAGGAGAATGCCCCCCATACAGAAGGCGTAGCATTCATGCTGTCACCAGTGGCACAAAGAGCGCTGATGGGCTGGGAACCTCTTGGGCCAAGAATCATCACAGCAGCCTTTAGAAGCAAGAAAAAGCTCAAGCTGAACGTCATCCAGTGTTATGCACCCACTAATGACAGGGACGAGGAAGAGAAACAAGAGTTCTACGACCGACTCCAGAGTGCCTTGGACAAATGTGCAGAGCGAGACATCACCATCGTCATGGGCGATTTTAATGCCAAAATAGGGGAGGACAACACCGGATATGAAGAGGTGATGGGGAGACAGGGACTAGGCTCGGAGATGGAGTGAGAACGGGGAGAGGTTTGTAGACTTTTGTGCTCTAAACCGACTTGTCATTGGAGGCAGCATCTTCCCACACAGAAGGATACACAAAGCAACTTGGGTCTCACCTGACCATACAACAGAGAACCAAATAGACCATATCTGCATTAGCAAGAAATTTAGAAGATCCCTTCAAGATGTTCGAGTTAGGAGGGGAGCAGATGTCGCCTCCGACCACCATCTGCTTACCTTAAGAATGAAGCTCAAGCTAAAGAAAAGCCGCACAGAGACAACAAGAAGACAGCGCTATAATGTAGGCCTCCTGAGAGAAACTGGAGTTAGAGAAGAGTTCAAACTGGTGCTGTCCAACCGGTTTCAAGCGCTACAGGAGCTAGTAAATGAAGAGGAGGCGGTCACCACAGAGCAGCAGTGGAAGGCAGTTAGAGAGGCGCTGAACTCAACCTGCAAAGACACTGTAGGGTTCAGGAAACACCATCACAAGGACTGGCTGTCAGCACAGACCTTGAAGAAGATAGAAGTGAGGAAGCAGAAGAAAGCAGTTGTCACACAACAGTCGCACGAGAGCATCCAAAGTAAGGGCACAGGGGGAATACTGGGAAGCCAACCGCGAGGTGAAGAGGAGTATCAGGGCAGACAAGAGGGCCTACACAGACAACCTGGCAGCAGAGGCAGAAAAGGCAGCAGGCAGCGGCAATATGAAACAGCTCTACGACATTACCAGAAGATTGTCAGGCAAGTATGGCCATACAGAAAGACCAGTAAAAGACAAAGAAGGCAAGCCTATTGCAGACAGAGCAGACCAACTCGACAGATGGGCCGAGTATTTTGAAGAGTTACTGAACAGACCTAGCCCACCCGACCCCCAGACATCCAGCCGGCAGAGACCGACCTACCCATCAGCTGCGACAGACCCAGCCGGGAAGAGATCAGAAGAGCAGTGGCATTTTTGAAGAACGGCAAAGCAGCAGGCCCAGATGGCATCCCAGCGGAGTCTCTGAAAGCAGACCCAGAGACAACAGTGGAGATGCTGTACCCACTGTTTGGAAAGATCTGGGAAGAGGAGGTGATGCCGGCTGACTGGAAGGAGGGGTACCTAATCAAGCTTCCCAAGAAAGGCGACCTCAGCAAGTGTTCCAACTACAGAGGAATCACCTTGCTGTCAGTACCAGGAAAGGTCTTCAACAGGATCATCCTGGAGAGAATGAAGAGCTCCGTTGACCCCCAGCTGAGAGACCAGCAAGCAGGATTCAGGAAGAACCGATCATGTACAGACCAGATCGCCACTCTCCGCATCATCGTGGAACAGTCTCTGGAGTGGAGCTCCCCGCTGTACGTCAACTTTGTGGATTATGAGAAAGCATTTGACAGTGTGGACCGAGAGACTTTGTGGAAACTCCTACGACACTACGGTGTACCCATAAAGCTCGTCCGCCTGATCAAGAACAGCTACGATGGTATGACATGTCGCGTGATCCACGAAGGGCAGTTCACCAGGGAGCTCCAGGTCAGAACTGGTGTCAGGCAGGGGTGTCTGCTGTCTCCGTTCCTCTTCCTACTGGCCATAGACTGGGTCATGAAGATGACCACAGAGCACAGACAAAGTGGAATACAGTGGACACTGTGGACACAGCTTGACGACCTCGATTTTGCAGACGACTTGGCATTACTGTCCCACACTCATCAACAAATGCAGGACAAGACCACGAGGCTTGCTGACATCTCGTCCCAAGTGGGCCTCACCATTCACAAACAGAAAACAAAGACAATGAGGCTGAACGCAACCAGGGAGGAACCAGTCTTGCTTGCTGGCACCCCGTTGGAGGAGGTGGAGTCCTTCACCTATCTCGGGAGCATCATAGACAAAAAAGGCGGCACTGATGCAGATGTCAGAGCACGAATCGGTAAAGCCAGAGCAGCCTTTCTCCAGCTGAAAAAAGTGTGGAGTTCCAGAGAGCTGTCACAACACACCAAAGTCCGGATCTTCAACTCCAATGTAAAAGCAGTTCTCCTATATGGAGCAGAGACTTGGAGATTGACAAAAACCACAGTCAACAGAGTACAGACCTTCATGAACAGTTGCCTTAGAAGAATTTTGCAAATCCACTGGCCAGAGAAGATCAGCAACGTCAGACTCTGGGAGAGAACAGAGCAGATAACAGCAGAGAATGAAATTGGGCGAAGAAGATGGGGATGGATCGGTCACAGTCTGAGAAAGCCAGCTTCCAGTATCACTAGGCAGGCATTGTCATGGAACCCCCAGGGAAAGAGGAAAAGAGGTAGGCCGAGAAACTCCTGGCGTCGAGACCTCCAAGCAGACATCAAGAGACTGGGAACCACCTGGAGTAGAATCGAAGGAGAAGCACAGGACAGGAGTTGCTGGAGGTCTCTCGTCGACGGCCTATACCCGGGTAGGGGTGACAGGCGTAAGTAAGTAAGTAATGCACAAAGTCGTATGCTTTCCAGTTATAGTGTGCCTCTGTGCGTGTGTGTTTGTGAATGTGTGTTTGTGAATGAGTATGTGGATGCATGCATGCAAGAGTATGTGGATGCGTGCATAAAAGCGTGCGAGTGTGTGTTTCAGATTCAAAATTACATCATGCGCTTAGTTTTGGCACATGTGTAAAGTAAAAGGGAGTCTATGTCCTGGGCCAGTGGTCGTCCGCCGTCTGTGGTAAACTTTAACGTTGGCATTTTATTAGAGACTATCCAAGTCACAGTCTTCAAACTTGGTCCAAGGTTACTTTGTGGCAAGACCTTTCTAAACTTATCAAAGTCAATGATTTTTCTCAAAGGTCATGGGGAGGGGGTGGGGCCAGAAATAGGTCAAAATTGGCCATATTTTGATAAAAGTTTATTTTTCTCAAATAACATTTTCGACTTGAAGTCCAAACGTGGTACAGAGGTACCTGATGGTAAGACCTTTCTATGCATACAAATTTGTATTACCCATAAGAAAGGTCGAGGGTCACAGACTTGAACACTGATAAAATGGATCGTCACGTATAAGACGCGAAACTACGACTCGGATTCGATTGTCGAGTCATCCGCCATGCAGCAGGTTGTTTCCCTTCGACTGATTTAAAGTGTAGAAGCAGCAAATAAACAACCGTGGGCACTTTGTAGAAGTGTAGAAGCAGCAAATAAACAACCGTGGGCGCTTTGTAGAAGAAGGAGCACTGCCCTGTGTAGGCAACAAAAAAAAAAAAAAAAAAAAAAAAGTCCATCACATTTTAAAACGCGTGTGTGCATAGGGAGACAAGTCTTCAGTCCCTGCAGCTAATTCAGCTTTTTTTCAAAATCATCAGTCCTAAAAAAACTGAATGTCAGCATTTTGGTTCAGGCGGAACAGGATAGGTATAGACTGTTCCATCTGCAAGAGGCTTAAATTCTCATGAGCCCCTGCATCCGCAGGCGCTCATTTATGTCTCTTGCTGGTTATGGATCAGTTACGGGATATAGTACTGTCATTTCAATTTTTCTCACAGCTGTCACGCATGTTGATGTAATTCAGTGAAAATCCTGTCGACGTATGTAAATTTTGCCATGTTCGAAATGAAACGGAGATTTTCATGGTAATTCTGGCTGTTCACAAGAATGAACTTTGACTACTGTCTTTTGCCGACACAATACAATGCCAGTCCAGTGCTCACTGCAATTTTCAGCGACCTAGCTGCTCTAGGACAGGCTTTAGTTTCTAAAACTGTCCGCTGAGTAATAAAATGGATTTTCAATGTTTTGTCAGCTAAGTTTTACAGCCTTCCTTTCACGTTCAGTGTGAGTAGGCACACGTAACAGAGGGTTTGCACTGCCGTTTGCCTTGCGCTAGGGCGGAACTTGTATGCCTAGCAAAGGAGACAAAAGCAGAAAAGTCCACCATGTTGCTACCTTCAGACTTAGTAATTCAATGAATCCTTCTGTAAAGCGTTATTTGTAAGACATACCTACAACAATTAGACAAGACATTATGAACTGTTAACTCTTATCATTCGGAATACACCAGTGTGTAAAATAAGTTTGACTAAAATAGTTAAGGGTAGTGCCAGAATAGCTTGGGGCCTCTAAGCGCCAAGCTATTCTGGCACCACTCTTGAACTAGTGCCATCTTGGTCTATATCCTTATCTGTAAGTACTATAATGCAGCTTGCATATGGCAGTGTACACATTTGAAGCTTTTAGCCTCAGTGGGATATGGGTTAACCCTTAATTGGAGAAGGTCGCGTTTAGCTAACCAGATATTAATCTGGACGTTTTGGTACTCTTAGCCTTTTTCATCCTGATAGCTTGAAATAAATTTGACTGTGCTAGTTCAAGAGTTGTGCCAGGACAGTTTGGCGCCTCAGGCGCTAGGCTATTCTGGCACCACCCTTGAACTATCTCCTAATCTTTAATGTAGCCTTCATAGGACAATAAGCAAATTATTAAAAAAAAATCAGCCTCAGGATGTAATGAGTTAACTGATTAGGTGAGAGGCTTGGGACACGTTTTTAACGTGTACCCACTGTTTTAGAAGGTGGAGCTTCCCCCCCCCCCCCCCACCCCACAATGAAAAAGTAGTGGGGGGGGGGGGGGGAGGGGGCAGAGTTTTCCCCCAAATTTTCTTTAGATAATATTTTTTAGGAAATATTTTGGGAAAAAAAAACAACATTCGTTTTTATTTGTTATTCGGAGCAAAGCAGAAAAAAGTCTCCTTAAGATCAGGGTATGTAGACAGGACAACGCCTGTGCAAGTAGCGAAAGTAAGGACAACGTCCCGTACGACACACTAGGCTGCAATTTATCGGCTTGGATTAGACAAAATGTAAGTCAATATTGTTCATGTTAAGCATTCTCTAGCTGCATATAGATTGGCGCGCCTGTAGCTAGTAGCAGACGTAAAAAATGTGGCCGCAAACTGTCATAATTTGACGAAATCTGCCAGATTTAACTCATTCTACCCAAGACACACAGCAGCAAGATAAGGATCGACCATGATAGTTCAAGGGTGATGCCAGAATAGCTTGGCGCCTATGGGCGCCAAGCTATTCTGGCATCACCCTTGAACTATCATGGTCGATCTGTGTCCTGCACTGCCATGCAGTCTTCAGAGGACAACGGCAAAATTTGGGGATTTCGGTGTTGGGGTAGAGTGAGTTAAGTGTGCAAGATTTGATCGGATCGCGTGTCCGATTCGTCAGGCCGGACACTGTTGTTTGGCTGCGTCTACATTACATTAAATACACGTGTCAACATTCTTGTGGGTTGTACAAATGACAATAAGTGTTTAGGTTAGGGAATTTTAGTGTCCTTCAAACTGAAAAAGATTATTTCATGTTGGGACTACGCTGTGCAAAAGACGATCTCGGTTGTTCAGCAATGGCCTACGATGTGAAGGATTTGGGACTACACTGTGCACATGACAGAAACAGGAAACATATCTTGTTTGAAGTACTTGCAGTGCTTCTAGTAGGTATAACATTTCCAAATGCCAAAATAAAAAATTAACATTTGAAGTAAAGCAAATATGATATTTAGGCGAATAATGTGTATTACGTAAAATAAATTATGTTTGCAAAACGACGAAGTCGGTAAAACATAAAGATGTGACCAGCCGTTCTGCAGCATTTGTTTTTATGGTGAACTGATGTAAGATGATTCAAAGCCTCAAACTACGCTGGGAATATATTGTATTTACGTTTGAATAAAAAAGGTAAGCAAAGCTTCATTACCCTGATCCAGCAACTTTACGAAGGCGCCAACTGCCAAGTTATCCACAATGGCAAACTGACAGAAGACTTTGAGGTGAAAACAGGAGTCCGACAGGGATGCATGCTCTCCCCAATGATCTTCCTGTTGGTGGTCGACTGGGTGATGCGACAGGCAACTAAAGCAGGAACAACCGGAATCCAGTGGTCACTGAATCAGTCCCTTGAGGACCTGGACTTTGCGGACGACTTGTGTCTGATGTCCCAGAAATGCCAACATATGCAACAGAAAACCGATAACCTGGCCCCAAGAAGCATCCAAGGTTGGACTGCAGATCAACCTGGAGAAGACTGAAACCATGACCCTGTTCAAGAAGGAGCAGAAGCTAATCACCCTTGGAGACAGCGAGTTGAATAAAGTTACCTCTTTCACTTACCTGGGCAGCATTGTATCAGCAACAGGTGGTTCTGACGAGGACATCAAAGCCAGAATCGGGAAAGCGAGATACGCCTTTATTACCCTGAGACCAGTCTGGAGGTCAACATCCCTGTCTGTCCGCAACAAGCTACGTACTTTCAATAGCAACGTTAAGTCTCAGTGTCCTCTATGACTCGGAGACCTGGAGGGTTACCAACACCCTAACCAACAAGCTCCAAGTATTCGTCAACGGCTGCCTTCGCAACATACTGAAGATCAGGTGGACAGACAAAGAATACCGATTTGTGGCAGCGGACAAACTAAGATCCCATCGACCAGCAGATTGCCAGGCGGAAATGGCGATGGATAGGACACAACCTGCGGAAACCCCCACAGGACATCACCCGGCAGGCTTTGCAGTTGAACCCCCAAGGAAAGAGACGGGTCGGTCGCCCTAAGACCACCTTGAGACGATCCTGTGAGTGAATGAAGAGCTGCAATCTGTCGTGGGGTGAACTGAAAAAGGCTGCCCAGAATCGAGTGCGCTGGAGGACTGTTGCAGAGGCCCTTTGTTCCACGAGGAATCCAAGGAATTATGCAAGTAATCAAAAAGGTAAGATCTGTCCGTAACACGACTGACAGTCTCGTAACATGACTGACAATCTCATAACTGACACGACTGACAGTCGTGCTGCGATTTACATCTAGTTCAATACATCACAATAAAGGTACAGAATATATTGTTTCACAGCGTGCAGGCTGTTCAGCTTAATTTACATCGTATTTAGATGAAGCTTGCAACGCGACCATTAGAAAACAGAATGAGCATACCCACATCTTCATGTCTTTGGTAACACGACTAACATCAGCTGTTAGTCGTATTACCATAGTTACTTACTGCTAACAAAGCAAGCAAGGTTTGTAAATCCTACCGTATTTCCTCTTCTTCTTCGTCTTCTTTTTGTGGGAATATTTTGCCCGGAATGATGTGGTCCACCATGCACTTCTTGGCTCATGTGCGATAGCAAAAGTAAGTCTATGAAATAGGCCAGTGGTCGTCTGTCCGTCGTAAACTTTAACGATGGTATTTTCCACTCAAACCACAGACTTCAAACTTGGCCCAGGCCAAACCTTTCTAAATGTACCAATTTTAGTGACCTCTGTTAAAAGTCAGGGGATCAGGAAATGCGTCAAAACTAGCAATATTTTGACATAAGACCTTTTTCCCCCCTCAAATACTATTCACAACCCGAAGCCCAAACTTAGTACAAAGATACCTGATGGTAAGACCTTCCTATGCATACTAATTTGGATGACCCATCGAAAAGGCCAATGTAAGAGATCAATGAGAAATTGGTATGTCAATAGGTATGTGGATTCATATAAAAATGTTTCCAACAAATTTTGAATGAAGTGGTTTTCAGACTGACTTTCTGTCGACTAAAATTTCGTGCAAATTTGAAAAACAGTCATATAGTTCAAGGGTAACCTAAATAGGAGTTATCGTTACTGCAGGGGTTAGTCAATGAACATCCGTAAGTAACATAAGCCATTGCATGCAGCTGACTTGGGTGTAATATGTGTTGTGTTCATTGTTCTCACAAATGTTCGTTTAGATCAGCCTCATATAAAACAGTCCACATTCCAGCCGGGGTATTTTAGCAAAGCAAAACGCATTCTGTCATAACAGACACTTTTCCTTTGCCTCTATCATACTTCTTTTTCCGGCATGTATTTTTTTTTATTACACCTTTTATTGGAATTTCAACTAGTTTATTAACAGTATTTTACTGTATATTAAAATCAGAAGCTACATAATGAATAAGTGTAACAATTCAACGTAGGCCGGCTGGGGTGCAGCGATTTTTGCACAGTGTAGTCCCACATTCTTCACACCGTAGGCCATCTCGACGTAACCGTGACCGCAACCATTCCTGCACATCGTAGTCTCAACATTAGGCACCCTTTTCAGTTCGAAAGAGACTAAAACTCCCTAATTTAAACACAGAATACCACTTGTACTACCCGCAAGAATGTTGACAAGTGCATTTAGTGTAGTGTGGGCGCTGTTTTGCAGCAGAATCTGTCCCAACGAGTCGGACACGTTACCGATCAAATTTTGAACACCAAAAGGTCACTGATTTCTTCAAATTATGACAGTTTCGCGCCTGCTTTCGAAATTCTGCAAAGAGTTGCAGGTGTGCCAATCTACTTGCAGCTAGCAGATGTTTGAAATGAACAACATCGACTTATATTTTATCACTGATACAAGCATACATTGCAGCCTAGTGGGTCTTTGGGGACGTAGTTCCGCCTTTCACACCGTAGGGCTTGTCACAGTCTACATACCCTGAAGATTGTGATTGTTGTGTTTGATTTTTACAAAGTTGGAGTGTCGCCGCACCCCGCATCCCCCTCCCCCTCGTCTTTTATAAAGTAACATCTCAATCACGTTGCCCCACCCCACCCTCTACCCCCCACCCCCCTCCGTCCACAATGAAGAGATGCCATTCTGTGCCATTGTTGGGTGCACTGCAAAACCCAGGTCCTCGTCTCTGCAGAGTAGGCCTATAGACCAGCTAAACCTGTGCAAACGTCCAATAAACCCATTAGCTTTGTTGTCTGGGCGAGGCGGGGCAACCCTCCAAAGCCGAACCCCAATCTTATATCTGCCGCCAAGAGAGAAACTGAGAGGTCTCCGTCAAGGGCACTCCCCTCCCCCCTCCACCACCCCCCTCCCCCCGGTCCCACACGGCCTTTAGTCTGCGGCCTTCTTTGCTGGAGGCAACTAATTTTAAATGATGAGATGAACCTTAATGTGTTCGCTGTCTGCAGAATTTTTGCTCATGAAGTTATCAAGATTGTGAGAAGACAAAAATACTCTGATTTTCATTCAGTCATTCATTCTTGGCGTGTATTATATAACCTGTAGGTTTAGTCGGAGTCAGCGGCGCGGACCTCCGCTGCTTAAAATCAGTACGCAAGACCGGAATATTACCTCCCCTCCCCCTACCCTCTACTTTCATCCCCTCCCTCCCTCCGCTCCCCCCCCCAATTCCCCCCCCCCCCCCCAGTTCTCCCCCCCTCCCCCCGTGGCGATAGTGATGGAGCAGTCTGGGTGGTGTGATGGATGCGGAGGAGAGAGGGTGGTGGTAAAGTTAACAACTGGCCGCTGAACAAAGTGCCGGAAACCGCGAAGCGACGGAAAATGATCGATCGAGCTTTGGAACTAGGTCTCAGTTGCACAAGAAAGCTGAAATCCTGCGCAAGTCGCTAAGCAAAGCGCTCCCGGCCGATGTAGCGGAGCGCCTTACGGCCTAGCGACTTGCGCAGGATTTCAGCTCGCCCTGTGGGCCTGCTGTGAACCTCATAGTGGTTTTCAGTCACGCAGTCTGGGCCCGACGTCTCATAATTTTGAAAAACTGCCTTATAATTTTGGAACCGTACTGTGACTGCTTGAAACGCTGACTGCTTGGATCAGCTTGGCTTCACGCCGACAGGCTATTCTGGCACCACACTTGAGCTATCACAGTCAATCTGTCACTTGGAAGTTGTACCGTTCTCGTCCTGGCAGAAGGCAACTTCTAACTTGGAGAATAAAAATAAAATTTTACAGGGTCACGTTCAGGATGAAAACGTGACAAGTCAACGTCGGTTTCCAAGTCCATAATATCATTTCATCGTTCTCCGCGAATTTAGCGTAGTAACCCGCGTTTCAGTCGCCGGATAGGCATAATCTGCGCGAAAGGAACTTAGAATTACGTAGATGGGAAATTGCCCTTGAAAAGTGACTCGGGAGTTAAAGCGAAGCTATAGTTATTCAGACTAAACTTGACGTGTTTAGTATGGGGTTAATTTTTCAGTAAGTTTTGTGTGTGGAGAAAGCAGCAAAACATTTTCTGCGTGCGGATTTTTTATGCACTACCTATGGCCTGGTGGCCTGCACGCGACATGCGACGTGTACTGATTTACAACGACACCGGAAAACCCCGTAACATTCTGGCCAATCCTTTAGTGGGAGTGTATGACGCAATAAGCTCACGTGAATTACAGTCTCGCAGACCCTTTCCTTAGAGCGGGTGTGCGGGAAGATCATCCTCAATGATTGGGAAGTTCACCTTTTGGGTGTCGGCAGCGGTTTTAGTCGCGATTATTCCTGCAGGAATCATCGCGACTAAAACCGCTACCGACACCCAAAGGGTTAACCCTTTGAATTAGACCGGCCGTCCCCCCAACCCATTCCCCAATAATCCACCACCACCACCACCACCGCATCACCACTACATGCCTATCCAAGTAACGTCCAAACATACGTGTATTTCATTGAATTGGGGATGGAGTAGAGTGTGTGTGTGGGAAGGTGGGGGGGGGGGGTGATGGAGGGGGGGGGGGTGATGGGGGGGGGGGGGTTGATGGAAGGGGGGGGGGGAGGGGAAGGGTTGGCTCAGCCTGCCTAACAGCGTTCCTAGCCTCAAAAAAAAAAAAAAAAAAAAAAAAAAAAAAAAAAAAAAAAACAAACAAACAAACAAAAAAAAAACAAAAAAAAAACGGGAAAGGAGGGGGCTTCGAAAACAAATAGTAAAAATATCGAAAACCCCAAATCTGTATAATTCTATTCCTCGCCAAATTTGGGAGGGGGGAGGAGGGAGGGGGTTGTCCTTCTCCCCCTGCCCGGTTCCTACTCCACTGCTTCTCCCTCCCTTCCTCCCTCCCTACCTCCCTTATCTTCATTCTCTCGCCAAAGACTGATTCATGGCCACTCAGTTTATTGCATGACATTTTAAAAGGTGATATCAACAACCGCCTGTGGCTCATGTTTTAGGGGGCTACAAGGAAATTAAACGGAGGCCTTTTTTTTTTGTTTAAACCCCACATTCATCTCGAAACACATTAACCCCTTTACCTCTGCAAGGCCACGGCAAACACCGGCCATCTACGAGAGGCATAGGTGCTCAAGGGTCCCCGAGGGTCAGTGTCTCTTGCTGGACTCGTATCATCAGCCCCAGTAGCAAAACGTCTTGGGGCCCACGACGGCCGCAGTGGGCCCGCGCACGGCCGTGCGCGGGCCCACTGCAGCCGTCGTGGGCCCGAGGACCTCTGCTTACTGGGAGGAGCCGTTGGTTTGGTTTTATTGTCAGTACTGTATTGTCAATGATTGATTGACTGACTGACTGACTGACTGACCAATTGATCGATTCATTCATTCATGTTGTTTCCGTGATGAATTTATCTCGATGAGCACCGTGGAAAAAAAACAAAACCCAACCAAACAACAACAACCCCAAAATCCCTTAGTTCAGCAGGATGAGATTGTTTTTAAATTTTTTACCGCTTTTCGTTTTTGAAGAAGTCAGTAGGATAAACGGAAACTGGATGCTTTGCCGTTTTTCCATTTGCATGAAACAAAAAGGAAAAACGGAAATGGGCTGTTTTCCCCGTTTTTCGTTTTGAAGGAGTGAAAAGTAAAAACGAAAGTGTTTTTACATGTAGCTTTTCGCTTTGAATAAGTCAAAGGGGAAAACGAAAATGGCTTGTAACGGTGTGTCCCTTGATTCTTCACCAAACTATGCTGTGGCCACGTCTTAGACAGTAGGGGCTCTTGAGGAGCCACACCTCTTGCAGCTGGGTGGAGCTGACTTTCTCTCGGCAGTGAGCGGGTTAATATCCCTGTCTCGGGTACAAAAGTAGGCCTCATCATCCATCATATTTATTGTCAATATGCTGCTTTTCAGTCCCCTTCAATTTTCCAGTGAATGCGTTTGATTTTCATTTATTAATCTCACTTTAAAAGCTTTGTTATTAAAGGGTGGTGCCAGAACAGCTTGGCGCCGGGAGGCCGGCGCCAAGCTATTCTGGCAACCACCCTTGAAATTTCATGGTCCGCCAGGCTGCCTCATGAACCGTAATGTATTGTTCAGTGTGAAGATGAAAGCTATTAGGGCAGCACCTTTGAACTGCCATGGTCGATCTTTCTCCTGAACTGTTATTCGGTTCTTAGAGGACAGCTCCCAAGTTTGGGAAGTTCGGTCCTAGGGCTCAATGTAACTGTAATGCAGTCTTCTGTTTCAATGCTTCCAGCCATTGTGGCACCACCCTTGAAGTAACATGGTCCACTGATCTTTTTCCTGAACTGTAACATAGCCGTCAGAGGACTACTTCCAAGTGTTGGAATTTCGTGACGAGGGCGCAGAGTATGGAGGAGAAGCAGAAGGAGTCTCAGTTCTCGAACAACAAAACAAAAGAAATGAGCGAAGGAGTCTCAGTTCTCGAACAACAAAACAAAAGAAATGAGCGAAGGAGTCTCAGTTCTCGAACAACAAAACAAAAGAAATGAGCGAAGGAATCTCAGTTCTCGAACAATAAAACAAAAGAAACGAGCGAAGGAGTCTCAGTTCTCGAACAACAAAACGAAAGAAATGAGCGAAGGAATCTCAGTTCTCGAACAATAAAACAAAAGAAATGAGCGAAGGAATCTCAGTTCTCGAACAACAAAACAAAAGAAATGAGCGAAGGAATCTCAGTTCTCGAACAACAAAACAAAAGAAATGAGCGAAGGAATCTCAGTTCTCGAACAACAAAACAAAAGAAATGAGCGAAGGAATCTCAGTTCTCGAACAACAAAACAAAAGAAATGAGCGAAGGAATCTCAGTTCTCGAACAACAAAACAAAAGAAATGAGCGAAGGAAACAACTACCCAGTGCGCAAAGGCCATTTGGCGACGTCGGCCGCCGTCGGCCCGATGGTCTTTTGCGCATTGGATAACAAACAAACGAACACACACAACCAACCAACTCAACTCCACCCAAACAAACCAGCCAGCCAACCAACCGTACTTTCGAGACGTGCCGCCACATCCGGATTCGCGGCGTAAAGCCGCGAATCCGGATGCGGCACGTCTCGAAACAAACGAACACACACAACCAACCAACTCAACTCCACCCAAACAAACCAGCCAGCTAACCAACCAATCAAACAACAGACTCAATTCCACCCGAACGAACGAACCAACCAACCGACCAAGCAGCCAACCAGCAAACAATACTATAAACTTCATGAGAAAAAACGTTTACATAACAAAGTACATACCCTTGCAATTTCTGCATTTCAATAGTCATTTATTCGCTCCAAACATCAGACACCACATTGTATTTACACTGACAAATGCGTGTGCTATTCTGTGACTTTTGGACTTTGCGGCTGAAAGCCGTAAGGTCCAAATTCACAGACCACCACACACTCCTCATTAGGTCAAGGGACCAAATTGATATGTAAGAATCCAAAAGGCGCCAACGAAGCGCGCGTTGTTGCAATGCTTTGTGATGATTTCTCATTCACAGGACAATGCCATAATTTATTACAGCCACGCACGAAACGGGCACCTTTGGTAAATGCTTACTGAAATACAAGAAAATAAAAAAAATGTAGGTCATGCACATAAACCGTATTTTTATACACACGCTTAATTTTCCACATCTATTTCAAAACAAAACAATGAGTATTCACAACCACAATTTTTTTTCTCTCGCAAAGGATTTAAAATTTAACGTTAACACGATCAGACACGACAGCACTATACAGCAGAACCTGTTTGCGCGACCACCATTTTGAGAGATCACGACCTGTCATTAAGTTCCATCATTTAGGTGGCCAGCCAAATAAATGATGGTATTTTAACTCATTGTACCCCATCACCGCCACCCCCAAATGTTGCCGTCGTTCTCTGAAGACTGCATTGCAGTGCAGGGCACAGATCGACCATGCTAGTTCAAGGGTGATGCCAGAATAGCTTGACGCCCATAGGCGCCAAGCTATTCTGGCATCACCCTTGAACTAGCATGGCCGATCCTTATCTTGCTGTGGTGTGCCTGGGGAAGAAGGGGTTAATGACAGGTGACACTTATCTTGATAGATCCCCTGTCTTTTAAGATCACATTTCTCTTGCAATTGTGCGGTTGCACAAAACAGGTGTTACTGCATTAACTTGACCTTTTTGTGAATTCAGCCACCGGTACTGTGAACAGAACCGGTGGCTGCATGCACAAAAGGGTTTAAGGTGTCTGACTTGAAGCCGCCACAGGCAAAAGGGCTTACGTGTCTGACTTGAAGCCACAGGCAAAAGGGCTTACGTGTCTGACTTGAAGCCACAGGCGAAAGGGCTTACGTGTCTGACTTGAAGCCACAGGCAAAAGCGGCCGAGAAAAAGACTGATTATAACTTCAATCTACCTCGGGTTTGGTCTCGTGCGCATAAACAGTGGAACCTATTTTGAGCGTATATATTTTTATGCAGGAAAAAACAACAACAACAACAACAACAAAACAAACCCGTGGCATATGTATTACCTCATTTAGCCCCAAACGCCTCACATCAGGATAGATATTGACCATGATAATTCAAGGATAGCTAATCTGGCACTATCCTTGAAATATCTGAATTATCTGTATCCTTGAATTATCTGTATGCAGAACTCGAGATAAACTGAATGTCAGTGCTTTCTTCTGTCAACCGCTGCCTTTGCGTGGTGTTAACATATTAATTGTGTAACCGAATATTTGAAAACGTTGCGCATTATGCAAAAAGGCTACCGGGCCAAAGTCGGCCGCAGTGGGCACGCGCACTGTCGTGCGCGTGCCCGCTGCGGCTGACTTTGGCCCTATGGCATTTTGCGCACTGGGGGAAGGAAAAAAAGCGCGAAGCCACAGGCATGGGATGATCGTTAATAACTGGTCACCTATTTAAAGGCCCAGTACCGCCGTAGACTTTTAAAGACAAACTTCTGTAGACAGATGGTTACGAAACGCTACACTACAGGTATGGTTTTGGTTGATTAGACACAGGAAATCCAGCTAAGCACACGTCTTCTTTATCAGTATAAATTAACCTGACAATGACTGACTCCACTCCGTTCTAGAAATACAACGCTACCACAGTATCAGTGAGAGAAACAGCTAAAAATAGACTGACACGCTAACGGCAGCGGAGAATAAATAAGTACGATGACGCCTGTGCTTTTGCTGCGTGTCCAAACTGATGTTCAAGTTCATTAGGCGTGTCGACAAGGCATCACAGACACACATGGTGCTGAAATGTGTCTTCAGATTTATGAGTAATGGTAGTAGTTAACACTGGTAGTAGTAAAAGCTATTTACAACAAGCTACGTTAAGAAGTGAGCAACCATGCAACGATAATCCCACGCCTATGTGCGATGCCTTTCAGAACGCATAAAGCAATCTTGGATTTGTCATTACCATGAATATATTAATTAATTACAACGCTTGTATTTTGCACCAGTGAGATCTAAAAGACCACAAGATCATTTTTGTCAAAAACAATTTTTTTTAAAAAAAATTATATTACAATGAAAATCTAACTTTTCACAAAAATGGACTTACGTTCTTTTCCCTTCACTGGGCAGAAATCTGTTAACTCATTCGAGACGTGCCGCCTACGGATACGCGGCGAACCGCCGCGTATCCGTAGGCGGCACGTCTCGAATGAGTTAAAGTAGCTAGATTTGAAATACGAATGGCAGATACGGCTTGTGCAAGATCATAAGCAGGTAGATAGTATCATCAATTATAGACAGTATGTTGAACACAAAACATAAACGTGACAGACACAGCACTCTATAATGGCCCGACTTCACAAAACTGTTACCGAAACCAAAGTCCACGTGTTGTCAGTTGTATTCTCAGCAAAGTAGATAGAGTACACCTGAGTAGGACAAGAGTGACTCAATAATATAAATGAAAATGAAAATGTCTTTCTCTCTCTCTGTGGAGCGAAGACATAACTGACCCCAGTAGTAAAAAGTCTTCGGGCGAACGACGGGCATCAATGGCTGAGCCCGCGCACAGTAGTGCACAGGTCGTGCGCGGGCCTACACAGGCCGTCGTGGGCCCGAGGACCTTTGCTTCCTGGGTAATTTGCATGGATACTACGCACTCATGCACGCCTAAACACACGCACGCACATTATAGGCACCTACACACATTCACGTCTGCATGTACGCGGCACTGACACACACACTGTTGTCTGTCTGCTTGATGCCTTTAGGATATGTGGCTATTGAAGCAAGGACACTCATTCAAGCATGTACACAATCGATCATGAGACTCACCATGGAAATCAACAACAACAACAACAACAACAACAACAACACACACACACACACACGAGGCACACACACACATACACACACACACACACACACACACACACACACACGAGGCACACACACATAGAAAAACACAACGCACACCTCTATACGCCTCTACACACACACACACACACACACACACACACACACACACACACACACACACACACACACACACACACACATACACACACACACACACACAACTCTTACAACACACACACACACACACATAACTCTTACAACATACACACACACTCACACACACACATAACCCTTACAATACACACACACACACACACACACACACACACACACACACACATTTACAATATACACACACACACTCACACACACACACATAACCCTTACAACACACACACACACACACACACACACATACACACACACACACACACACCGCCAAACTGCGAAAGACAAAAGACCTTTGAAATAAAAAGTGTCAAACGCCCCATTTTAGTCCAAAAATTTTTCAGGCAAAGCCATCTTTACTTCCGAGTCACGCGACTTCGCCGTTTTGGCGTCTGGCTGCTAAGAAGATATCGTTGGTTGATAGAGATAGTCAAGGCAATAGTCATTGTTTTGACAGATCTAGAGCCAGAGTCTCAGCGGGCGGGTGATACACGTCCTAGCATTCCGGAAGTTACGTTTTACATCGAACGACTCGTAACAACGAACGAGAACTAAGTCTCCGTGGATTACAAGCCTGCCCCAAAAACATAGACAACACTCCAAACATCCCCAACACTCCAAACATCCCCAAGAGGCATAGATCCTCATGAGCCCTCCGGGCTCATGAGGATCTATGCCTCTTGGAAATGTTTGGAGATATTGCACAAACTGGTCATCCGTCGTGGTTTCGCTCCTGTTCGTTGCTGGGAGTTTTTCAAATTGCAAACGAAGCCTCACTGTTGTTGTAAGGGTCGTGCGAATTGAGCTCGATGCGTTCTAAACTTAGCGTTTTAAGTTTTGAGGAACACTGAACTGAAACCGACTTCTGCCTACAAGAGGCATAGATCCTGGGGCTCATGTGAGTCTGTTGCCTTCTGGGCTTATCCCCTTTCTCTGTCTGTGCCTTAAAGTACCATTACGCATAAATCTGAAGGCACATTTCAGCACCATTAAGTTGTGTTTGTTCTGCCTTGTCGACACACCTAATGAACTTTAACAGCAGTTGGGACACGCAGCAAAAGCAACAAGCGTAATCGCAATTAGTTATTCTGTGCTGCCGTTTCAATTTATTTTTAGCTGTTTCTTATTGTTACGATTGTGGTTGTGTTATCCTGTGAGTGCGTACATGTGTTATTCGTAGGTAACGACCCGATGTTTATTTGAGCTATCACGGTTATGATTCACGTGTTTTTTTTAATAGATTTTTCTTTTGTTCGTGAGTAGAGCCGATTTCGTTTTGTTAAGTTTAGTCCGGTACCTTGTAGACAGGTCGCACTGTCTGGTGGCCTCGTAAGTGTCACGTCGGTTAGTTGACATCGCAACATTTTCGCTACTTTTTGTTTTCCTGTGCGCGTGTATCGAGCAGCCTTTATTTTGTTTGGTGAATGTTCTCGTACCTTTTTGAGCTATCATAGATAGGGATACCATACTTTTATGTGTCTTTATTATACGCTAGAATTTAGAGCTGAAGTGAGCAGCCGTGTTTTTGTAGCCTGATAATTATATTGTTTCTGGAAAGTTTATGTTAATGAGCTTCGGCTGCGTGTTTCGTTCTGGTTGTTTGAGTTCATGATTTCCGTAGAAGATTCTAGATTTTGATAGTGTATATAAGGAGGGCGCTGGGAAAGCCCGTTAGTACACTGTCTTGCTTTGTCAGTTGTAGAGATACGCAGTTTATTGCGAGAGACGCTGTGTATGAGAAACTTTGTGTCGCAGTGAGGACACCGCAGAAGAGACTTTGTATTCAGTAGTTTGTGCATGTGAAAGTGCATTATTGTGTGGATATCGCATCGCTGAATTAAATATTGTTGGAACTGTTACTCCAGTATTGTCTACATCCTTAAGCCACGTGTGACGGATTGCAACTGAACGAGGTTTACTTTAAAGAACTCTACGTGCGTGTGTGTCTGGTGTGTTTATCATACTTCGACTACAACTCCACCACGTAACACTTATTTTTAGCTGTTTCTCGCACTGATAGTGTTGTATTTTTAGAACGGAGTGAAGTCATCGTCAGGTTGCTTGATATAAAGACGACGTGTGCTGAACTGGATTGACCTGTGTCTAAATGAACCATAGCTAGACCTGTGTGTAGCGTTGCGTAACCATCTGTTACAGAAGTGTATCTTTGAACAGTTACGGCGGTAGTGGGCCTTTAAGGTCCGTGCGCGGAACTGACTTCAACGCATTCTACGTCTAAGCTTAGCATTCTAAGTCTGATGAACAGCTGACGCCGAAAACGTTAAACGTTTAGAGCTTAACGTCTTTTGTCCACCGCGAAGGTGATTTCAAAGACGGGGCACCGAAAAGAGGCCTGTACAAATTTTGACCCCACCTGGGTTCGAACCGGCCCGACGACCTTTTGGACAAGAGTCGAACGCTCTACCAAGGAGCCACCCAGCTCCCCAAGCTGACGCCGATATCGGCCGACAATTAGGTATAGAGTCTCATGAACCCTGCATCCACAGGGGCTCAGGTGAATCTATGGCTTCTTGCTTGTACCGCATTGTACATATAGCGCCCTCCTGTTAAGCAGGTTTCGTTTACAACGACCGATATCGAAATCACGGCGGATGACCAGCTTGTTCCACAAGCATAAACAACACTCGAAACATCTCCAAGAGGCATAGATCCTCATGAGCCCTCCGGGCTCATGAGGATCTATGTCTCTTGGAGATGTTTCGAGTGTTGTCTGTCCGCTGTAACTTTGCTCTCGTTCGTTGTTGCGACTCGTTCGTCGCAAACGAAACCTCTCCATTATGAACAGCTTTGCCTGTGCGGGCAAGGCTGCTAAACCTACTTAGGCCTATGAAAAATGAAACAACATTTTGGGCCTATATTTAGACAGTTGTTCTGCCGTCCAAATAACCAAACCACCATCGTCTTCGTGCAGCATCAATTATACATGTATAAACACCATTTTTATACGTGTCTTTCAAAGTGCAAAGTATCTCAACTGAAGTACTGACTACTCGAAAACGACAGATGGTGACAAATGCTGCCCGGATGAAAGATTTAGCGGCAATTGTTTGCCTAACAATGAACTGTGGCAGTCATAAAGTCAGCCCCTAACGTTAAAGCTTTGGCTGTTGGTAGCGGTTTGAGTCGAGGTGATTCCTGCAGAATCACCTCGACTCAAACCGCTACCGACAACCAACGAGTTAAAAACATTTTCAAATAGGAGTAAGGAGTAAATGAGACTCAGATCAAAGATCATTAGTGTCCCATGACAGTGCGAATGCTCAAGCAGTATAACCGGGGACGGTTTTCCCTCAGCCAACACTCTGATCAAAGGCAGTACTGTAGATAGTGCCCCCGATAATAAAAGAAAATGTTTGAGCGGCAGTGTTTAGGGACTTTAAAAAAAAAATCTCTCCCCAAAACAGGGTATTAGGGCTGAATCTGTAAAAATTAAGAAATTCATAAAGTTTCTTTACATTTTGTTATAATGGCTTCTTAGGACGTAACCTCAGGAACCAGCATTTTCTGAAAAACACACACAAAATCAACAACATACAAACAAACAAAACAGCCAAAACCAGCTGATAATAACTTTTCGCATTTGAACCGAATCTAAAAGTCGGCCATTGTCACCGAGCGCATGAAAATTCTCTCCCTTTATGTTGGGTCCCACCCTCCTTTATGATCGATAGCGCCACCTTTCGGCGATCACTCGCTGCTAAGGTTAGACAATCACAAGATCGATGGTGCTTGTCTCCCTTTGTTTAACCCATCGATTTCGTCTTTATCTCCTTTTGTTTGAACCCATCGATTTCGTCTTTATAGGACCTGTCTGCGATTTGCCCATGGGTATAGGGACCATCAAATTAGCTGGCAGTTTTCCCCCTCCTTCCCCCTCGGTGAGCAAAAGGTCCTCGGGCCGACGTCGACTTCATTTTCTGTTCGTTCATTTCGCGTGAAAGTGGGGCTGGTTACCCATGAATTGCGGAGGTTAAACATCGACATCGCCGCGCTCAGTGAAGTACGCCTTCCGGACGAAGGCAGCCTCCAAGAACTTGGCGATGGGTACACCCTCTACTGGTCAGGCAGGCCTGAATCAGAAAGACGGCTCTCAGGCGTGGGTTTCATGGTCAAGACCTCCATTGCGACTAAGCTGGAAAACCTACCAACGGGTCACTCAGACCGCATCATGTCCATGCGCCTCCCACTGAGACACCAGCAACACGTCACCCTTCTCAGTGCGTACTCCCAAACCCTCCTGGCAGAGCCTGCTGAAAAGGACAAGTTTTACACTGACCTGCGCAGCCTCATACAGAGCACCCCTGCAGACGACAAAGTCATCATCCTTGGCGACTTCAACGCCAGAGTGGGCCAGGACTCTGAAGCCTGGAAAGGAGTCCTCGGCAAGCATGGCGTCGGGAACTGCAATGACAATGGCCGCCTACTGTTGGAGTTCTGTGTAGAGCAGCAACTGGTCATCACCAACACTACTTTTCAGCAAAAGGACAGTCGAAAGACCACCTGGATGCATCCTCGCTCCAAACACTGGCACCTTATCGACTATGTCCTAGTGCGTCAGAGGGACCGCAGTGATGTCCTCCTCACCAGAGTGATGCCCAGCGCAGAGTGCCACACTGACCACCGCCTTGTCCGCTGCAAACTCAGGCTCCACGTCAAGCCAAAACACAAGAAATGGGGGCCCCCCAAGAAAAAGCTTGATGTTGCCAGCCTTTAGCGTGACGACGTGAAAGCTGCCCGCTTTCAGACAGATTTACAGCGCAGGCTCAAAGGCACAGCGGACCCAGCAGACTCCTCCCCTGAAACACTCTGGGAACAACTGAAAACTGCTATTGCAAAATCCTCTGCAGAAGTCTTGGGTTTCGCTAGAAAGAAGAACAAAGACTGGTTTGACGAAAACGATGTTGAGATCCAGAAACACCTAGCAAAAAAAAAAAGAGCCGCCCATCAGGCCCACCTAGCCCAGCTTTCTTGCCCTGTGAAGAAGTCTGCCTTCCGCCTCGTCTGCAGCAGTCTCCAGCGCAAGCTCAGAGATCTCCAGAATGAGTGGTGGACCAGACTTGCACAGAGGACCCAGCTTTGCGCTGACAATGGTGACTACAGGGGCTTCTACGAAGCACTGAAAGCAGGGTATGGCCCCGGGCACCTGGTACAAAGTCCCCTGCGAAGCGCGAATGGCTAGGCACTCCTCACAGATAATACCTCCATCTTGAACCGCTGGTCGGAGTACTTTCAGAGCCTCTTCAGCGCTGAGCGCACTGTTCAAGAAGCAGTCGTCCTACAAATCCCACAACTCCCAGTAAAGGTTGAATTGGACGAACCGCCCACCGCTGAAGAGACCCTCACAGCCATCCACCAGCTCAAGAGTGGCAAAGCAGCAGGCATTGATGGAATACCGCCAGAGATCTGGAAACATGGAGGCACAGCACTGCACAACAAGCTCCATGACCTCTTTCTCTGCTGCTGGGAGGAAGGAACACTACCAAAGGATCTCCGTGATGCTGTCGTTATCACCCTGTACAAGAACAAAGGCGAGAAGTCTGACTGTTCCAACTATCGGAGAATTACCCTGCTGTCCATTGCTGGGAAAATTCTTGCAAGGCTGCTCCTGAATCGGCTGGTACCTGCCATCGCTGAAGACCACCTCCCAGAGGGCCAGTATGGCTTCAGAGCAAACAGGAGCACCACCGATATGGTCTTTGTGCTGAGACAGCTTCAGGAGAAATGCCGCGAGCAGAACAAAGGGCTGTACGTAACGTTTGTCGACCTAACAAAAGCGTTCGACACTGTGAGCAGGCAAGGCATGTGGCAGATCCTGGAGCGACTTGGCTGTCCCCCAAAGTTCCTCAGCATGATTGTCCAGCTACACGAGGACCAGCAAGGCCAGGTCAGACTCAACAATGACCTCTCAGAACCATTCCCTATTCTCAACGGCGTAAAGCAGGGCTGCGTGCTGGCACCGACCCTCTTCAATATCTTTTTTAGCACGATGTTGAAGCAGGCCACAGTGGACCTCGATGATGACGATGCAGTGTACATCAGGTATCGTCTCGATGGCAGCCTGTTCAACCTCAGACGACTGCAGGCCCACACGAAAACCCTAGACCAACTGATTCGTGAGCTGCTTTTTGCTGATGACGCTGCCCTCGTTGCAGACACAGAGAGAGCCCTGCAGCGCATCACGTCCTGCTTCGCAGACGCTGCCCAGCTCTTTGGACTCGAGGTCAGTCTGAAAAAGACAGAGGTCCTCCATCAGCCGGCACCCAAGACAGTGTATCGCCCTCCTCACATCACCATTGGCGAGTCTGAACTAAAGTCAGTGCACCAGTTTACTTACCTTGGCTGCATTATCACGTCGGACGCCAAGCTGGACAAGGAGCTTGACAGCAGGCTGGCAAAAGCGAACAGCGCTTTCGGGCGACTTTTCAAGCGGGTGTGGCACAATCAACAGCTGAAAACAGGCACCAAGATCAGCGTGTACAGAGCTGTGGTCCTCACCACCCTGCTGTATGGTTCAGAGTCCTGGGCCCTCTACCGCAGCCAACTACGACTCCTCGAACGCTTCCACCAGCGCTGCCTGCGCACCATCCTGGGCATTCACTGGAGTGACTATGTCACCAACGTCGAGGTCCTTGAACAGGCTGAAACTGTGAGCATCGAGGCTTTGCTGCTGCGGACACAGCTCCGCTGGGCGGGGCATGTCTCCAGGATGGAGGATCATCGCCTACCAAAGATCACCCTGTTCGGCGAGCTTGCTACTGGACACCGTGACAGAGGGGCACCAAAGAAGAGATACAAAGACTGTCTCAAGAAGTCACTTAGTGCCTGCCAAATCGACCACCACCAGTGGTCTTCGCTTGCTGTGGACTGTGACACCTGGCGCTCCACCATTTACAAGGCAGCTGTCTCCTTTGAGGACTCTCGCAGAGTTAGCCTTAAGGACAAGCGGCTCAGGAGAAAAAACAGAGATGCCGCAACTCAGAACCCTGGCCATACCTCCCCCTGCAGCCACTGTGGTCGAACCTGCCTGTCCCGGATTGGCCTCCGCAGCCACGAACAAGTCTGCAGGTCGTGGGCAACTCCTATAAAATCTTCGTTCGCGAAGTCAAGCCAAGAGAGAAGCCACAGGTCGTCGGTCCGAAATCAGTCGCAGTTTGAACTCGCACGGCTGCCGCGTCCGCCCGAGGATCTTTTGAGTACTGGTTAGGGTTGGGATTTTTTGTGGGCGGGTGTTAATGAGTGTTGACAAAAAAGAGGGACGAGTACGGAGAATGAAGTTTTCCAGAAAATATAGCCTGAGGCAACGCCTGCTCTCTCTCTCTCTCTCTCTCTCTCTCTCTCACTCCCCCCCCCCCCCCCCATCGTTGAGTTTCTTTTGGTCCCCTAGTGTCTCTGATTCTTGACTGCAGTGAAGGTTCCCATGGCAAAGCAAAAGAACGTGGCAAGGGGTGGCAACCCCTCCACCAGAAATCACCTCGACAGAAAGCTCTGTCGACACTGAACCACAGGGTTAAGGCTAGCATATACCTTTGACCTTTGCTCACAGCTATTAACCCCTAAACTGCCGAGGGCAAGAGACATAAACCCTCATGAGCCTCCGGCAGTCGCGGGGGCTCATGCGGATTTATGTCTCTTGTTAGTCTTGTATTCTTTGCGTCTATTTCTGGTCCCAGGCAGATACTATGTGTGTTTCACGCGAATGTCGGTCAGAGCATAGTGGTTTCAGACGCGAAATCCGAGATCACCGACAGCAAAGGGGTTAGCCGTAGGAACCAATAAACACTTTGCTTACAGTTTAGTTAAAGAGGCCAGGAAGACCAACACATGTTTTACCGTAGGAAGCAAAGCGAAATGACTCAATTGCGAGGGAAGTACTTTAGGTAGGTATGTTATGCATATGTTACCCAGCTTATGAACCAGTATTACTTGAAGTCCGTGTTCTCTGTTTTGAATTTAGTTTGAATTTGAATACACACGCGAGCATCATCATATCTCTTCAAACATAATCCTTCCCCCCCCCCCCCTTTTTTTAAAGCATCGCCGGCACACAAAGTACAACAGTTAAATTCGGCGGCATACCACTAACACATGCACAAGTAATATTTAACTTTTATAGTCTAAAGTCACGCTCGTACGCACGACCCCCCCCCCCCCCACCCTCCCCCCCAGCTCCCATCCACACACACACACGCTGCTTACAGTAAATTCATGCACTGGTTAACCTACTTAGCCCCGACGCCCTACAGCAGGACATGTACCGACCATGATGATTCCAGGGTAGTGACAGATTAGCTTGGCGCCTAACGGCGCCAAGCTAATCTGGCACTACCCTGGAATTATCATGGTCGACCCATCTTCTGAAACTAGTACGTAGACATTGGGTGACACTTCCAAAATTGGGGAACTGCTTGCCGTGGAGTTAAATGGGTTAAAAATGTAGACCTTGACTAAGGGCTGGCTTAACTGGGCGAGACAAACCCGAACCATGTCTCGGCGAGACACCCGAGACAGTCAATGCGAGATACCCGTTCCACCCGTTTATTAGGTTCGGCGAACTCTCCGAGACAAGATCAGACGTGCCGAACCTAATAAACGGGTGGAACGGGTATCTCGCATTGACTGTCTCGGGTGTCTCGCCGAGACATGGTTCGGGTTTCAGTCTCGCCCAGTTAAGCCAGCCCTTAACAGACTGAAGTTCAATCATAAACGCACACACAGAATCAGATAGACACATTAGTTAATGAAACAGGCCCATTGAAGGCCCACTACCGCCGTAACTGTTGAAAGATACACTTCTGTAACAGATGCCAGGGTTACGAAACGCTACACACAGGTCTAGTTATGAAGGTTACAAAGTAAAGTAGATTATAGCACTGTCAGGGGAGAGAAATGTGCATGATCGACCAGTGATCATAGATCTACTGTGGCCAAAGCACAAAAAAAAAAGAGATAGAAAAGAGAGGGGGCGCTAAAAAAGTGACTGAAAGCAATGCATATGGAAGCCCCCCCCGAAGGGGGGCGTATCACATATCCCACTGTTCCAGCCACTCAGTGCATGGAAATTTAAATCTAGGTCCCCCCGAGGGGGGTCCAGATATTTAGCCGGTGTGGACAGCTGTTTCGGTCTTGGCGACCTCGTCAGCACACCATCGGCGATACTGGAGGAGGCAGGAATTTCTGCCTACCTGCAAAGACAACCACATTTTACTGTGGTGTCTGCAAGGGCATACATTCCATGCCACCACCTAGAGCCAAATCTCCATGCACCCTAAAAGAGAACCTACCAAAAGGGGGGAAGGGGTTGCAGTCGATATTGTAGTAGTAAATGAAAAGAAAAGGGGAGACTGCCAGTGCTAATATTTTAGGAAGGTTACAAAGTAAAGTAGATTATAGCACTGTCAGGGGAGAGAAATGTGCATGATCGACCAGTGATCATAGATCTACTGTGGCCAAAGCACAAAAAAAAGAGATAGAAAAGAGAGGGGGCGCTAAAAAAGTGATTGAAAGCAATGCATATGGAAGCCCCCCCGAAGGGGGGCGTATCACATATCCCACTGTTCCAGCCACTCAGTGCATGGAAATTTA
This sequence comes from Semisulcospira habei, assembly GCA_036245525.1. Lineage (NCBI taxonomy): Eukaryota > Metazoa > Mollusca > Gastropoda > Semisulcospiridae > Semisulcospira > Semisulcospira habei. The sequence continues at coordinate 188,545,695 of BTPG01000004.1, read as the reverse complement.
AATCTAGGTCCCCCCGAGGGGGGTCCAGATATTTAGCCGGTGTGGACAGCTGTTTCGGTCTTGGCGACCTCGTCAGCACACCATCGGCGATACTGGAGGAGGCAGGAATTTCTTTTCCCTTTTCTTTTCATTTACTACTACAATATCGACTGCAACCCCTTCCCCCCTTTTGGTAGGTTCTCTTTTAGGGTGCATGGAGATTTGGCTCTAGGTGGTGGCATGGAATGTATGCCCTTGCAGACACCACAGTAAAATGTGGTTGTCTTTGCAGGTAGGCAGAAATTCCTGCCTCCTCCAGTATCGCCGATGGTGTGCTGACGAGGTCGCCAAGACCGAAACAGCTGTCCACACCGGCTAAATATCTGGACCCCCCTCGGGGGGACCTAGATTTAAATTTCCATGCACTGAGTGGCTGGAAGAGTGGGATATGTGATACGCCCCCCTTCGGGGGGGCTTCCATATGCATTGCTTTCAGTCACTTTTTTAGCGCCCCCTCTCTTTTCTATCTTTTTTTTTGTGCTTTGGCCACAGTAGATCTATGATCACTGGTCGATCATGCACATTTCTCTCCCCTGACAGTGCTATAATCTACTTTATTTTGTAACCTTCCTAAAATATTAGCACTGGCAGTCTCCCCTTTTCTTTTCAGGTCTAGTTATGGTTCATTTAGACACTGGACAATCCAGTTCAGCACGCGTCGTCTGTATATCAAGCAACCCGGCTGACAACGACTCCACTCCGTTCTAGAAATGCAACGCTTTCAGTACGAGAAACAGCTAAAAATAGATTGACACGCTAACGGCTGCACAAAATAAGTAAGCGCGATTACGCGTGCAATTTTGCTGCGTGTCCACACTGCTGTTAAAGTTCATTAGGTGTGTCCACAAGGCATACGAAACACAAACGGTGCTGAAATGTGTCTTCTATGCGTAATGGTACTTTAAACAAATTCACTTATAACTGTTGTGACTACAGTTACACTATTAACACAGCTCAGTTCATGCACATCTGATAATAAAATGGTCAAACTCAAACAAACAAAATAAGTTAGGTCAGCGCACAGCTGCTGTGACTGACATTTACAAAGCTGCATTCACGTGTGAAAAGAAAATGTACGCGCAAATGCAAACCCGAAATTAGTCAAACACACGAGCCTGTTTGTGGACTAGTTCTCCTCGCAACATTTGCACGAGCCTGTTTGTGGACTAGTTCTCCTCGCAACATTTGCAGCTGAAACACAAACTGCATTCGCTGGTGAAAAATCAACGAGGACGCAAATGTAAACCAACAATTTTGGGGTTTCGGGATTTTCAAAAAAGACTTGCAAACAGTGACAACAATGCTCGATTTAATACTTTTAATACCGGTTAATAATACCAATTCTGCGAATCGGCTCCCAAAGCGCCGCGAACTGAACCCAACACGCACGCTCACGTGACACACACGCACTCACTCTGAAGACAAACATAGTACACGACAAACACAGGACATTCACGTGGTGCGAAGGGTCAGCTCAGCTACTGAGGTTTCTAGGTTGAAATTTTGATCGCTCGTATTTGATATTAATAAAATGGCCTGAAACCGGTATCTTTCCTTTGGTGAGATGCCAACTCAGCTTAACCCATTCAGCCCCGACGCACTACAGCAGAAGATGGATCGACCATGATAATTCAAGGGTAGTGCCAGAATAGCTTGGCGCCTGTCGGCGCCAAGCTATTCTGGCACTACCCTTGAATTATCATGGTCGATCCATCTCTTGCAACTGGTGCATAGTCGTTAGATGACGCCTCCAAAATTTGGGAAATGCGACCTTGGGGTTGAATGAGTTAAAGCAAAGACTAGTAGAGCATTGCATACTTGTTTGTGTACATGTCTATTTTGAAAAAAAAAAAAACAAACAAAAACCTAAACATTTTCAACACAGACAATATAAAGTTAGAAAAGACGATTACAACACAATTTATTAAAATTTCGGGCTGTAGCCCGAAAATTTAATAAATTGTGTTGTAATCGTCTTTCCTAAGCGTGTTTCTCTCCTCTCACCGTTGGCATTTTCTGTGTAGTTTACACGCTTGGTCTTTCTCATACCAAGGACCATTTCGTTGCAATAAACTCCCACAGTCCCTCAGAAATGTTGAATCAGCCAATAGTTTCCGGTAGTCTTTAAGGACACATTTTTTTCCTTTAAACGTGCATTCACCGTTATATTTCTTGAGAGTGAGAGCTTCCCTGTCTACTGTATCGGTTATTAGTTTTATGGCACACGTACATGTTTTTGTGTGAACATTTTTTTTGTTGGCGCGTTCATTTGTTATTCTTATTTTTCTTGATAATCATGCTGCGTGAGTGTATATGTTAGGGATTATGTATGTGTTGTAGGATGCAAGGTGTATGTATGTTAGTATGTCATTTGTACGGCGCCTAGAGCTTTTCTATCGAAAGTATAGGCGCCTTAAAAATATACATTATTATTGTTATTATTATTGGTCTTCATCCTGTTTGGTCTAGATTTAAAAAATAAATGAGTCCATGAAATGGGTCCTGTTTGCCCGTTGGACCTCGCCTCGCAACTTACAGCTAACGCACAGGGGGAGGAATCCAAGAACTATCAGCTCATGGCCGGCTCCGACCCTCAATAAACTTCTATACAGTGACGCTCGGATCCGGTCGCACATCACTTTGGGATTTCCTCCTCATGTGGCTAACGCGCAAACTGCATTCCGCTGAAAATGCCAAGGTCACTCCTATGTACCAACCCAAACAACCACTGACCTGTCCGTCTGTCTAAAGACCAGAAATGCCTCTGCCCAGCGTGTAAAAAGCAAAGGCTGAGAATCCCAACGAGGAAAGAAACACGCTTAGGAAAGACAATTTAAATGATGTGTAATAACAATCATAACATAAACTTAACCCCCTTGCGCACGGTAGGAAGCCACTGATACTGTTTACTGTACCGATGGCAGCATGCACAAGGGGGGTGGGGTGGGGGTGGGGGTTAAAAGGGCAGTTTTAAGGCGTAACCGTTCAGTGCCGAGAAAATGTGAACACCATCCAACTGCAAAAGGTATAGATCCTCATGAGCCCCCGCATTTGCGGGGGCTCATGAGGATCTATACCTCTTGCTAACACCATTTTGAATCCATGTTCCTGTGACATCTAGTTTTTTCCCCCTTGAACTAACGAAGATTGCAGACACACACACTGCGTCAGCCGCTAGCACTGAACGGGTTACAAGCGACCACAACGGACAACGCGTAGGGCCGCCATCGCTGAAAATTTCACTACATATGAATCAGACCAGTGAATAAAATGTTATTTACATGCGAATAAAACATGTCACAAAAAGTTCTTCCGAGTTACACGCCAAAATATAACTGTATACAAAAAGTACAAGTTCATGACGGATCACTGACGTGGTACGGCATTTTACAAATTACTTACAGCAACACCGGCAAAACATGGCGTATCGGTCACTCAAAACTATACCGTCAAATCCAATGCCACCTAAGCAAATGGAAGTAACTGAACTGTTGTAAAATAAATGTTCGCACCAGACGACCTACTGCAGGCAAGCATGTCCCCAAGCGCAGACAAAGAAGCCGCGAACTCTAATTACGTGTACGAGGCTTGCTCGCAGCGCCGCACATTGCGGCCTGCCCTTATTACGTCATAGCTTTGAAGAGAGTGTCTGCTACCAGGATGACGCAAGGAGATACAGTAGAGCTTGTTTTGCGCGACCACTTGTTTGCAAGAAGGAAAAAAAAAAGGCCATTCAAGACAGGTGCTCTCTCTCTCTCTCTCTATCTCAGTCTCTCTCTCTGAAGAAAAGTCTTCGAGGACAAAAAGGTGTCACCTGTTACTAAACCCCAGCAGCAAAACGCATTCGGGCCCACTGTGGCCGTCGTTGGCCCGGAGACCTTTGCGTACTGGGAAGACCACACATTTTAATTGGCTACAGAAACCTAAATGATGGTCTTAAATGACGGGTGATCTCTCATAAGGGTAATCATTCAAAACAGGTTCTGTTGTATAGGTGACATTACGTGAATTAAAACGCAACGGTCGTGGGGGTGGGTTGTGTTGCAAAAAAGGACTCAGTTATGTCAGTTTGTAGAATAATTTAAAGCAGACTTCATGTTAAAGGAAGTGACGTCAGCATCTGGAGAATGACGTCATAGTTTGCGTAGACATGGAGGTCCGCCTGCTTGCACTGTGTGAAGGAGGTGGAAACCGACTTTCGTACAACGGATTGGAGAAAGCAATGTCTGGATCTGGGTCACTGTGGCTGAAAATAAACAACGTGGAGAAATAATATATAATGTGAAATATAAAACAAGATGGGATGAATCATAACCCACCAAGTCCCTTCTATATGAGAGCTGTCCTCGCTGTCAAGTGTCTCTACATTTTGTCTTTGACCTGATTCTAATGTTGAAATATCTCCTATTGAAAAAGTCTCGCAGATCTGCCAATGCGCCAGTGAGCTCTATAAGGGGCACAGGACATCTCTTCTCTTGGCTTGACTTCGCGAACGAAGATTCTATAGGGCTTGCCCACGTCGTCTGCAGGCATTTTCGTGGCTGCGGAGGCCAATCCGGGACAGGCAGGTTCGACCGCAGTGGCTGCAGGGGAAGGTCTGGTCAGGGTTCTGAGTTACGACAACTCTGTTTTTTCTTCTAAGCCGCTTGTCCTTAAGGTTAGCTCTGCGAGAGTCCTCAAAGGAGACGGCTGCCTTGTGAATGGTGGAGCGCCAGGTGTCACGGTCCGCAGCAAGCGAAGACCACTGGCGGTGGTCGATTTGGCAGGCACTAAGCGACTTCTTGAGACCGTCTTTGTATCTCTTCTTTGGTGCCCCTCTGTCTCGATGTCCAGTGGCGAGCTCGCCGAACAGAGTGATCTTGGGTAGGCGATGATCCTCCATCCTGGAGACGTGCTCCGCCCAGCGAAGCTGTGTCCGCAGCAGCAAAGCCTCGATGCTCACAGTTTCCGCCTGTTCAAGGACCTCGACGTTGGTGACATAGTCACTCCAGTGAATGCCCAGGATGGTACGCAGGCAGCGCTGGTGAAAGCGTTCGAGGAGTCGTAGTTGGCTGCGGTAGAGGGCCCAGGACTCGGAACCGTACAGCAGGGTGGTGAGGACGACAGCTCTGTACACGCTGATCTTGGTGCCTTTTTTCAGCTGTTGATTGTGCCACACCCGCTTGAATAGTCGCCCGAAAGCACTGTTCGCTTTTGCCAGCCTGTTGTCCACCTCCTTGTCCAGCTTGGCGTCTGACGTGATGATGCAGCCAAGGTAGGTAAACTGGTGTACAGACTTCAGTTCGGACTCGCCGATGGTGATGTGGGGAGGGCGATGCTCTTCCTTGGGTGCCGGCTGATGAAGGACCTCGGTCTTTTTCAGACTGACCTCAAGTCCAAAGAGCTGGGCAGCATCTGCGAAGCAGGACGTAATGCGCTGCAAGGCTCTCTCTGTGTGTGCAACGAGGGCAGCGTCATCAGCGAAGAGCAGCTCACGAATCAGTTGGTCTAGGGTTTTCGTGTGGGCCTGCAGTCGTCTGAGGTTGAACAGGCTGCCATCGAGACGATACCTGATGTACACTGCGTCGTCATCGTCGAGGTCCACTGTGGCCTGCTTCAACATCATGCTGAAGAAGATGGTGAAGAGGGTCAGTGCCAGCACGCAGCCTTGCTTCACGCCGTTGCGAATGGGGAATGGTTCTGAGAGGTCACTGTTTAGTCTGACCTGGCCTTGCTGGTCCTCGTGGAGCTGGACGATCATGTTGAGGAACTTTGGGGGACAACCTAGTCGCTCCAGGATCTGCCATATACCTTGCCTGCTCACAGTGTCAAACGCTTTTGTTAGGTCGACAAACGTTACGTACAGCCCTTTGTTCTGCTCGCGGCACTTCTCCTGAAGCTGTCTCAGTACAAAGACCATGTCGGTGGTACTCCTGTTGGCTCTGAAGCCACACTGACCCTTTGGGAGGTGGTCTTCAGCGATGGCAGGTACCAGCCGATTCAGGAGCAACCTTGCGAGAATTTTCCCGGCAATGGACAGCAGGGTAATTCCACGATAATTAGAGCAGGCAGACTTCTCTCCTTTGTTCTTGTACAGGGTGATGATGACTGCATCACGGAGATCCTTTGGTAGTGTTCCTTTTTCCCAGCAGCAGAGAAAGAGGTCGTGGAGCTTGTTGTGCAGTGCTGGGCCTCTATGTTTCCAGATCTCTGGCGGGATTCCGTCAATGCCTGCTGCTTTGCCACTCTTGAGCTGGTGGATGGCTGTGAGGGTCTCTTCGGCGGTGGGCGGTTCGTCCAATTCAACCTTTAGTGGAAGGTGTGGGATTTGGAGGATGACTGTTTCTTGAACAGTGCGTTCAGCGCCGAAGAGGTCCTGAAAGTATTCCGACCAGCGGTTCAAGATGGAGGTATTATCTGTGAGGAGTGCCTGTCCATCAGCGTTTCGCAGGGGACTTTGTACCAGGTGCCTAGGGCCATACACTGCTTTCAGTGCTTCGTAGAAGCCCTTGTAGTCACCGTTGTCAGCGCAGAGCTGGGTCCTCCGTGCGAGTCTGGACCACCACTCGTTCTGGAGCTCTCTAAGCTTGAGCTGGAGACTGCTGCAGATGAGGCGGAAGGCAGACTTCTTCACAGGGCAGGAAGGCTGGGCTAGGTGGGCCTGGTGGGCGGCTCTTTTTTTTGCTAGAAGTTCCTGGATCTCTACGTCGTTTTCGTCAAACCAGTCTTTGTTCCTCTTTCTAGCAAAGCCCAAGACTTCCACAGAGGATTTTACAATAGCAGTTTTCAGTTGTTCCCAGAGTGTTTCAGGAGAGGAGTCTGCTGGATCAACTGTGTCTTTGAGCATGCGCTGTAAATCGGCCTGAAGGGCAGCTTTCTTGTCGTCACGCTGAAGGCTGGCAACATCAAGCTTTTTCTTGGGAGGGCCGCCTTTCTTGGGTTGCAGCTTGAGGCGGAGCCTGAGTTTGCAGCGAACAAGGCGGTGGTCAGTGTGGCACTCTGCGCTGGGCATCATTCTGGTGAGGAGGACGTCACTGCGGTCCCTCTGACGCACTAGGACATAGTCGATAAGGTGCCAGTGCTTGGAGCGAGGATGCATCCAGGTGGTCTTTCGACTGTCCTTTTGCTGGAAAGTGGTGTTGGTGATGACAAGTTGCTGCTCTGCACAGAGCTCCAACAGTAGGCGACCATTGTCATTGCAGTTCCCAACGCCATGCTTGCCGAGGACTCCTTTCCAGGCTTCAGAGTCTTGGCCCACTCTGGCGTTGAAGTCGCCAAGGATGATGACTTTGTCGTCTGCAGGGGTGCTCTGCAGGAGGCTGCGCAGGTCAGAGTAGAACTTGTCTTTTTCTGCAGGCTCTGCCAGGAGGGTTGGGGAGTACACACTGAGTAGGGTGACATGTTGCTGGTGTCTCAGTGGGAGGCGCATGGACATGATGCGGTCGGAGTGACCCGTTGGTAGGTTTTCCAACTTAGTCGCAATGGAGGGTCTTCACCATGAAGCCCACGCCTGAGAGCCGTCTTTCTGATGCAGGCCTGCCTGACCAGTAGAGGGTGTAGCCAGCGCCAAGTTCATGGAGGCTGCCTTCCTCCGGGAGGCGTACTTCGCTGAGCGCGGCGATGTCGATGTTTAACCTCCGCAATTCATGGGCAATGAGGGCGAAGCGACGTTCAGGGCGTCCGCTGTCTGCTGTGTCGAGCATGGTTCGGATGTTCCAGCATGCTACGTTGAGTCCGGTCGTGGTCGTCATGATCGTATTGAAAAAGTCTCGCAGATCTGCCAATGCGCCAGTGAGCTCTATAAGGGGCACAGGACATAAGTGTCATTGGTTTGTCAAACGTAATTTCTCATGACGTGAGTTTTAGTTTTTACGTAATTTTATATTTTACGTGATATGAGTTTCACTTTCGCTTCATATTCTTGAGAAAATGATGCCAAAACTACAACTTCACGGTACAATTTCAGTCTTGCTATAATTTGTGTAAAAGCAGGTTGACTTTACCTAGCTACATGATATACAAGTATATACTTGCATGCTCCTCTGAAAGCGCGTCGATGTGTGTGTGCGCGCGCTCCAAACATCTCCAAGAGGCATAGATCCTCATGCGCCCTCCGGGCGCATGAGGATCTATGCTTCCTGGAGATGCGCGCATGTTTGTGTGAGAGAGATGATGATGATGATGATGATGATGAAACGTTTTAATTCAGGAAAAAGTTTTAGGCATGCGAATAGGCGCCTCACTTACAAACTGTCCTGCTACTCTACACACATAAATATACATCGAGCAACACAGTAAAATATTAAAAAATCAAACAAACAAACATGGTGTCAAGAACATTCAAGTGTACGAAAAGCATAAAAGACGAAAAACAAAACAAAACAACCACCACCAAACAAACATAATAACAGCGACATAAGCAGAAGGTCATCTTGTAATTAGAACATGTCTCTGAGAGTACAGCATCAATAGAGGAGAATTGAATCGTGGTATTAGTTTAGAAGTTAAAAGCGATAAAGGCGATCATTAAAAATACTAAATTTAGAAATAGACTTAAGATGCTGGGGTAAATTATTCCATGCTTTTGCATCTAAAAAGGCCAGGCTAGTTTAATATATATCTAGTCTTGTTCTTGGTATGTGGAGCGACCTGTTTCTCGTGTTCTGTCTATGATTACCTGAAAACAGAGTTTGCAAAAGAGTGGGGCTCTCTCGTGTAGAATCTTGTACATTAATACACACCGATTAAATTCGAATTGTTTGTTTAATGCCAGCAATTTAAGAGATTTGATTTCTTTTGTCTGTGGAGGCGGGTCCAAGAAGTATGAATATAATACCTCGACGATACAGAAATTTACTTTTTTCATATGAGCTTCGCTGAAACCGTCCCAAACAGTGGAACTGTAATTACAGTGCGTTTTGATATGCGCGTGGAAGACAAGTTTGCAAACGTCAGGATTAACTATACGGCTGAGAAGGAACAAGTTTTTGGACAAAGTTTCGCATACTTTATCAACATGAGGTTTCCAGTTTAACTGGTTGTCTACTGTTATGCCCAGCAAGCGATGCTTAGTTACTTGTTCTATAGGTTGGCCATCTAAGGTAAGTGTTAAAGTTGGTAGGCCGCGCTGGTGTTTTTGGCGTGTTGTAACTAACATGCTCTTTGTCTTTGGAATGCTAATTATCATATGATTATTAATGTACCAGTCATCAACTTCGTCCAGGCTCTGCTGGAGTACCTCATTGATGTTTGCCTGCTCCTTGTTAGATGTGTGTACGGTTGTGTCGTCAGCGAACAGATGACAGCCTCTGGGTGAGATATGCACAGTGGCAGATCATTAATAAATAATAGAAGCAATAAAGGCCCTAGAATAGATCCCTGTGGAACACCACAAGTCACTACACCGTCTGATGAAAATTTGCCATTTAGGAGTACTTTCTGTGTTCTGTTTTGGAGATATGAAGACAAGAGGGAAACAGTATTCGAGTTAATGTGATAAAGTGGCAGTTTTTCAGGAGGATGGAATTATTGACAAGATCGAATGCCTTTTTAAGGTCTAGAAAGATTGCGCCTGCTACTTTGTTGTCATTAATGGCAGAGAGCCATTTATGTGACTTAGAGTAGTCTGGCAGTAATGTAAAGGTCAAAAACCGGTTTGTGCAACACTAATCAGAGAGAGAGAGAGAACAATGAACAATGAACCTTTATTTTCCAACGGTAGAAGTTATTGGTAACAGGACCAGTTTTCAAACTTGCCGTTGGAGAGAAAAAGAGAGCTCGCGCGCGAGAGAGAGATTTGCGTCATATTTAGGGTATTGTGTCAGTGTCTGCGTGGTGACAGAGTTGCTTCTTTTACGCCACCGCCACTGTCTCACTTTCTAGAGAAGTCAATGTTTTTTACTGTTTTAATTTTTTTCTTAAAAGAATTAAAAGAAGTTGAAAGGGTACAAAGCTGGCAAATGAACTCATCCAATGTCTTTCAACAAACTAGCTATATCGGGTCACCTGCATACTCTTCTGAAAGCGCGACGATGTGTGTGTGTGTGTGTGTGTGTGTGTGTGTGTGTGTGTGTGTGTGTGTGTGTGTGTGTGTGTGTGTGTGTGCGTGCGTGTTAGTGCGTGCCTGAGCACGCTTTGCAAACATCTCCAAGAGTCATAGATCCTCATGCGCTCTCCGGGCGCATGAGGATCTATGTCTCTTGGAGATCGCGCATGTCTGTGAGAGAGAAAGAGAGAGAGAGAGAGAGAGAGAGAGAGAGAGAGAGAGAGAGAGAGAGAGAGAGAGAGAGAGAGAGAGAGAGAGAGAGAATGACGTCATATTTAGAGTATTATGTCAGTGTCTGCGTGGTGACGGAGTTGCCTCTTTTACATCACCGCCATTGTCTGACTTTCTATAGAAGTCAAGTTTTTTTCCCCCCACACTGTTTTAATTCTTGTCTGAAAAGAATTAATTGTTTACTAAGACGTTGCAAGGATACAAAGCTGGCTAACGAACTCGTCTAATGTCTTTGTCCAAACTAGCTATATCCAAACTTTCAAGTAAATATGACACAAATTACGGACTCTAATCTGGGTCAATCGTCTTCCTATAAACGGTTGTTTACGTCTTCAATGAGACATTCAATTACAATATGCTCGGAGGCTGTCGTAGCCACCCACTTAAGAAAGTATTTCGCCAAGTTTCAAGCTTGTGTGTACAGGAATGTTGGAGATTCTCTCGTTTACATACATATGCACATACGGCGCTTCGCGACGAATGTACGTTCAGCAGCGAGGTTAGCGTAACTAGTCATGACGTAATTTTTATCTTGTTAATTCAGTTGTGAGAGGTTTAGGCCTGCCCTCCTTTCAGTTGACATCATGGACATGCTATTAAATTCGCCCCATGCCCACCGCGACCCGTCCTAAAAAAATCCCTTCTTTAAATAGAAGGGACTTTAAAAAAAGACAGTCGATTTCGCGTATTCAGTCGAACACAAATTTGATTATACATATATAATAATGTTTTTCTGCGATGTCAGTGACAGTTTGTCCAATAGTCTAGTTATTTCGATCGTCATCATCAATCACCGACAGCCAGTCAGGCTGGGGCTTCACAGTCAAACAACTTGAAAAGGCAGCATCATATACGAAGACAATGCAGCCTATATACCCAAGACCTCAAGCCTAACGATAGAGGTGGAGACGGTGACTCGCGCTCTGAAATGGATTGCTACGCTGAATGTCTGCCAGATCAGTCACGCCAATGTTAACAGAGCCTCAAAATGCCTGCTGCAAAAAAAAAAAAAGAAAGAAAAAAAGCGGACACCCTCTTTGGCAAGGCAGAGGTCACACAGCGGCTATGTTATTCTCGTCCAGGCAAAACGACGGGCTTGTTCAGATAGCATATCCGTTATAAAGGTCCCGGTAAATAAAAGTGGCACAGTTGCAGTGTGGCCGAATTGATCAGTGTTCAGGTCGTACTCCATAGGTAAAAGCTGTCCCCGTCCCCCATTACACGCCCGCTGGGGCCATACATGTATCCATGGAAGTTAAACCTCGAAATAACTACTCAGCGAACGCTCTATTGCACAATTTACATAGACTTGTAAAGAAAAAAGCAAACACGCGCTAAGCGGGAGCCAGAGACCTGTGCGCTTTACATCCGATACCGCGGTATGACTGGAGCGCACAACACTGAGACCGACATCTATCTCTCATTGAAGAAATCGCTGCAGTATTGGCAATGATGATCAATGTAGTATTTAGGAAATGTACTGAAACATTTACTCACAATTTATATGTAGGGCTGTCCATGTCTCTCGTGCTGACGCTTGTCAACCTGGACGAGAAGGACACAGATGTATATGTACATTCAGGACACGCTCTTGTTTTGAAAACGCTTGAGATAAACAGAAAATCCAGGCGACGGACAAACGTGTAAAATGCAAAGCGAGTCCCAACACAGAACGAAACACGCTTAGAAAGGAAAGGGAAACATAATTAACTCATTCTGCCCGACTATGCACCAGTTGCAGGAGATGGATCGAACATGATAATTCAAGGGCAGTGCCAGATTAGCTTGGCGCTGATAGGCGCCAAGCTAATCTGGCACTACCCTTGAATTATCATGGTCGACCCATCTCCTGCTGTAGTGCGTCAGGGCTGAGTGGGTTAATTAACTTTTCTGGTTTTAATCCCTTTTCAATAGGGCCATACAGACAGATTGGAGTTCATGTACTTGTCTCTTTCAGTGAGGCAAGACTTCTGTCTTTTCTAAGAGTGTTCCTTTCTCTGTTAGGAATCACTTTGGATATGAAATCCAACGGTAGAGAGGACATCAAAAGATGGACATCCCAGCCAAGTAACCTGTTGGCTGTCGGCAGCGCTTTTCGACGAGCTGATTCCAACAGGAATCACCTCGACAAAACACGCTACCGACACCCAAAGGGTAAACTACACACAGAGTCGAAATTCGCAGTCTGTTGTCATCTGTAATTTTCAATACAGTTAAAGAAAACAGATCGAGCATGATAGCCCACTGATGGCTTACAATGGCTCCCGTTACAACCATTCCTGAGCCAGTCATGGTCGATCCACATATAGCCGTAGCTTGTCAAGGCTAAACGGATTAACCCATTCAGCCCTGACGCACTACAGCAGAAGATGGGTCGACCATGATAATTCAAGGGTAGTGCCAGTCGGCGCCAAGCTAATCTAGCACTGCCCTTGAATTATCAGAGTCGATCCATCTCATGCATAGTCTCATGGTGCATAGTCATTAGATGACACCTCCAAAATTTCGGAAATACGGCCGTCGGGCTGAATGAGTTAAAGGCCCACTACCACCGTAACTGTTTAAAGATACATTTCTGTAATAGATGGTTACGAAACCCTGCCACACAGGTCTAGCTATGGTTCATGTAGACACAGGACAATCCAGTTCAGCACGCGTTGTCTTTATATCAAGTAACCTGACAATGACTCCGCTCCGTTCTAGAAATACACCGCGGCTTTTACTAAGAGAAACATCTAAAAATAGATTGTCGCGCTAACGGCAGGATAAATAAGTGCGATTACGCGTGTGCGTTTTGCTGCGTGTCCAGACTGCTGCTACAGTTCATCAGGTGTGCCGACAAGGCGTAATAAACACAAATGCTGCTGAAATGTGTCTTCAGATGTATGCGTACGTAGACTTAAGACTTCAGATGTAGACTTAAAGCTGCGTATTCGAATGCAGCGTCTCGAATGAGTTAACTCATTCCAGGCGCCCCGCATCAACAGCTGCGGAAGTGTCGTATAGCGTTGCCGCCGGCAACGCTATACGACACTTCCGCAGCTGCTGGTGCCGGGCGCCTTGAATGAGTTAAGGACAATGGAATACTTACGTGTCCTTTTCGTACAATGACAAATCCTCCTCAGTGAAAGTGTAATTGGGTATATTTCTTCTCTTTGGAACCCTTTTCCTGTTGGAAAAAAAGAAGAAAGTAAGTGCACACGACAAAAGAGAATACTGAATTTAACAAGAGAATAAATACTCTCAGCAGTTTATTGAGCTGAAACAATGACGATTTCCGCAAATCAGAAGTAGGCCAAAATTGCATGTGTTTTGACGAAAACAGTGGGTTAAAAGCCCAGGCAAAGATGGGACATCGCATGTTTGACTCTTTGTCAGGGCTTTTCATCCACTGTTTGCGTGAAAAGACGCATCGTTTTTGACCGACTTCTCATATTCTATTGTCTATTTAATGACTGTCTGCCATTCTGGATCTCACACATCCACTAGACAGGTACGCGACAAGCAAACACTAAAAACAACATCAACAAGAACAAAACAAACAACAACAAAAACGTAACCAAATAACCGACACAGAACGTGAAAGAACGATCCATCTTAACACCGGAACACCGCCAGCGACATCAGCCTGCAAGAGGCATAGATCCTCATGAGCCCCCGCAAGTGCGGGGGCTCACGAGGATCTATGCCTCTTGCTAAGACCACTTTTGTATCCATGGTATGCAGACGGATGTGATTCTTCAAAATGGCGCTGAATTAACAAAAGCTTAATGAAACTCAATCTGCTACCGGTGGCAGGAAAGGGGTTAGTATCTATGACGTGACTCTTTCGTTCTTACCGGTAGTGACGACACACAAGAAGCAGGACGACCAGCAGGAGAAGCAGGAGAGTCAGAAGGGAGATCACCAGGGCCCACATTGTCCGAACGAACGCCTCCGACACACGGCTGGTCTGACGCAGGTCCGGTCCCTGGTACACGCCGCCATCTTGCCCTGGGAATACAAAGACACGCCATTCGTGATTCCAATGATTATTAGCTCCTTCACTGCAGAGAAGTAAATGAACACCACCCTTCTGCACGAGGTATAGATCCACATCCAATTGCGGAGGCTCATGAGGATCTATGCCTCTTGCTGAAACCATTTTGTATCCGGGGAGGCCTGGAGATGTTTCGCGTTGAATTTACACACAGATTTCAGACATACAATACACGATCAGTGGCAGCGAAGAGGTTAATAAACTTCTCTGAACACAAAGTAGCCCTGACACATTACAAACAGATGATAGTTCAAGAGTGGTGCCAGAAATCAGGAAGATGAAGAGCAAACTTTTCATTAGCGGGCGGTGTGTTTTTCTTCCTATGGCAGCCGACAATATTATCCTAAAAATAAAAAATAAAATAAAAAGAAAAAAAAAAAAAAAAAAAAAAAAAAAAAAAAAAAAAAAAGAAAAAAAGAAAAGAAAAGAAAAGAAAACAAAACGGCCCTGCTGCTGACAGAAACAGAAAAACAGCAAACCAGTAGACAGTATTATCGGGGGGGGGGGGGGGGGGGGGGGGGGGGAGGGAAGAAAAAAAAAAGAGAGGTGGAAACAACAAACAAACAAAACCTCAAAAGATAAAAGCTTCTGCTGCTGACATATTAACAAATACAAACAACAACCCAGCAGACAGTAATATGCTAAAATCACAACAAACGCCCCCCCCCCCACCCCACCCACCCCCCTCAAAAAAAAAAAAAAAAAAAAAGAGGGAAACAAGACCCTGCTGCTGTCATATCATAACAAATTGAAAGAACCCCAACCCAGTAGATAGTAATATGCTAAAACCGAAATAAAAAAGAAAAAAGAAAAAAAAAAAAAAAAAAAGGAAAACATCAGGGATGTGTCTGCAAACGCTGGAAGGCGATAGACGTGGACACAAGGTCCTCGGGCAACAGTCGGCCGTCGCTGGCTCGCACACAATTGAAGACCTTGTGTTTACTCTAGTCACTTTCGCATTTACCCGATTTTTCACTCTTTCGTAAACCCAACGCCCGCACTTCGTCAGAGGAAGAGTGGAGTACAGGGGACGAGATGCAGAGTATAGTTTTTTTAGCCAATAGCCGATACAACAGAACCTGTTTTAAGCGAACATTTATGAGGGATCACCTGTCATTAAAGACCCTCATTTAGGTGGCTGCAGCCCCCTAAATGGTCGTCTTTAATGACAGGTGACACTTTTGTCGTTCAAGACTTCTCTTGAGACAGCACCCGTCTTTTAACCCATTCAGCCCTGACGCACTACAGCAGGAGATGGGTCGACCATGATATTTCGAGGGTAGTGCCAGATTAGCTTGGCGCCGACAGGCGCCAAGCTAATCTGGCACTACCCTTGAATCATCATGGTCGATCCATCTCCTGCAACAGGTACATAGTCGTTAGAAGAGGCCTAAATTTCATGGAAGGACAAGAAGACCCTGTCGAGCTTAAAAGACTTCATGGGAGCCTAATATACTTTTAAATAAATTTTCTATCAAGCTTTTTAGTTGGGGCGACTAAGGAACAAACAAACAAAAAAAAGCTTCTTTTTAACAATAAACAATCATGCCTCCAAAATTTGGGAAATACGTGCGTCGGGCTGAGTGAGTTAAGGTTATTTTTTGGGGGTCTATCAAAAAATACATAGTTGCTCAAAACAGGTTCTATGGAACCTCCTTCGCGTTAAAAAAATAAAATAAAAACTCTTTCGTAAACCGAACGCCCTCACTTCGTCAGAGTACACGGGACGAGCGACAGAGTTCTTTTTGTTAACCCTTTGGCTGTCGGCAGCGCTTTTTTGTCGCAATGATTCCTGCAGGAATCATTGCGACAAAAAGCGCTGCCGACAGCCAAAGGGTTAAACCAAATGTGATAAGCAAAAGTACACTGACAATGCCCGTTTTGTTCCAGCCAGTTGCCGGGCCTCTTGCGTTTGTGTTTTGCTCTTTGTGTTCCGGCATTTATAGAGTTAACACCGCCTCTTGAAAACGTCAAATAAGGGGTGATGTCGGGTGAAGTGTTTGAACTTTGTGGCGGGCTGAAAAAGCGCGGGGATTGAAATGCCATCCACACTGAACGGAAGCTGTGCGAAATGAGCCCCATCGCACTCCAGTGTCTGTCTCACGTTCCGCATCTTGCTGCATGTTAACCCCATCACCGCCAGTGGCCAAGAGTTGTGATTGGGAAAGATAATTTTCTGCAGGGTCACTCATGAAGAGGTGACTGTTGTTACTACTACTGATGCTACTACCACTACTACTACTACTACTACTACTACTACTAGAACTAACAACAACAACACTGATGATGGTGATGGTGATGATGATAATGATGATGATGATGATAATAATAATAAAAATAATAATATACTGTTTAAAACAGAAATTTGAACAGTGTAAGTCAGGAAAAAGATGACTACTATTGCTAATACCAATCTTAACAACAACAACAATGACAGCAACGACTATTATTATTATTATTATTATTATTATTATTATTATTATTATTATTATTATTATTATTATCGTCATCATCATCGTTATACAGGCTCTGTACCCAATTCCATAAATAAGCATAACTGAACCGTTCAGTGCGTGAAGAAAATTTGAACACACACAACTGCAAGAGGTATAGATCCTCATGAGCCCCCGCATTTGCGGGGGCTCATGAGGATCTATGCCTCTTGCTGACACCATTTGGAATCCATGTTCCTCGGATACGGGCTTGTTGATGTTGAATTGACGAAGACTGCAGAAACGCAGTAATAGACCGACTTATTTTTTTGGGGAAATGTCAATCAGACTTAGCTTCTCGACCAACCAAAACGCTGTAGACCATGTGCTTCTGACTACCAAGCACACGGTACGGCATAACAACGGATGTTTATGCCGGCCGGCTTGAGGGGCATGGAAGATCGTCGATGTTTCCATTATTTTAGCCAATTTCGGCGGTATTGGAAAGCACTGTTGTTATGGGGAGCGTAAATCAGATTCCTGATACCCCAATCCATATTCAGGTGAAGAATTTTTCCATTCCCGAAGCCTTTATCACGACCGGCAGACACGACTTTATGCGAAAGAAAAGTTTGCCGTCGGCCACATGGTCAGCTGAACCCTAAGAGAATCACAAGACATCACTACGTAAGCTCGGAAGTATAATTTATACTTTTCCGTGTTCCACCATAGTATTCACAGACTGACTCGATCGCTTTTACTTACATTTGGTCTGCTAACTTTGGATCGTAGATCTGTCAGTTGGGTGTAACGTATTTCTGCTAAATTGGATCGTAGAATAGATCTTTCAGCTGTGTGTGAAGCTTTCGTTGCATGTACGCTAACCCCATAATTATGGCTGTGAGAGTGACTGAGTGAGAGACGCCTCATTGTTGTAAACAGACTAGTACTAGCAGAAGTTTTCAGGGGGAAAAAAGAGACGTTTTTAGACATACTTCAGAAAAGTGTACAGATGATTGCCTGCGCGAGAATTTCTTTTAGAGATAGCGGGATATGCTCACATCTAGGTATAGGATCACCCATAATTTCAGACTGTAAACATATAAAAACTGATATTGCCATCGGAAAGAGCGCATAAAAATGTGTAGTCGTGCAAAATTTCAAAGCAGTATATTTTATTAAAAATCACAACTTGATTTGGCAAAAATGACCAATTGCGCAGTCATAAAATGCTAAGTTTAGGTCGAACAACTACATAATCTCTTGACTGACAATATCCCCACTTGCTGTACTGATTAAACCCAATACCTAGTTTGTACTGATTATTTTACAGTTCCAATAATTGTATACTAAAATTGGTTTTAAAAAAAAATCAACATCGAATAGCGCGCTTTACTATACTAGCAGACTACACTCGCGCTCTTTCCGTGAAGCACGCGTCGCATTCTTGCCGGACCCCGACTAAAGGGGCGGAGCCAAATAAAAAATGGGTCGGTCTGTTTCCGCCATGGGGCACTGAGCGGGTTGAAAGCGCCGCGAACTGAACGCAACACGCGGCAGGCTCAGCGGCGCTTTAAATCAGAGCTGTTATCATCGAAACATTAATCTAAAAATCAAAGCATTCCATACGTCAAAAGGCATCCCAGCAGATAAAAGCAATAGTGCCAGCAAGAAGCATAAAACCTCTTGAGCCCCCGCACCTGCGGGGCCCATGAGGTTCTATGCTTCTTGCAGTTAGTTAGGCGTTGTTCTCGTGAAATTCCTCGGCAGGGAATGGGCTAAAGAAAAAATGTTAAAAAGGAAAAATTCAAACTTTTCTGAGATGACCGAGTTTGTTGATTCTTTGTTATGCATACTGGAGAGAGAGAGAGAGAGAGAGAGAGAGAGAGAGAGAGAGAGAGAGAGAGAGAGAGAGAGAGAGAGAGAGAGGACCGAAAGAAACTCACGATGGGGAGAGAAAGAGAGAGGCTGAGAGAGAGAGAGAGAGAGAGAGAGAGAGAGAGAGAGAGAGAGAGAGAGAGAGAGAGAGAGAGAGAGAGAGAGAGAGAGAGAGAGCAAGGATCAGGTGGAGAGAGAGAGAGAGAAAGAGAGAGAGAGAGAGGGTGCGCGGGGTTGGGTTGGGGTTGTAGGGCGGACACGGTGAACAAGTTTAATAGGGTGAACAAGAAAGATTTCTGACACGTTTGACAACAGGCGCACTGATAATAATAATCATGTTGAGACGTCCTTTTTTGTTGTCTGTTCCATGCCCCATGTTCCGGCCAACAAACAACCAAAAAAGTGTTTGAGGCAACGCTGGCCTGTTCTCTCCTCGGTTTTCTATCTTTTTGGATTCGTGTTATTAACGTTCCGTTAAGCCTTTGGCTGTCGGTAGCGGTTTTTGTCGCGATGATTCCGGTAGGAATCATCGCGACACAAACCGCTACGACAGCCAAAGGGTTAAACCAAATGTACACAATGCCCGTTTTGTTCCAGCCAAATCAATCAATATTTTTTTCCCCTCAGAATCTGTGTGTGTGTGTGTGTGTGTGTGTGTGTGTGTGTGTGTGTGTGTGTGTGTGTGTGTGTGTGTGTGTGTGTGTGTGGTGTTCTTAGAGTCACACCCACCAACAGAATTGCGTGAAGAATCGTTGCCAGGCAACAGAGTGCTGAATCCCCAGTCGCGTTTGACGTCATGTGCCGGCTCCACGAACTGCGCTGTCAATGACGTCACAACCTGTAGGTTTCTGCTCGGTTCGGACGTCGTGCTGAAACAGAGAAGCAGGCCATTCACCCGCTCGGTGTCGGTAGCGCTTTTAGTCGACTGAGGTGATTCCTGCAGGAATCACCTCGACAAAAAAACGATACCGACAGCCAAAGGGTTAATCCATTCCACCTTAAGTTGATACACGCAACAGGAGGGGCGGAGCAGGAGATGGATCGACCACGATGGTTCAAGGGTGGCGCCAGAATATGTTTTTATGCCTCAGCATTACTTGCTTCAAGTTTATGTAAATCTTGTGCTTCTCAACTACAATGGGGCACTTGGGGAATAAATGTATTCAGCCCGCTTATCTCGAGGACACACTTCCACAGAGTTGGAAACAACACGACAGTTCAAGGGTGGTGCCGGAATAGCTTGGCGCCTGTAGGCGCCAAGCTGTTTCGGCACCACCCTTGAACTATCTAGATAGATCTGTCTCCTTAACGACACATGAGGATTGCCTTCATTTTTTTTCTCGGCAGTGAAGGAGGTTGAAGGATAAATACAGTCAAACCTGTCAAGGCGACCACTGTCTAAGCAAACCACCCATTTTTGGCCCCATGGTCTTTTTTATGTTACTTAGATGACCCTGTGAAAGGATATCCAGTGTCTAAGGAGACCACATTTTGATAGTCTTTTGGATGGTCGCACTGCACAGGTTTGACTGTGTGTAGTCTTTTAATTGAATTGAATTGAATTAAACTGAATTGAACTGAGTCAAACGAACTAAACTGAATTGAGTTAAATAATTTAAAGTCCATTTTACTGAATTGAACTGAATTGAATTTAATGTCGCCGGAGATGAGCGAGATGGATGGACTCAAACAGCAGGCTCAAGAGGAGCAAACGTCCAGCGAGTCAAGACACTACCACTGAACTGCTTGTATAATGCTCTCGCTGTGACTGGTGTTAAAAAAAACCCACACTGAAACACACGCACGCACACATACCACTCACACGCAAGCAACATCCTCAAAGATTGGTTTCAGACCTCCTTAGAAAAACTAATAGTTTTTGTGTTTATTTTTTGTTTCATGTTTGCCAGATTATTTCTTTTCATTTCCTTTCCTCTTTAAAATCGAATGTTGTAACCTTCTCGTCTTTGCTATCTTTATTTTTGCGCTTTACATAAGCCCCAGAAACCAATGTGCCGTCGGGCTGAAGTCTGCCGCAGTGAGCCCGCCCACAGTCGTGCTCGGACCCACTGCGGCAGACTTCGGCCCGATGGCCGCTTGCGTGCTGAGACTGAAAAGAGAAGGACAGTGAATCAGCGGGAACAAACAATGTTTTTGACTCCATTTCCTTCCTTTTCCCCCGTCAGTATCGTGTGTTAGAAAAATAATTATCGAACTCGTCACGTGGAAGGTAACCGCGGCTAATCGAACGGGAAAAAAAGACCAGAGAAGCCACTAATTGGAAAAAATAGAGACGATGGATAGAAAGGGCGAAAGGGCACAAGAACGGTGGAACATGAGGATGGGTGCGTTAGTTCGCATTCTGAGCCGAAATGTTGAACTCAACTGAAAATGATTTTTTTTAAAAACGTTAGGCACGCAGGTCTTTTCCCACGTCTGTCTTTTATAGCATTTTAAATATAACGTGAATCCAGCAAGCAAGCATGCAAGCAATCGATCGATCGATCGATCGATCCGATCCGTCCGTCGACAGAACGACCGATCGATCGATCGATCAATAAATATATCAATTCTGATTCAACTGAACCCTTTCTCTGCTAGTGATGTAACGAATATAATGAAGCAGGCTTTCCGCTAAGACTAACTCATTCAGCCCGACGGCCGTATTTCCCAAATTTTGGAGGAGTCATATAATGACTGTGCACCAGTTGGAGGAGATGAATCGACCATGATAATTCAAGGGCAGTGCCAGATTTGCTTGGCGCCCACAAGCGCCAAGCTAATCTGGCACTACCCTTGAATTATCATGGTCGACTCATCTCTTGCTGTAGTGCGTCAGGGCTGAATGGGTTAAAACTGTCCATAATGGTAACTAAAGCATGACAAAAAATCCGTCTTAGGCGCTCATCATACTTGCAACACCACAAGGATAAGTTTTTTTTAAAAAATTTTTAATTTATTTTTTTAAATCAAGATTTGTCCGTCCCGGGGACGGACGGGCTTCCATTTTTTTCCGTCAAAAATGTGGCCGACAAATACGGAGAATTTCCAGTTAACGCAATGCCTGATTGAAGCCACTGATCACAAACTGAAAGCCTAGTGAACGTTGAGATTGAAATTGAGATTCAGATTCAGGAAAATGTATTGTCCCATGCCAAGCTGACTTCTTCTTCTTCTTCTTCTCGAACGCCGTCACACTTGGAGTTTGGCTCTCAAAATGAAATCTGTGGTCTTCTGTAGCACCTCCACAGGCCCGTACAGTTTCTCTTGTAGAGTGGCGGCTTCTGCCATATCTCCTCCCTCAGCAGCTGGTGGTTCCTACAGTCCTGGAGGATGTGCTCTGTGGTCTGCTCTGTTTCTCCACAAAGGCACAGGGGAGATGGCACGAGGGGAAAGCGTCTGTGCAGGTGGAAATTGAGTCGGTTGTGCCCGGTCCTCAGACGGAAGATGGTCACCTGCTCTTGTCTGGACAGCTGATGGTAACTGTCTTGGGGCCGTTGTGGTGGTCTGTACACAGACTTAATGATGGTCTTCATCTCTGTGAAGCTGACTCCATCTTCGTCTTGTTCTTTCTCTGCACCCACTTTTGCTATTCTGTCAGCTTCTTCATTGCCGTAGATGCCACTGTGTGAAGTGATCCACTGCATCACCAGTCTGGTGCACTTGATGTTTTGCAGTGCCTCTTGTAGACGTGGCAGTTTGCTTGCTGTTGCTGCCACAAGGACAGACATGGCATCAGTCAGGAAGACAATCTGGGCATCAGAGTCTGCAGTGCCACTAAGGGTGTTTGCAGCATGGACCAGGGCTTCCATCTCAGCTCTGTAATTTGTGCAGTGAAGGCCTGTTGATACTGCCTCTGCCTGCCATTTTCCGTTTGGGTACTGAATGTACACCCCAGCCCCTCCATTCTGAACTGCATCTGTGGCTGATCCATCCGTGTATGCCCGTATCCATGCTTCCTGGGGATACTTTTCTTCGAGCATGGCCAGCGTCAGGACTTTCTTGCTCACAGTGCTGTGCTCATCTTTGGTGGTGATGTAGGGTACCGTGGAAGAGATGGTGATGTTTTCTGGCTTACTTTCCCAGGGTGTAAGGTCACTAGCAGGATTCAGAGCCTCTACCTGCGCAGGGAGCTTTGCCTGGTGTTTTCTTTTCAGAGCTCTCGTCTCCTTCACAAAGCTTGATCTTTTCAGTCTCCCTGAGGTTGGCTGTTTCATCCTGACATTCATAGGATGGTCTTTGGAAGACTTAACCTTTGTGGGCTGTATCAAGGCTTTGCAATCTCTTCTCATGCGCAGGGGTGGGATGCCTGTTGTCTCTTCCATCTTTTCAATTGGTGTGGATCTCATTGCGCCGGAGATGATACGCAGTGCCTGGTTCTGAACTCTGTCAATGGTCTGCTGGTGTGACTGGGCTGCCGTCAACCATGCATTGGATCCGTACTCAAGGTGTGGTCTCACTGTGCCTTGATATACATTTTTGAGAATCTTTTCATTGGCTCCCCATTGTGTTCCAGCCAGCTTCCTCATGATGTTCAGCTTTCTTCTAGCTTTCGCTTCTGCGTTCCAAATGTGCGGCTTCCACGTCAGCCTCTTGTCAAGGATGACGCCCAGGTATGTCTGTTGGTCATCATACCGCAGTAGGGTGTTGCCCAGTGTTAGGTTGCCAGCCTTTGCTTTGTTGGAGAGAGAGAAGAGTGTGGCTGATGATTTTTCTGTGTTGATGGTCACACACCAGTTGTTGGTCCAGTCTGTCAGCCTGTCCAGGGCTAGCTGCATCCTGTATGTAGCAGTTGTTGCATACTCTTCTGTGCACCAGAGTACCAGGTCATCTGCGTACAGGGCTGCGTGGACGCCTTTTGGTAGCTCTGGCACAAGGTCGTTGATGAAGAGTATGAACAGGGTCGGTGTCAGGACTCCTCCCTGTGGCACCCCCTGACGCAGCAGCACCTTTTGGCCACAGTACCCATCCACTGTCACACGGGCTCTGCGATTGTGCAGGTATGACTTGGTCCACCGATACATGTTCCCTTGGATGCCACTGCGAAGGAGTTTCACAAGGAGACCATCCTTCCACACCTTGTCGAAAGCTTTCTGTAGGTCAATGAAGGCAGCTAATGTCACCTTCTGATCTTGAAAGGTATTTTTCTATGACCTGTTGTGTTGTCTGGTGTTCTGTACTCTTGTGGCTTCTAAAGCCGGCTTGCTCTGGCACAATAATGCTCTCGGAGTCCAGGTACCACTGCAGGCGCTTGTTGATGATGCGCTGCATGGTCTTGCACACACAACTTGTCAGGCTGATGGGGCGATAACTCAGGGCTTTGGACTTATTCTTCCCTTTCTTCAAAATTGGGATCATCCTGGCTTCCTTCCAGCACTGGTTAAAGATGTCCAGTAGCTTCGTTAAGGCAGTGTTGCCAAGGTGTTGTAACACCTCGTTTGAGATGCTGTCTGGATCTGGAGATTTTTTCTTCTTCAGCTGTTTGATGGCCATCTTCAGTTCTGGAAGGGTGATGTCCTTCTTCATTGCATCATGGATGTTTGCATCTCTTGTTCTCTCTCTTTCTTCCTGTCTGATTTCTTTCTCAAGCACTTGTGGGAGAGTGATGTTACTTTCTTTCGCATAGATCTGTGCGAACATGTCTGCAGCTTTCCTACCAGTCAGTGCTTTTCCATCTTCTTCCAGGGTGATCTTCTGTTCCCTGGTGCCCTCATCGTTCAACGCCTTGGTCAGTCTCCACAACATGGTGGTGTCCCTCTCCATGTTCAGTCTTGCAGTCTTCTCTCTCCAACTTCTTCTTGTGCACTTCAACTCCATCTTCAGATACTGATGCCAAGTTGACTCATTTTCTTAAGATCCGAGACACCCTAACAAACATATGTTGCCCGTTTCCCCGCAGTCACTCGAAGTCCCATACACAGCTGTACCCTTCCTCATTCGCACTCTCAGTTCCCATCTTGACGCAGATTCAACCTGTGGACAACACGCTGAGGGGATAAGAAGTATTCACTCTGGAGCACATGTGACACAACAGACACAGGACATAATAGTAAGAGGCAGACGACAGTCAGGTGACACGATGCCGAGGCTTCGTATGTGCTGAGGGCCCGTCGCCATGTCAGACTGTGTGAACGGACTCATCAAAAGGCATAGATCGCAGGGATTCATGAAGATCAATGCCTCTTGCATTCGTAGGTTGGTTTGAATGCTAACCCTTTGGCTGTCGGTAGCCCTTTTTTATCGTGATGATTACTTGCAGGGGTCATCGCGACAAAAAGGGCTACCGACAGCCGCAGGGCTAGTATAGTACTAGTCGAAATCTTTACCTTGAGGTGGCAGTTGAAACAGTGGTGGTGGAGGTGGTGGTGGTCTTGTAGAGAAACGTGTAGGATGCGTGAAAGCCCGTCCTCTGCACGTGCGCGTCTGTCTTGAACTTGACCAGTAAGACGTTGTGACGTGACGTGTATGACGTCATCGGGTCGTGCCCGCACAGCATGCCGAGCTGACTGGAGGCTGGCGAGTCGCCGTCAAATACCTAATAAAATGAAATAAAATGAGATAGATAGATATATAGATAGACAGACAGACAGACAGACAGACAGACAGACGGTTGGATGGATGGATGGATGGATGGATGGATGGATGGATGGATGGATAGATAGATAGATAGATAGATAGATAGATAGATAGATAGATAGATAGATAGATAGATAGATAGATAGATAGATAGATAGATAGATGGGTGGTTGGATTAATGGATGGATGGATGGACGGACGGACAGACAGATACATAGATGGATGGATGGATGGATGGATGGATGGATTGATGGATGGACGGATGAACAGATGGGCGGACGAATGAAAGAATGAATGTTCAGTTTTAGAATATCATTATTAGTTGAGCACTACCGCCAGAAAACAAGAGAAGAAACATCATGGCAGCGAAAGAGTAGTGCCAGTTCAGCTCTGACAGCTTCACAGATAACTGATCCATCCGTTTAGAAATACCGTTCTTTTCGTTTAAACATTCTCTGCATTTTGGATCAGTCTTTTATTTTTTTAAATTATTTTTTATTTATTTTTTAGTTAATTTTTTGGTTAATTCAACGTCTCCAACATCGAAAGAACATGGATACACATTAGTTTCAGCAAGAGGTATACATCCTCATGAGCCCTCGCAATTGCGGGGGCTCATGAGGATCTATACTTCTTGCAGTTGGGTGGTTTTAATTTTCTTCTTGGCACTGAACAAGTTAGTTTTATTTCTTCGACGTTTACTATTCTTAGGTAGGGACTACCTTTCAGCTACAAAGGTCGACAAGTCTCCTACAATTGGACATGAAACTGAAAGAGGCGGAGACAGAAACTAAATGATCACACCACAGGCATTAGTGGCCTTAAGGTGCCATAGTCGATACGTGTTAAAGTCGAAAGTTCAGTTCAGTTCAGTTCAGTGCAGTCCAGATGTACACACTCCATATCAAGCAAAATGTTGCTCAGTATAATATAATGCGTATGTACCCACTCCATAAAGTTTTACCTTCTTTGACACATGTATTGGTATATTGTATAACAAGCAAATTAATATTCATGAGCTTGCCAAAATCCCTTGCGCACCAAGAAGACTCGATCTTGCTGATACTTGGATTTTCAAAACAGTAACGCGAAATATGCTCACACTGCAACATTAACGCGCTCATTATGTGTAGTAGTAATGACATACTTCTTAGTGTGTATGAATGCTCGAAATGTATATCCTATACACATATACGAACGGAGAAAAAACGCCAGGAAACGTGCGAGTCGGGCTGGACTGAAATGAAATTGACGAGATGTCAGCTGGCGATCGACAACCTGAGAAAAGAACAAAATAAACAAACCTGCTGGCATTTTCAGCAATTATGCGTGATCTAGTTACAAGTAGAATTTACTCAGCAACACGCACGGTTATACAATGCACTGATGTCTTCCTAGTCAATCGAAATCTACGCGCTGAGTCGACAGCGATGTGCGGCCGTCTGCCATTCATGTGTTTTGTCTGAACACCGCTATCAGCCGCAAAATGAATGACGCGAGGCATAGTTTTATTTTAGACCGGGTAAATAAATTATATTGAGCAACAATTTTGTTTGATATAGTGCCGAAAAACAGACAGATGTGATTACTTGACTCGAATCAAATGTCCTCAAATATATAATATAATATAATATATAGATACTCAACAGTCCGACCGCATCCTGATATAAAACAGGGGAGTTGGGTGGCTCGGCGGTAGAGCGTTCGACTCTCGTCCGAAAGGTCGTGGGTTCGAATCCAAGCTGGGGTCAAAATTTGTACAGACCCCTTTTCTTTGCCCAGTATTTGAAATCGTGGTGCCGGGACAAAAGACGTTAATCCCTACACGTTTGACGGTTCTGATATAAAGCAGGGGCTGTAATTCCTTCCCAGGGGCACAAGTCGATCGGGCCGAGGTCAGGCGGCCGTTGGCCCGCTGTCGGCGCGGGCCAACAGCGGCCGACCTCGGCCCGATCGACTCGTGTGCGCTGCGAAGGAGTGGCGTGGTTTTGTTTGAACAGGACGTATGTATGTGTGTATACCGCCGGCCGCACACGAAGCGCTCGGAGGTTTTACTTTGCCAGTGAGACTAAACAGAGTGTCGTGCCTCTTCTCGTAGACTGAGATTTCCCCAGGGAGCTGAGGAGGTCGTCCTTACATCATTCCCCGATCACAGCAGGATTAGGTTAACCCCCCTGTGTCCGCGGTCACCGGTACTTTACGCAGTACCGGTGACTGCCTGGACTAAAGGGTCGAGACGTGTACAGTCGCCCTGGCGCCGACAGAGAAGGAATTAGAATTTGCCCACGCGTTTCGTGTTCACGATCAGGGCGGAATCAAATTAAAACATGCAGCAGCGCCGTGGCCGGCGTCTAGTGAGGAGAATTTGGGGTGGCAAAGCCTTTATCGCTCACGTGCATGTGGAAATCTAACCAATTTGTGCATACAGCCACCGGAACTATAAATTTACGCAAACAGGCACAGCCGCCTCGATGACGGTATACATATTATCGCACAGGCTGTCTGCACTCACACTGAACATGACATAATCATGACGTACCTTAGTGACGTCATATAGATAGGTTTACAAGCATTGCGCACTAACATTGTGCATGTGAGCGCAGAAGAATGACGTACTTCAGCCATGTGTAATGATGTATATATAATGCGGAGTGCCTGCGCACTCATCTGCATGACGTCATTGACTGAATGACATACAGAGTGCACAGGCACCCCGCGCCATCATCAATCGTGACGTCGTAGCAATGACGTACCTCAATGACGTCATACAGGTCGGTGCACCTGCCGAAGCCTTGTCCATCCAGGTCAATGGCGGAGAACTGCAGTACGACCCTGGCGTCCAGTGGCGCTTTGATTGTCCACGTGCAGTCTAACAGGGGTGGGTACTGCAGCGGCCACGAAGGGGAGGCAATCTCGCCACTATCCTCCGTGAGTAACGCATTGCACGGCCAATCTGGTGCAACACAAAAGTACACAGGCCAAAGGAAAATAAACAGAAGATTTATTGCCAAGAAAATCCCAATGGAAAAAGAAACACGCTTAGAAAGGACAATGCTCCACTCATCTTTTCTGTGGTGAGATGCCGACAGGCATCTCACCACAGAAAAGATTAGTAGAGCATTGCGTACTTGTTCATATGTCTATTTTGAAAAAAAGTGTTGTAAACCTGAAAATGTAATGAAATGTGTCGTCATTGTCTGTTTTCAGCGTGTTTCTTTCTCGCGCAGATTTTCTCTGCATTTTTCACGCTTGGCAGTCACTTTTTTGGTGTGGCGGATCAACCCATTGGGTGTCGGTAGCGCTTTTAGTCGCGATGATTCCTGCAGGAATCATCGCGACTAAAATCGCTACCGACACCCAAAGGGTTAAGAAGATTTACTGGAGTCGCTGCGTTTCCTTGCTAGCCGTTTATCGAACACCGATTTCAAACAAATGCAATCAGAACTGAAAGTCATACATAAAACTGCAAGGGCTCCTGAGATTATGCCGATCACTCGCAAGGACTTTGTTCATTGACATCC
This sequence comes from Semisulcospira habei, assembly GCA_036245525.1. Lineage (NCBI taxonomy): Eukaryota > Metazoa > Mollusca > Gastropoda > Semisulcospiridae > Semisulcospira > Semisulcospira habei. The sequence continues at coordinate 188,516,955 of BTPG01000004.1, read as the reverse complement.
ACAGTTTAAGGATGGGGAGGCTGTGCTCGAGTACAAATGGGAAATGGGGGTCGGGGTCTGGGTCGGGGGTGGAGAGAGAGAGAGAGAGAGAGAGAGAGAGAGAGAGGAGAGAGAGAGAGAGAGAGAGAGAGAGAGAGAGAGAGAGAGAGAGAGAGAGAGAGAGAGAGAGAGAGAGAGAGAGAGAGATGATGATGATGAAACGTGATGACACGTTTATATTCAGAATAAAGTTTTAGGCATGCGAATGCCTCTCTTACAAACTGTCCTGCTACTCTACACACATACATATACAGAAAGAAAGAGAGAGAGAGAGAGAGAGAGAGAGAGAGAGAGAGAGAGAGAGAGAGAGAGAGAGAGAGAGAGAGAGAGAGAGAGAGAGGAGAGAGAGAGAGAGAGAGAGAGAGAGAGAGAGAGAGAAAGAGAGAGAGAGAGAGAGAGAGAGAGGAGAGAGAGAGAGAGAGAGAGAGAGAGAGAGAGAGAGAGAGAGAGAGAGAGAGAGAGAGAGAGAGAAGGCCTGGCGATAAATACAGAGGAGGCTGGGGTTGGGGGGCACTATTAGAGTCCGAGATAGTCCCCGTCCCGGCCCCGGTAGCTGGACTCGCAATCCAGGGAAATATGGCGGGCTTGTTCAATAGCATGTCCGTTGCAAAGGTCCTGGCAAATCGAAGTGGCACAGTTGCAGTGCGCCTGAATTGATCAGTGTTCAGGTCGTACTCCAAAGGCAATAGATTTCCCTGTCACCCATAACCCGCCCGTCAGAGCCGTCTATTATTACTTCGGTGCCGTGGACGTTAACACATTCTGCTCCAGTACCGAAATCCGCAAATTTTGAAGTTGCCCCATGAAGACTATTACACTTCTGGAAACAGATCGAGCGTGATAGTTCAAGGGTTGTGCCAGAATAGCTTGGCGCCTATGGGCAACAGGCTAATCTGGCACAACCCTTGAACTATCACGCTCGATCCATGTCTTGCCGTGTCGTGTCGGAGTTGAATGAATTAAACCCCGAACCAACCTAACGAAGCTATGTTCGTCTATAATTAGAGAGAGGGCGTGCTATACTCGGGTATACCTTAGGGAGGGGGAAGAGTATGTTCGGGTATACTGAGGGGGGGGGGGGGGGGAGGAGGTTGGGTGGGTGGGGGGGGGGGGAAGGGAGTTTGCCAATGGCGCTGGAAACGGAAGGACTTTTCTTAAAATTTATTTTGAATTTTTATTCTCCAGTAATTCAAAACTGAAAGGTCACAACTCGTCTAATAAGGTGTTCATTGTGGTTTTTATCTTCTTCTGAAAACCCTACCAACTTCCAACAGAATACATTTTTTTTTTCATTTATGGGCTAGTAGCCATCACTGTACATATTAATACACGGAGACATAAGGCACAGTTTCCCAATAAAGAAGTGGAGTGTTCGTATATTGTCATTTCTAGAGATACCGAGCGGCTGACACTTTTGCAAATGTTTGATCCATAGTCACAGAGCGCGGAACGCGCTCGGTGACTATGGATCAAACAGTTGCAAAAGTGTTTGACTGAAATGAGCTTTAGCCATTCAAATGTGGAATGTGTGTGTGTGTGTGTGTGTGTGTGTGTGTGTGTGTGTGTGTGTGTGTGTGTGTGTGTGTGTGTGTGTGTGTGTGTGTGTGCGTGTGTGTGTGTTTTTGCAAACAGTTATATACTCTAGCTTGCGAAATGCCCCCATATGCACCATGCGAACCCAGAAAGCAAAGCGCGGCAAGACTAGGACATATGGTGTGAGGGTGTTTCCTAGGTAAACGTGATCTTGAAAGGTTCTATTGTTTCATAGTTATCCTCTGAATACAACATTACAGTTCAGCAAACACATCGACTATTTCTGACACTATCTTTAAACTTTCATCGTCGATAGAGACGCCACCGAACTGTTCTGGCTCCACGCCACAAATATCACGCTCGACTGCAGGTCTGAATGAGAGTATAAGCACAATTATGACGAAAGCTCGACAGGTTTCATTCTTTTATTTATACTACTTGCTCAACATTTTTTTTGTTGGGTGGGTTGGTGCGTGATGAAACGATCTATATATCATGGTATGTACCCACTCCATAAGGCTTTTCCTTCTTTGACACGTGTATTGATATATTGTATAACAAGCAACTTAATATTCATGAATTTGTTTGATATACTTCCCTTAAAAAAATCCCTTGCGTGCCAAGATTCGATTTTGATGATACGCACTTTTTTCAAAACGGAAACGCAAAATATTTTCACACGGCAACTTTAACTGACAAACATCTTATATGTAGTAGTAATGAAATACTTCTTAGTGTGTACGAACGCTCGAAATTTACATCCTATACACACACAGAACGAAGAACAGACTCCAGGGAACGTGCGAGTCGCTGGACTGACTAGTGAAATTGACTAGATGCCGTCAGCTGGCGATATCGACAACCTGAGAAAAGTACTAAATAAACAAACCTGCTGGCATTTTCCGCAAGTATGCGTGATCTGGTAACAAGTAGAATTTGCTCTGTAACACGCACGGTTATGCAAAACACTGGATGTGCTCGGTCAGTCAGTCGAAATCTACGCGCTGAGTCGACAGCGATGTGCAGTCGTCTGCCATTCATGTGTTTTGTCTAAACACCGCAATCAGCCGCAAAATGAATGTTTTGTTTCGTTTTGGACTGGGTACATACATTATATTGAGCAACATTTTTCTGGATACAGTGCCGATAAACCGACCTATGTGATTACTTGACCCGAATCAAATGTCCTCGTCTTACGACTCGGACATTTTGATTCGGGTTTGGTAATCACATCTACCTGTTATCGGCACTATATCAAGCAAAATGTTGCTCAATATAATATAATATAATATCATGGTATATATCACTGTATACACTAGTTAGCTATTGGGGCTGTCGTGGAGTATCGGAAATTGTTCACTCGGAGGTAAATTGTTGAGAAAATATGCGAGTTTCTGGCACAATTTCTCACCCGATAACCTCCGAGTGAACAATATTCCGATAATCCAATTATAACCCTTATCAACCACAGGCACGCGATGATCGTTGCGAAATCCACCACCCTTAAAACACGGGTGGTAGGAAATAGCACGACACCCACAGGATTAACCCGTGTTATAAAGGTAGTCGATTTCGCAAAGATCAGCCCATGCCTTTGCCATCAGCTACTTTTTCACGGACCTCCTTTGTAAAACGCTCTGAACCCTTGGGCATCCACGTTGCTGTTGGTGATGAACTGTAACGTCACTTCGTTGCTGTGGCTGATGTATGACGTCATGGGTGACGTGGCGCAGAATCTGACGATGCCATGTGACGTCATCTCGGAAATGACGAGTTTGTCGTTGGCTGCGTCACACGGATTGGTCGTCTGCGGCCCGAGGTCAAAGTGCACAAAGTCAAAACTGATCACCTGCAAAAAAGCGAACAACAAATAAATAAATTTAAAAAAAAATAAAAATAAATAAATAAATAAATGTGGATAGAAAGAAAGAAAGAAAGAAAGAAAGAAAGAAAGAAGGAAAGAAAGAAAGAAAGAAAAAAAAAAAGAAAGAAAGAAAGAAAGAAAGAAAGAAAAGAAAACAGAAAAAAAGTTGAGTGTTCTCGTAAGTTTTAATCAGGTGTTTAATGTGCGCTGGTTTGTGATTTTGCATCTTATGCCTTGACGTTATTAACCCCCACTGCCAGCAGCCACAGTTTAAAGTAAGGACGGCTGCGTGCACACGGGGTTAAAAGTCGCACAGCTCGAACCTAGGCATACATCCTGATCCAGTGACAGACGATCAGCTCACTCCGAGTTCACAGGCGGACGTCGGAAAGACAAACGTGGAGACGACACGTATTTGCCGACCAGTCAATTAACTGCCCCTGGACAATCAGGGCCATAACTCTTGCCAGCAAAATTACCAAGCAAGGACAAGGCCCATGGGCCGATATCGGCCGCAGTTGGCCCGCGCACGGCCGTGCGCGTGCCAACTGCGGTCGAAGTAGGCCCGCAGTCTTATAGTGTCACTTAGAACCCCCGCGCAGACATGGGCCATTTCAGTCTCTGACTCATCACCCTCCTGTCTACACGAAGCGTGGATTCACATGTGCCTCTGAAGCCTGAGAAGCGGTCCGTTTTTATTGACCATCGCACACAATCAGAACCTCGTAGACAAGGGTCGGCCGTATCAGTCTTTGAGCCATCTTCTTCTGTCTACACGAAAGCACTGATTCACATGAACCTCTGCAGTCACATTAGCGGATCGTTTTAGCGGCAAAGCCAGTTGACCATTTCGAGTCCAACGGACATATATATTCTCATGGGCTCCTATGGCCGCAAAAGTGTGCAGTTTACAGTGACAGAATTCAAGCCAGCCCCTAATATTTTTTCGCGCAAGAGGAGTAGAACCTCAAGACCTCTTGCGGCTGCAAGAAATAGTAGAAATAGTATGGGGATCGACCACGTTTTCGTGGATAGTCTACACCTTGCCCTTCTATCGGCCAGAGGCGCAGATGTCAATTAGTCTCTGTTGCATCAGGGGCTCCATCATAAAAATTCGTCTTAAGAACAAGAAGAAAAATTGTCCATAGCATCAGGGGGTAACGAAAATTTGTGTCTCTTTTCCCCGACCGATCGACCCCCGGTTTGAGTTTAGTCGGTCGTCGTTAAGAAGCATCTGCCTGCAAGCGACATAGATCCACATTGACCCCTGCAGCAGCATGGGTGCATGTAAACTTACACCCCTCGGGTTCAGGGCATCGCGAAATCGGACCCAACGCGGCCAGTCAGTTAGGTCCGCGGCTTTTAAGTCAATACCAAGTGAGCGACAAGTTCACAGGCCTGTGTCAGCACTAACCCCTTCACTGGAGAGAGACAACGTGAACACAATCCAACTGCAAGAGACATAGATCCTCATGAGCCCCCGCAAATGCGGGGGCTCATGAGGATCTATGCTTCTTGCTGACACGATATTGTGTCTCATCATTATCATCATCAGTCCCTTGCCCGAACTGGGCGTTGGGGGGACTGAAAGGCAGCAGCAACAGACAGTGCTCTCCACTGAGTTCTATTTTGGGCGGTGGCAAGCAAGTCTGACATCTCGAGTTCGGTCCATTCTTTTATGTTTGCGACCCAACTCTTTCTCTGACGACCTCGCCGACGACTTCCTTCGAGAGTGCCTTGGAGGATAGTCTTGGACAAGGTGTTGTGTCGGGTCACGTGGCCAAACCAAGCAAGCTTGCGCCGTTTCACGGTTGCCAGAAGGGGTTCATGTGGGCCCACCAGGGAAGTGACGATGCTCCGTACATATTCGTTGGTCTTGTGCTCGCGGTACGAGATGCGGAGCAACTTCCTCAGGCACTTGTTCTCAAAGGCCTGGATTTTCTTTTCTGAGTCTGCAAGCAGTGTCCAAGTCTCACAGCCGTAGAGTAGAATAGACACTATGAGGGACTTGTAAAGCCTGTACTTGATGGTGAAGCTGATGGAGTTACTTCGCCATATCCTGTCCAGCCTGGCCATTGCGGATGTTGCTGTACCTATCCTGATACGGATCTCTGCTATGCAACTACCGTCTTTGGACAGGGTGGCTCCCAAGTACTTGAAGCTATTGACCTCTTCTAGCTTTTGGCCATTCATGTGAATGTTGCTGCTGCTGTCGCTTGTGGTGTTGATCATCACTTTGCTTTTATCCGTACTGATCTCCATGCCATAAGACCCTGCGCTACTTGAAAGTTTGTCTGTCAGGTTTTGGAGCTCACTATTGCTGCCTGCCATGAGGTCAATGTCGTCTGCGAATCGAAGATTGCACAGGGATCTGCCACCAATAGAGATTGAAGTATGGTGGTCGTGGAGGGTTTCCTGCATGATCTTCTCCAGGAATATGTTGAAAAGGACAGGAGAGAGCAGGCATCCTTGACGGACACCGATCGTCATCCTGAAGAACTCGCCTGACTGATTGTTAAGTAGAACCGCGCTGCAGGCGTTCTTGTAAAGCGCTTCTATCATTTGGATCAGTCCCTCCTCTATGTTGAACGATCTCATGACTTGCCAGAGTCCGTCGTGCCAGACGCGATCAAATGCTTTCCTGAAATCAATGAAGTTGTGGTAGAGTTCGCGCTGATGCTGCAGATGTTTCTCGATCAGGACGCGGCAGTTGAAAATCTGCTCTACAGTGCTTCTTCCAACTCTGAAGCCAGCCTGTTCTTCTGCCAGCAGTTCCTCGGCGAAAGTTTTGAGGCGGTTGAGAATGATTCTAAGCATTACTTTGCTAGGGTGACTTATCAGACTGATAGTTCTGTAGTTCTGGCACTGTTTCAGGTTTCCTTTCTTGGGGAGCGGGATCACTAGAGACTGTGTCCATTCTACTGGCCATTTCTTTTGCTCCCAGATCTTTTGACAGAGTGTAGTGAGGACCTTCGTTGTTACTTCTCCTCCATGTTTCAACAGTTCAGCAGGTACGTTGTCTACACCTGGAGACTTTCCTCCCTTCAGGCCGCGTACGGCTGCTTCCACCTCTTCAGCTAACACTGGCAGGTCTTCAGCCTTCCTGGCCCCAGCCTGGTTGTTTTGGAGGATGCTGGTGTCTGGCTCAGCCTTGTAGTTATACAAGTCTCGGCAGTACTCAGTCCATCTGTTTAGTACAGCAGTGTTTTCCGTAAGGAGTTGGCCGCTGCTGTCTTCGATGACTGTGGCTGTTCGCTGTTGAGTCTTGGTGAGGGTCCTTAGCGTTTCATAAGCCTTCTTGCTGTTGCCATTTGCCATGCCCTCTTCCACGCTACAACACTGGTCTTCAATCCAATCTTCTTTGGCTTCTTTCATCCTCTTCCTGATCTTCTTGTTGACAAGTCTGTACTTGTTTGCTGATGTGAGGTCTTGGCCTCTCTTTTTCTTCCAGGCTCTCCTCTCATCACAGAGATCGAGGATGTCATCGGTGACCCAGGGCTGTTTGTGTCTATGTCCCCTTAAACGGGTGAGATTCTTTGGCGTTGAATTTACAAAGGTTTCAGAAACGTAATCAGCGTCCATTGGTAGGGAAGGGATAGAGTAGCGAAGGCTGGCCGACGCAAAACAAAGGAACTTTTGCTCACTGAGTGTTGTTTGTTTCACACGCCTGTGTGAAATTTGCACCATATTCACGCAAACGCCAAAAAACGTGATCTGATTGTACGGCTGACGGGTACGCGCTATACTGAGGTACACCTGCCCTCTGTCCATTATTTCCTGTCGATTTTGCACCGTGCTATTCACATCATCCTAGTCTGCATTCACGTCTGTGGTAGTGGCATTTTGTATTTTGCTCCTCAGATGGAGGATTTAAGCTTGGGGGGGGGGGGGGATGAGCCTGTGACTGAATTCTGCAAGTTATAATTGCGTCCCCTGGTGGGCGACCGCTGGTATGCAAATGAGCCAGAGATTCAGTCTCCTTTGACCCCGGATGTCCCAGCATTCCCGGGGGAAGTGACATTCTTATGTATACGGGATTCTGGGAAGTTCTGATTGATCAGCTGAGTACTGAGAAATGAACTGTTTTGCACCAGAAGCCATACCCATATAAGTAGTCCCGTGCGAGAGGAAGTGCTTAGTATTAGTAAGTAACCCTTTGCGTGTCGGTAGCGGTTTATGTCGCGATGATTCCTACAGGAATGATCGCGACAAAAACCGCTACCAACACGCAAATGGTTAAGCCCAATAGTCCAGCCGCCAATTGCCGAAAACGTTTCCAAGACATTAACTGCCAGCCGACTGTTCCTCTGCACTGCAGCGAGAATTTTGCGCGGGCTAAAAATATGGCCTTTTGGTTAGTTAGTTAGTTAGTTATTTGGGTTTAACGCCGAGCAGGCGACTAAGGCCATAAGGCAGATACGTGCAATTCCACCCAGATTCCCGATCAGAGGTTATCCCTTCATCAGAATCAGGCCAAAGACAGTAGGCTGCGCCCCCTGACAGTAAGGACGTCCACACAGTAAAAAGGGGCCGTGTAGCGGCTGGATCGACCCGATCACTGTGTCTTGAGTCCTCGTAGCCGTCGCCGGTACTGTTAACCCTTTGGGTGTCGGTAGCGGTTTTAGTCGCGATGACTTCCGACAGGAATCATCCCGACGTACACCGCTACCGACACCCAAAGGATTAATCTAATTGTGGGTGTCATCAATGACACAACTCTTTGAGAGCTCGAGGCTGCAGGGCCTCATGAGAATATACGCCTCTCGCAGATGAAGTGGGATGAATGAATCGACGGAATGGTGGACATATTTGATTTAGGAATAAACGCTATAGACGATTTCCGGAAATCAGAAATCGGTTCAAATTACAAGTGTTACGACGAAAACATTGGATCAAAAGCCCGGGCAAGCATGCGATATCGCATGTTGGTTCGTTTTTTTCCCCCACCCACTTCCGTCAGAGTTTTCTGCTTCTGAACAACGGCTGTCTGGGACTGTTCAGGAGACATAAATCGACCATGATAGTTCAAGGGTGGTGCCGGAATAGCCTGACGCCCTCTGAGGAATACGGTACAGTTGAGGAGACAAATAGAACCTTGATATTTCGAGGCTAGTGCCAGATTATTGTTTTATAAGAAGACATTTTATGTACAAACCGTGAAACGAACCAAAAATGCAAATCTACTAACTCTGTCACTGGCGAGAAAAATTGAATACCACCAACCGCGGTTGCGGGGGCTCATGAGGATCTATAACTGTTGCTGAAACCACTTTGTATCCCTGTTTCTTTGATGGCTGGGGAGAGTTGAATTTACAATAATTTAACCCTTATCATTCGGAATACACCAGTGTGTGAAATAAGTTTGACTAAAATAGTTCAAGGGTAGTGCCAGAATAGCTTGGCGCCTCTAGGCGCCAAGCTATTCTGGCACCACCCTTGAACTAAAGCCATTGGTCTATCTTTAAGTACTATAATGTAGCTTGCATATGGCAGTGTATAAATTTGAAGCTTTAGCCTCAGTATGATATGGGTTAACTCATTCACGACGTAACGCATTCGGATACGCGGCTTTACGTCGCGTATCCGGATGGGTTACGTCGCGAATGTGTTAAACAAAACACAGTCTGCGTCCACTGGCAGTGAGGGGTTTAAACTTTGCGCCACAGCGTGTGGAAAATAAAATTCCTCCCAAACGCCAATTAAAATGCAAATAAAGGGACGCTCTGCCATCGGAGAAACGGCAGAACAAGACAGAATAGATACAAACCCGTCCAGTTGACGCTTTTTGCGAGGCGAGGAATAAAAGATTCAGAAAATCATAAAGTAATTGTGAATATTTTTTTTTCTATACAGAATTTGCAAGGTAGATTCAATACTTTAAAATCAAGTTCATACTCCCAAGATACACTTCAGCACTTATTAGCAAGTTGTTATTTAGACACAGGGTCCATGACTTATACACTGTATTTGCAAATTCAATTAACTGTCAAGGCAAAATACATGTGAGGTTTTATTGAGCTAGAGTTGCTGCCGTCAAAATCAAATAAACGCGCTGAATATTCATGAAATGAAACTGTTACGACACGATTTATCACCAGAAAGACGGAATAAAGTGTTGGAGATATCCCCGGTAAGCAACGGCCATCGGGCTAACCTCGTCCGCCTGTCTGCCGGCCAACGTTAGGTGACTTCAGCCCGCGGGCCTTCTGCTTACCGGATTGGAGGATGTTGTTGAGGTGAGTATGTGGCAAGCCAATCTTTATTTTGAAAAAAAATGTCCAAACGGCAAAAGAGTAACTTAATTTGTATATCTCCCACCTAGATAATGCATTTAACCCCTTCACTGGCAAGACAGAAAATTTAACACCACCAAAATACAAGAATCCTCATGAGCCCCCCCCCCCCCCACCCCCACCCCCCGCAGCTGATTGTTATGCGAGCCTTTGGACCGGAAACAGGTCTGACCCGTCTATCATCCTGACTGACGTCATCGATGACGTGAACGGTAGCTGGCAGTTTATGATGACCTCAGTTAGAATGACAACTCTCTAACCTAACCGCTAGTGTAATACTCGTGCAACTGGGGCGCAGTCTTTTTCTTTTTGGTCAGTAAAGGATACAGAAAAAATCCTCAATCAGGCCCCAGTTGCACGAGTGTACTTAAAACCCTGCGAAAGCCACGAAGCAAGCTTGCGCAGGATTGGTCAAGCTCACCCGAGCAACTGACCCCAGGCTTGAGACACCCACCTTGTCACCCACCACCGGAGCACCTTGCTTAGTGGCTTGCGCAGGACTGAACAAGCTCACCCAAGCAACTGACCCCAGGCTTGAGGCACCCACCTTGTATTTGGGGACGCGCACGTGCCACGTGCAGTTAACATTGTGTTCGTAGTTCCGCGGCCAGTTGGGGCTAGCTATGCTTCCGCTCTGGTCAGCCACCACGCCGCCACAATCTGCAGACAAAAGCCGAGATAGAAAATAAGTTAACCTTGAAGAAATCATCGCAACAAACAAAAGCGCTAACGACAGCCGAAGGGTTAACAGCTGATCCAATCCGCGTGCACTCAGTCGCCTGTTCCGTAAGCCCACAGAAGGGGCTGCTGCACACGGGAGAACGTTCAAAAGCATACATGATACGCACAAGGGGAAACAAACATGCCAACAGATTCACTAAATATGAGCATGACCTGCCCCTGACCCGTCGAAGGATTATCTCATCTGCATGTCTACAACGGAAAATGAGCCAAAGAGAGGGAACTCTTTGTGACCCTAGATTGTAGTCTTCGTTATCTGAAAAGGAAAATGAGGCGGAGAATTAGACTGCATTGTCCGTTATCTCATCTAGATCTTCTCGACAGAAAATGAGATCAACAGAGATAAATCTTTCTGACTCCTGAGAGTTGTCTCCCTTATTTAAAATGGAACACGCCGAGGAAAGCAGACGCAAAAGACTTTCCGGGCATTTGCAGCAAAGCTTTTGTATTGCGTTTCCAAAGAAGATTGATCATAGGGTTTGTAGCCCCTTCTGTGCCAATGGACGCAGACTGTTTTCAAAAACCGTTCTCATTTCAATGCCAGACACATCCTAACCGGCCGGCCATCAAAGAAACGTGCATACAAAGAGGCATAGAGCCTCATGAGCCCCCGCAACCGCGGGGGCTCGTGAGGATCTATGTCTCTTGCAGTTGGAACGAGTTCAGTTTTCTCAGCAGTAAAGGGGTTAAACTACATACAACTGGCAATGGATAGGGTACGTTTTATTGTATAGGATTACTGATGATGCTCAAACCGAGTAGATTACAAGGTGCACAGTATACGATTCTCACTGCACACAACTTATTGGATTACTAGCTAGCACCATACCCACAATTTCGTTACATCTGCAGGGTAAATTATTTTGAAAAATGACCAAGTTCATGCATTTATGGATGAGAAGAAGGCACTGCATTCGCAGATCTGTAAACATAAATTATGTTAATCACAGATTTCTGGTGATTTTCGCAATGTCTGGTAGGCCTTTTATAAATACGTACTGTAAGATGGGTCAGCAAGATAGTACAAGGGCAGTGCTGCTATAATCTTGGCGTTAATGATGACAGATGAAGCAGCTTTATAGTTCCGGTCGCCAAACCACTTTATAAATTTGGTACCGGTTTCAGACCACTTTATACATTTCAAATAAAAGCCGCGATGAAAACTTCAAAAACCTAAGTAGCTGAGCTGACTCTTCACTCCATGTGAATGTCCTATGTTTGTCTTGTTCTGTCTTAGTGTTCGGAGTGAATGGACATGTTTTACGTGAGCGTGCGTGCTGGGTTCGTTTCGCGGCGTTTGGAGCCAATTCATAAAACTGCACCTATATAATTACCGTTTTATTATTATTGATTATTGATAATTACTGTTTGGATAATTACTGTTTTATTATTATTGATAATTACTGTTTTATTATTATTGATAATTATTGTTTATTATTATTGATAATTACTGTTTTATTATTATTGATAATTACTGTTTTATTATTATTACTATCTGGCAATACACATACACTAGCGTGACCAATCCATCCCGGAAAGGTGAATATGTTAACTCATTTGAGACCTGCCGCATACGGATACGCAGCTGTTGCCGCGTATCCGTATGCGGCTTTCTTGCATGAGTAAATAAATGTACAGGCAACGCCAGTTCGAGTTGTAGAGCAGCTTCCTCGATGCTATTTATATTACACAAAATCTTGCAAGCTCCCCTTCCCACCACGACCTCCCCAATACCTTCCCCCCCTTAACCCTTATCATTCGGAATACACCAGTGTGTGAAATAAGTTTAACTAATGAATAGTTCAAGGGTAGTGCCAGAATAACTTGGCGCCTACAGGCGCCAAGCTATTCTGGCACCACCCTTGAACTAAAGCCATTGGTCTTTAAGTACTGTAACTACTGTAATGTAGTGTACAGATTTGAAGCTTTTAGCCTCAGTATGATATGGGTTAAACACACACACACACACACACACACACACACACACACACACACACACACACACACACACACACACACACACACACGCACGCACACACCCAACCCACACTCACACACACACAGACACACACACACACACTCACACACACACACACACACACACACACACACACACACACACACACACACACACACACACATATGCTCTCTTCCCCTTACCCTAAAACCAAGGTTATAAATCATACCTTAACTTCCTCTGTGAAGTCCCCGATCACTAACGTGCAATGGACATTATCCCCTTTCATTGCCTGTTGACGCAACTTGTGCGTCTAAAACCTGTGTTAAATTCCACGCCAACAAGCCCCATCCGTCCATGGAACACTGGTTGGAAGCAGTTTCAATAAGAGTCATAGATCCTCATGAGCCTCCGCTACGGCAGGGGTTCATGAGGATCTATGTCTCTTGCAGTTGAATCGTGTTCATTTTTCCTCGGCAATGAATGGGTTAATACGGACGGACGAACAGACAGACATACCTCGATCAACCCCAGGACTACAAAGAGAATCAAGTATTACACTCTCATTCCCTTCTCGCGATGGTTCTATATTTTATATCAGTACTATACACCCCGGCACCAGCCCATTCAACTCACACGCCCCACCCCGCCCAATTATTCCCCATCCCCATAACACCCTCCCTACAATCGGCTTTTTCCTGGTGTTGGTCTCTTGACCTTTGCGACACAGCAGTACTTTTGAGTGGAGGCGGCATACGCTCCATTATTCATTCATTATATCCGATTTACTGTCCTCTCGACCAACTAGGGTATGGGGGACTAGCACTAAATTACTTGATTTAAAAAAAAAAAAAAAAAAAAAAAAGGTTAGGTTAAGTCAGTAACACAAGGGTCACTGAATTATGAAAATATTTATAATCAGGAGAGTATTCAAGGTCTTTGTTGACTCAGTGTAAAATTTCATATCTATAAAAGATTCTCAGGCTCCAAGGCCGTAAGATTACCCACAACAACGGTCCCTTCAATTAAAAGGAACTTTATTATATATTAAGAAATGTTAAAAGGACCATATATACAAGTTAAAAAAAAAAAAAAAAAAAAAAAAAAAATCCTTCTATTTATGTACATAACTGACTTTAAAATTGTAATAGTAAAATATCATATAAACACTATTAAATATCCCTATGTTCTTCTGTGTGTATATAATATTAGTTAGGCATAGTAGTCTTTAGCTATGCCACCACAGCAGCAGCGATAGCTAGAGGGAGGGCGATAAAAGTCGTCCACATTAATTGATTTAATACAATTTATACAATTATAAATAGAAAGTTCAAGTGCAATGATCCATCCTATGATTAAGGTTAACATAGATATTAAGGATTATTTGCGAAATTATTTTAAGTAATGTTTAATTGTTACACGCCAGAGCGCAACGCCAATGTATCGTGTGCAGCGCGCAGCCAAGATCGGTCACAACAACAAAGACGCTCCATTACCGAGAGTGCTGCCCCTTTGAAACGCCCGCTATTTGACCCCTTCAATTGCCGAGAAAAAGGTGAACAACCCAAACTGCAAGAGGTTTAGATCTTCATGATCCCCCGCAGTCGCGGGGGCTCATGAGGATCTATGCCTCTTACTGAAACATGTTTGTGACTGTGTGCCTTTGAAGGCTAGGGATCTTTCGCGTTGAATTTCAGTACGATAATTTCCAAAACGCAATCTGCATTGGCTGGCCGTTAAGAGGTTAACCCTGAAGATTACCTCCGCGAGAGGAGCAGGATTGTAAATAAATGAAGCTGATAACTTGCCAGCATGAGGCATAGATTCTCATAAGCCGCCCGCTGCACTTGCTAGGTCTCTTGAGAATCTATGCTCTGCTCAGATGCACAAGCTGCCTGGTGGACTGCTTGATTCTGTTCTTTGCGATGGATGGTATACCACGGCTCAGAGGGGTAGGTTTCGGCCCGCGTACAGAGGTAGAGGTAAATGGGGCCGGCCACTTCTGACAATGAGCCCATGAGATTCTGTGCCCCTTGCAGCAGGAAGCGGTTGGCTGAGGGTTTGTCTCAGTGATTCTTCTTTTTCGCTAGATGTAGTGCCATATTACATTGGACGCCACAACCCTTTGGCTGTGTCGGTAGCCATTCTTGCCGCGATGATTCCTGTTGGAATCATCGCGACAAAAATCGCTACCGACAAGCCATAGGATTACGTTGATGGAGTGTCCTAGATTCTACATAAAGTACATAACCTTGGATTTTGACTGAGGGACATGGAGGTATCTTTCAAGTGACAAGCTTTATTATTGTCATAGGCACCACTATAAGTAGATGTTTCATCGCTGTCCCCAGTAGCAAAGAGTCTTCGGGCTCACTGTGGTCGTTGCGTGCCCGAGGATTGTTGCGTACTGGGGTAGTCCCCATCTAAAAATAAAAAGTCGAGTCTGTAACACTGACAAAAGATGAAAGAGCGGAGAGGGGAGAAGAGGCGTCGTTAGAAGATCCTTGGTCTCAGGCTGAAACATGAACTGAAATAATTTTTTACACTGTAGGTGCAGCAGTTACTAGATGTCCTAATACTGTGGGAAACCCTCCTCCAAGCCCCCCTTACCCCCATCATCAAGAAAAAAAGTTTGGCCATTTCTGACACAGGGCAGGTAGGAGCCAACGTTAGTCGATCGTCTCCTCTAAGAAACGCATCAGCGGCGTGACCACAGAAGGCGACGTACACACAAAAAAGTTCATTTTCTATAGGAACAGAGAATCAAGGCGTGGAACTACAACCCATATGCAATTGTCTACTGAGCACTGCTCACAAGCCAGCAAACATATCGCCTCAGCCACGTCACCTTCCTGACTAGGTTGACGAAAGATGTGAGAAAAAAACTGCCGAAATACCCCAGTGAGCAAATCTTGGTTTCAAATAGGAATGTTATTCCTATCATATCATTTTTTCTTTCAGTTTTCGGCGGGACAACTTTCATTTCTTACACCTCTAAAGCCGCAAAATGTACCCAATAACCCCTTCGCTGCCGCGACATAGAAACCACTGACTAGCCAGTAGCAAGAGGCATAGATTCTCATGAGCCCCCGCAGTCGCGGACGCTCATGAGGATCAATGTCTCTTGCTAATTTCACTCACACACACGTTTTTCGTGCAGAATGGTTATCGGTCTTTCGTTTTTGTGATGGTATCAGACGTTCCATTCACGACCAGTGGCAGAGGGAGGGTTAACTACCCATCTCCCAGCATCGACGCTTTTTCAGGGTCGAAAAGGCGTGTAACTCCGTTTGTCCAGCCCAGACGGTCCAGAGTGGCTTCCCTTTTAACAGGTCAGTTCCGGTTTTCGTCTTCACCGCTGCCGCTTCGATCAAGGATCGTAGGGTCACGTTAAACGAATGTCTGGTCAAAGCGCCATGAGTATCTGTTGAACAATTTCTAGGTGTGGTACGAGTATCTGTTGAACAATTTCTAGGTGTGGTTCGAGTATCTGTTGAACAATTTCTAGGTGTGGTACGAGTATCTGTTGAACAATTTCTAGGTGTGGTACGAGTATCTGTTGAACAATTTCTAGGTGTGGTACGAGTATCTGTTGAACAATTTCTAGGTGTGGTACGAGTATCTCAGTGTTGAACAATTTCTAGGTGTGGTACGAGTATCTGTTGAACAATTTCTAGGTGTGGTACGAGTATCTGTTGAACAATTTCTAGGTGTGGTACGAGTATCTGTTGAACAATTTCTAGGTGTGGTACGAGTATCTGTTGAACAATTTCTAGGTGTGGTACGAGTATCTGTTGAACAATTTCTAGGTGTGGTACGAGTATCTGTTGAACAATTTCTAGGTGTGGTACGAGTATCTGTTGAACAATTTCTAGGTGTGGTACGAGTATCTGTTGAACAATTTCTAGGTGTGGTACTGGAGTTTCGCCTTAACCCTTTCACTGCCAGAGTGGACGCAGACAGTTTAAAAAATATCGTAAACTGATTCAGCGTGAAAGATCCTCATCTGTCAAAACAACATGGCTACACAGTGGTGTCAGCAAGAGGCATAGATCCTCATGAGCCCCCGCAACTGCGGGGGCTCATGAGGATCTATACCTCTTGCAGTCGCCGGGTGGTGTTCAGTTTTTCTCAGCAAAGAAGGGGGCTAACCTGATTGTGCACATGCAGCCAACTGTATTGTATACAAAATCAAAGAGGGTTATCAGAAGCAGGTCAAAGAAAGAGACCCTACACTCAGTGACGTAGCAAGGTCGCTCGCAACAGGCCATCATCTAGCCCAAACCATCCGCTAAAGCCGCAAGGTCACAGATCTCAGACTGGAGTACTTTTCCACAGCCACCACCCCACCCCACCCCACCCCGCCCCAGCAGAAAACGTCCTTTGGATACCCCCCTCCCCCTTCAAAAACAGGACAGAAAAAAGATCCACCTGTCTGTTTACGTTACCATCACGAAACGACCAATAGTCACTCATTGGTCTTCATGTTGTTTCGCAATTTTGAAGTTAATTATTAATAACTCATTCAGCCCGACGGTCGTATTTCCCCAATTTGGGAGGCGTCATCTAATGACATGCACCAGTTGCAGGAGATGGATCGACTATGATAATTCAAGGGTAGTGCCAGATTAGCTTGGCGCCGATCTTAGAATAACGCTGGACAAAAGGACAAAAGTTTGAATATTGGAAAATGAAGGACGTTTCTGTCCTTCTTTTCCGTTGTACATAGAAGAGTTCCCCCGCTGCGGTCTAGGGGCAGTGAAATATCTCTGTTACGTGCGCCTACTCACATGGGTTGTGAAAAGAAGGGCAGAAAAGTCTTAGTTGCGACAGGACAACATTGAGAACCCTTTGTATCGACGAATGTGAGCAATCACAGCCCGCCCTGTAGCAAATCGCTTGAAATCGAACCATCACAGAAGAAAACCACGATTACTGCTCTGTGAGAGAAGAACACAGATATCAATAGAAGCAGCAAGAGGCATAGATCCTCATGATCCCCCGCGAAGCCGGAGACTCATGAGTATCTATGCCTCTTGCAGTTGGGTGGCGTTAGCCCTTGGCCAGATCGCTTTAATGTCCTCGTAACTGATTCACAAATATTGTTCGCGGTGGGGCGCGATCGCAGTTCGAAGCCTTGATCGGGGCAAGCGGCTGGCAAATGTCTCTCTATTTGCTCTCGGCCAACACACAGACTCGCGCTCGGACGACTAACGGACAACTCTGACAGGGCTTGACGCTCTCGCGGTTGATCCCTCACCGTCTGCAAAGATGGCACAGATTCTACGTGCGCCCACACAGCCGCAGGGACTGACGATAATGCGTAGTTCTCGCTTGCAATGATCTACCCCATTTATACCGCAAATGAAGTAGTTGCGCGGTTGAAAGTGTGCAGTTTGTAAAAATCGTTCGCCTGAAAGCTAATGGAGTTGTTTCCCTTGGAAGCTAATGGAGTTGTTTCCCGTGCATGCCGATGGAGTTCTTTCCCTTTACTCCGTTCAACATACGCCTGTACAGAAAAGGTTTAATGACAAGGTTGACGCATTTTTGTAGAGGTTACACGTGTTATTCATGGACAAAGTGTTTGTTGCGTAACATGTTTCATTCGATCTTATCAGAAGAAAAACAAAACAAATGTAGGCCTGCACTTAAAACAGAACTGACGATATCGAAATAGCAGGCTTGTCAGTACTAGGAATATTTCCTAAGCAGGTTTCATAACCAGATTGACTTCATCTTGCTGCCTCGACGATTCAAATCCAGCGTTAACAAAGCACAAACGAGGTCCTTTCCTGGCGCTGATATTGGCAGCGACCACAACCTCGTCCTTACTAGCCTCAAGTTGAAGCTGGCATTGAAACGAGATAGCAAGAGCCCTCGCATCAGATTCGACCTCCAGAAGCTAAAAGACCCGGAAGTAGAAGAGCTCTTCCAAGCCCAGGTGGGAGGCAGATTTGCAGCCTTGGCTACTTTGGACTGCGACGTAGACACCCTTGCTGGAAATATAAAAGAGGTGTTACTTTCTACAGCAGAAGAAGTGCTGGGGAAGCAGAGGAAGCGCAAACAGCCCTGGGTCACCGATGACATCCTCGATCTCTGTGATGAGAGGAGAGCCTGGAAGAAAAAGAGAGGCCAAGACCTCACATCAGCAAACAAGTACAGACTTGTCAACAAGAAGATCAGGAAGAGGATGAAAGAAGCCAAAGAAGATTGGATTGAAGACCAGTGTTGTAGCGTGGAAGAGGGCATGGCAAACGGCAACAGCAAGAAGGCTTATGAAACGCTAAGGACCCTCACCAAGACTCAACAGCGAACAGCCACAGTCATCGAAGACAGCAGCGGCCAACTCCTTACGGAAAACACTGCTGTACTAAACAGATGGACTGAGTACTGCCGAGACTTGTATAACTACAAGGCTGAGCCAGACACCAGCATCCTCCAAAACAACCAGGCTGGGGCCAGGAAGGCTGAAGACCTGCCAGTGTTAGCTGAAGAGGTGGAAGCAGCCGTACGCGGCCTGAAGGGAGGAAAGTCTCCAGGTGTAGACAACGTACCTGCTGAACTGTTGAAACATGGAGGAGAAGTAACAACGAAGGTCCTCACTACACTCTGTCAAAAGATCTGGGAGCAAAAGAAATGGCCAGTAGAATGGACACAGTCTCTAGTGATCCCGCTCCCCAAGAAAGGAAACCTGAAACAGTGCCAGAACTACAGAACTATCAGTCTGATAAGTCACCCTAGCAAAGTAATGCTTAGAATCATTCTCAACCGCCTCAAAACTTTCGCCGAGGAACTGCTGGCAGAAGAACAGGCTGGCTTCAGAGTTGGAAGAAGCACTGTAGAGCAGATTTTCAACTGCCGCGTCCTGATCGAGAAACATCTGCAGCATCAGCGCGAACTCTACCACAACTTCATTGATTTCAGGAAAGCATTTGATCGCGTCTGGCACGACGGACTCTGGCAAGTCATGAGATCGTTTAACATAGAGGAGGGACTGATCCAAATGATAGAAGCGCTTTACAAGAACGCCTGCAGCGCGGTTCTACTTAACAATCAGTCAGGCGAGTTCTTCAGGACGACGATCGGTGTCCGTCAAGGATGCCTGCTCTCTCCTGTCCTTTTCAACATATTCCTGGAGAAGATCATGCAGGAAACCCTCCACGACCACCATACTTCAATCTCTATTGGTGGCAGATCCCTGTGCAATCTTCGATTCGCAGACGACATTGACCTCATGGCAGGCAGCAATAGTGAGCTCCAAAACCTGACAGACAAACTTTCAAGTAGCGCAGGGTCTTATGGCATGGAGATCAGTACGGATAAAAGCAAAGTGATGATCAACACCACAAGCGACAGCAGCAGCAATATTCACATGAATGGCCAGAAGCTAGAAGAGGTCAATAGCTTCAAGTACTTGGGAGCCACTCTGTCCAAAGACGGTAGTTGCATAGCAGAGATCCGTATCAGGATAGGTACAGCAACATCCGCAATGGCCAGGCTGGACAGGATATGGCGAAGTAACTCCATCAGCTTCACCATCAAGTACAGGCTTTACAAGTCCCTCGTAGTGTCTATTCTACTCTACGGCTGTGAGACTTGGACACTGCTTGCAGACTCAGAAAAGAAAATCCAGGCCTTTGAGAACAAGTGCCTGAGGAAGTTGCTCCGCATCTCGTACCGCGAGCACAAGACCAACGAATATGTACGGAGCATCGTCACTTCCCTGGTGGGCCCACATGAACCCCTTCTGGCAACCGTGAAACGGCGCAAGCTTGCTTGGTTTGGCCACGTGACCCGACACAACACCTTGTCCAAGACTATCCTCCAAGGCACTCTCGAAGGAAGTCGTCGGCGAGGTCGTCAGAGAAAGAGTTGGGTCGCAAACATAAAAGAATGGACCGAACTCGAGATGCCAGACTTGCTTGCCACCGCCCAAAATAGAACTCAGTGGAGAGCACTGTCTGTTGCTGCTGCCTCTCAGTCCCCCCAACGCCCAGTTCGGGCAAGGGACTGATGATGATGATGATGACACCCAACTTCAAGAGGCATAGATTTTCATGGGCCCCCGTAGTCGCGGGGGCTCATGGGAATCTACGCCTCTTGCTGGTAATCATACGCGTACTTCGCGCAGAAAGGATTCTTAACAGTTAGTATGTTATAATTTAACCCCTTCACTGGCAGTGGACGCAGATTATTGTTTCTGATATCTATGTCAGTTCAACACTAAAGAACCCCAGCCGTCCAAAGAACGTGGATAAAAAGTGCCTTCAGCAAGAGGTGTAGATCCTCATGAGCCCACGCAGTTGCGGGGGCTCATGAGGATCTACACCTCTTGCAGTTGGGCAGTGTTCAGTTAAATCTGGGCACTCAAGGAGCTAAGAGACACATTTTGAAAATATGATTTAAATTAAAAATTTTTTTTCACAACTTTATTATCTCACGACTGAGGTAGAACGTCGGGCTGCCTTCCCGGGGAAGGCGTGTCACCACAATGTTAACGCCACCCGACCTACGTAACCCGTTGCCCCCTTCCCCACCCCTCCCCCCCCCCCCCCCCCCCGCCCAAATCCACACACACATTTTCACGTCTTTGCGCTCTTTTTTTTCGGCCAAAGACATAAATATTACATGTTATGTATGTCTGTTTCGGCTAGCAGAAAAACGTGGACCAATAATCGAACTCATTACTATACTTACAGTGTGCCCATTTGGGGATTCGTGAGTCCAGTTATTGTTGGTCCAAGCATTACTATACTTACAGTGTCCCCATTTGGGGATTCGTGAGTCCAGTTATTGTTGGTCCAAGCAGAAAAAGAATTGACCTCATCGGCTGAAGTCACGTTGACATAACGTACGGCAACAGTTTCGAACTTTTCGTCTTTGATATAACATCAGTGGTGGCAAATGTATTAAACAACTCACTGTACTTTCTATTGAATCAAGCAGTGACCCACTTTTCATTTCCCGAAAAGTTCGTCTACATGTAGTCAATATGCTTGATCAGAGAGATATATACAGATGCACTCTTTGAAGACGCGTTGAAAGACAGACTTTCCACGCGCAATAGACATAGATTATCATGAGCCCTACCAGTCGCAGGGGCTCATGAGGATCTGTACCTCTTGATAAACGAGGCTAAACTCGTCTAACTTTACATTTTCAGATAGATGGAAGATAATTGGGCACGCACGGGTAAGGTTTGGATTAATGCCCCCCTTCCCCCCCCCCCCCAAAAAAAAAAAAAAAAATAAAAAAAAAAGAGGAGAAGAAAAAAAAAAAAAACAAGGAAAAAAAAAAAACCAAGAAAAAAAAAAACCCTTACACCTAGTAATAGCAAAGACAATAATGTATTGTCTTTGGTAATAGGCATAGATTATCATGAGCCCCTGCAACCGCAGAGGCTCAAGAGAATCTATGCCTCTTGCTATTCGATACCTAGCTCGCTTTACCTAACTTTACCTCACCTCCTCAGTCAAAGGGTGCATGGGGGTAGGCTTTGACTGAAGCCTTCCTGCAGATGTGACGACGTTTTTTCTTTTTAATCTAAAAGTATCAAACGCACGAGACATAGTTTCTCATAAGTCCCTGCAGTTGCAGGGGCTCATGAGAATCTATATATCTTGCAGGTGGAAGGCCTGATGGCGTTTCCTCGTCTTTTTATCCAAAAGTTCTGAATGCAAGTGACATAGAGTCTCATGAGCCTCTGCATTCACAGGGGCTTATGAGAATCTATGTCTCTTGCAGGTGGAAGGCGTAATGGAGTTTTCTCTTCGCATCTGCATCGACATTTTTTTTTTAATATTCAAAAGTTTCAAACGCAAGTGACATAGATTCGCATGAGACCCTGCAGTCGCAGGGCTTTTGAGAATCTGTGTCTCTTGCAGGTGGTAAGTCTCTTGCAGGTGGTAAGTACTATGGCGTTTCCTCGCCGCATGTACACATGGCATCTCACTGATCGAGCGTACTCAACATGTGATGAGCTCGCAGACGAACTTTTGGGAGACTGGAAAGCGGGGCATGCCTTCAATAGAGAACATAGAGTGTTTGTCATACTTTTGGGCCGACACTAATCTTCAGTAGTGAAACGTCTTCGGGCCCACGACGGCCGCAGTGGGCCCGCGCGCGGGCCCACTGCGGCCTTCGTGGGCCCGAGGACTTTAGCGTACTGAGATGTATATCAAAGACGATCATAGGGGTTGATGAGAATCTGTGCTTCTCGCCAAACGAGATCAACCTAATTTACTTCGCCTCTTCAGACGGAGAGGGGGAGGTGGTGGTGTTATTTTTTGCATTGAAACTCCCCCCACCTCCTCCTCCCCCCTGTATCGACCTCGTCTGGTGACGCCAAGCCAGCATCTGCACATGCTTTGAAAATGTCCGAGCGAGAGACAAGGTCGCATGATACGAAAATGGGCCGGGCAAGATTGGAAAAGATTGGAGAGGTTGGGGGTGGGCGGGGTAGGTAGGTGGTATTGGAGGAAGGTGGTTGTTGTTGGTGGTGGTGTGGGTACGGGGTAAGTAGTTCTACATCTTGTTTCAACGACGCAATCCATACTACTAAGTGTACACATCCCATCGCTGTAATACCCCCCCCCCCCCGAAAAAACAACACTCAAAACAACAACAACAACAACAAAACACCCCAAAAAACAAAACAAAACAACAAACAAAACACAATACCAACAACAAAAGCAAAACAAAACAAAACAAAACAACAACAAACAACAACAAGACCCACAAAATAGCCACAAACAAACAAAACAAAAATAAACAAACAAACAAACAAAACCAAACCTAACAAACAAAACAAAAAAACAAACAAACAAACAAAAACAAAAACAAACAAACAAAAACAACAACAACAAACAAATGAATTAAAAAACAAGAAAAACACCAAAGGAACACAAAAACAAAAAAGAAACAACAACAACATCATCAACAACAAACAGACAGACAAAAAAAAAAAAAAAAAAAAAAAAAAAAAAGATAGAAAGAAAGAAAAGAAAAATCACGGATCACGACGGTCTTTCACGAGTCACAAAAACCTTCGACAAGGCACTTACGTGTCAAGATTTTAAGCACGTACTCTTCCCCCGCCTCCCCTACCCCCCTCCCTCCAGGGCCTCATTCGTGGTCTCAGCAGTGAAGAGGTTAAGACTAGGGGGTAGGGTGGGTGGGGTGTGGTGGGGAAAGAGGTGGGGTGATGCATTAGGACGCTCTGCATACATACCGTACAACCTCGCAGTCACTTCCGAATTCTCATTTCTTTGGACCCAGTAAGCAAACGACGGTTAGGCCGACGTCCGCCGCAGGCGCCCCGCGCACGGCCGTGCGCGGGGCGACTGCGGCAGACGTCGGCCCGAAGATCTCTTGCGTGCTGTGAACCGGCGTGCACCGGAATGCTACTTCTCTTAATGGATGCTGTTCAACTCTGTAAAAGGAACGAAGCCAGTACATTTGCTTTTATAAGATCGGTTGGCTGAACTCACGGGAAAAGTGTGCTCTTCCCCCCTCCCCCCCCCCCCCACCCCCGTACCCAAATCCACCCCCCTCCATCTCACATCGACGCATGTGCTGCGCGCGTTTGTGGGGACATTGACCTGCTTAAACTGTGAGTGAGCGGGCGTAGGGGGTATTGGGATGGGTGGGTGGGGGTGGGGGTTCAGGAATTGGGCGGACCCTCTGTGCTAATAACACAGGTTTAACGCTGTAATTTCGGACATACAGTTAAAAAAAATGGAAACATCATTATCATCGACATCACCAACACCACCACCACCATCGACATCATTATCGACACCACCACCACCACCGCCACCACCACCACCATCATCATCACCACCGCCACCACTACCACCACCATCGACATCATCATCATCATCGACATCATCAACACCATCACCACCACCGCCACCACTACAACATCATCATCATCACCACCACCATCACCACCACCACCAACAACAACAACAACGATAGAAACAACAAGTACACATTATTTTCCTCACACTCTATTTTTTTTCCCTCCAATGCCAGCAAACCTGTTGTTTTCTATTCCGCTGTTGATCAATTTCCAAAAGTTCCGTCGGCCTAAGAGGACAAAAAGAAAACCTCTCTCGTCCCTTGTGGTGTCTTCTTTCGGAACATTTTGACACCCGAGCGATTGTCATGTCTGATTTGCGAGCTTTCCCTTGAATAATCCCAGACTTTGATGGGGGCTGATAGTTCACAAGACAAGGGCGGACAGTGAAAAAACAAAACAAAACAACAACAAACAAACAAAAAACACAGGGCGATTTACGACATATTTTTTTGTTCCTTTCCGCTCTTTGATGTGCAGTTTTTCTTCAGAAACTTGTCAGAACGGACGCAACTCATATCAGTTGCAGACTACAACCTTTGCTCATTCAGCCCGACGGCCGTATTTCCCAAATTTTGGAGGCGTCATCTAATGACTTCGACAGGCGCCAAGCTAATCTGGCACTACCCTTGAATTATCATGGTCGTCCCATCTCCTGCTGTAGTGTTAATGTTCTTAACTCCTTTACCTCTATGGCCACATTTTCTAAATTGTGGAGGTATAAGAGCTGTTCTTAATTAGACGAACTATTGATCGGCTAATCTAGATCGGAGAAGATCGGCGATCTTTTGGTTTGTTTCTTAATTGAGGTTGAACGAACCTAGGCGAACTTCAGCAAACCAGGTTTGACATGGTTCTCTTTCTTAACTGAAGTGCTTGATTCGGCGTACTTACTGTCTGTGCGAAGGTGTTTAAAATGGCTGCCGCTATGCCGCTTCGCGATTTGAACGATGTTTTTGTACTCCTTGCAGTAGCGACCCCACAAACAGCGTTGCGCCTTCCACAAATCAATAAAAATAGGTCTTGTTCTTCGCACGAGTGAAATATCACCGTCCGCCATATTTGTTTGTATCGGTGACTGTCTTCTTATCTCCAACGCAGAAGAGGGTAAACGTTTTGACCAATCAGAGAAAAGGTTCGCCTTTGTTTGCTCAACACGTTGAGCGAACGTTTTCCGACAGCAAACTATGGTTTGCCGAGGTTCGTGAACTACTTCGAACTAGGTTCGCCGTATCTTTAGATCGTCCAATTAAGAGCCAACCTGGTTCGTGTGAGATCGTGAACTGTAGTTCGTCAGAGTTCGCGAACTAAGTTCGTTTAATTAAGAACATGCTTTACTTAAACGATAATGTACCAGGTGCAGGAGATGGGTGGACCATCATAATTCAAAGGTAGTGCCAGATTAGCTTGGCGCCTTCAGGCGCCAAGCTAATCTGGCACTACCCTTGAATTATCATGGTCCCTCCATCTCCTGCTGTTTAACCCCTTCACTAGCAGTGAACACGGATTTCGCGTCATAAACGGCTGCACAGCGACCGACATTCGCGTGAAGAATGCAGATGTAAGTGCGACAAAATTAGGCGTAAAGAACGTTTAAACAAACAAATCCAGACCAAAAAGGGGACTGCCCAGCGTGTAACATGGAGAGAAGTACCCAACGGAGAAAGACAAACTATCAGAAAAGACAGTCACAACATAATTTATTTAAGAACCCAAACTGAAAAAAAAAAAAAAACACGCTTAAAAGACAGTCACCACAATCTTTATTTAAATTGTGTTGTGACTGTCTTTTCTTAGAGTACAGAGTCCGAAACAGATCAGGCGGTTAAGAGTCGGAGCAAGAGAGCGAAGGGAAATCGCCGGGTCGTGGGTTCGAGTCCCCGTCCCGGCCCCGGTAGCTTGACTGGCAATCCAGGTAAAAGACGGGCTTGTTCCATTACATGTCTGTTGAAAGGTCCTGGAAAATCAAAGTGGCACAGTTGCAGTGCGCCTGAATCGATTAGTATTCAGGTATTACTCCATAGGCAATAGATTTCCCTGTCCGTCAGGGCCGTCCATTATCACTTCGGTGCCGTGGACGTTAAACCCCGAACATACACCACCACCTCTACGCTGACGACTCACAACTACTAGACAAAGACAAACTCGACAACACTCAGTCATTACTGACTCGCACGGCTGACTGCTACGAAGACGTGAAAAACTGGATGACAGCAAACAAGCTTAAACTGAACGACGACAAAACGGAAGCCATGCTGGTAGGCACTCACCAGAAACTTTCCCAGCTCCCTTCCTCTCTCCACCTTCAACTCGACAGCACCCCCATCTCCCTCTCTGACTCGGCCAAAAACCTCGGCGTTATCCTCGATTCCTCTCTTTCCATGACCAGCTTCGTCTCCGCCACGGCCCAGGCATGCTACTTCCACCTCCGCCGCATCAGTCAGATCAGAAAATACCTCACTACCGAAGCTGCCACCAAACTTGCTGTCTCTCTCATCCTATCTCGCATCGACTACTGCAACTCTCTCCTTTCCGGCCTCCCTCACTCCACCACTTTCACTCTCCAGCGCGTCCAGAACAATGCTGCCCGCCTCGTCCTCAGAAAGAAAAAATCTGACCACATCACTCCCCTGCTCAAACTATTTCACTGGCTTCCCATCCCCCAACGCATCCAATACAAGATTCTGTCTCTCTGCTACAAATCCCTGAACAACTGCGCTCCTGCCTATCTCTCAAACTTACTTCACCCCTACACTCCTCCTCGTTCCCTCCGCTCCGCCTCCGACCCTCTCCGTCTCCACATCCCCAGCACCAAACTTAGCACTTTCGGCCCCCGCTCCTTCTCAGTATACGGTCCATCCACCTGGGACACTCTCCCACTCTCTCTCCATCAGAAACACCCTCTCTCCTCCATCCAGTCCGCCCGAAAAACTCACCTCTTTCAACAGTTCTAAGCACAATATCACCACACTCCCCAACCCAAGCTGACTGTCGTAATGTATTTCACTATTTGTGGTACGTGTGTCGTTGTCTAAAGCGTGCGCATGCGTGCGCGAGTTGTGAGTGCGCGCTTAGAGTTATAATTATTATACGATAAGCGCATTATAAATACCGTCACCTGTCAATAAAGACCATCAGTCATGTGGCTACAGCTTCCCGAAAGACGGTCTCTAATGACAGGTCATCTCTCGTTCGCATGGTCACTCCAAACAGGTTTTTGTTGTAAGCTTTTGTGTTTTAGCTCTCGCTCTGATGTGTGGGGAAAAAAACTTCGGGTTTGATCCTTTCACAGCCGGGACGTGACGAACAAACTTCAAGAAGCATAGATCCTCATGAGCCCCCGCAATTGCGGGGGCACATGAGGATCTACGCCTCTTGCTGGTCCTGTTGATATCTGTGTCCCTCTCTCACAGAACGGTAATCGGGGTTTTCGTCTGTGATGGCTTGAACTGAAAGCGATCTGCTGCAGGTCGGGTACATCCAGTTCTTAACCCGTTTAGCCCCAAGGTCCCATTTCTCAAATTTTGGAGGTGTTGCCTAACGACCATGTACCAGTTGTAGGAGATGGATTGATCATGATAATTCAAGGGTAGTGCCAGATGAGCTTGGCGCCTTCAGGCGCCAAGCTCATCCGGCACTACCCTTGAATTATCATGATCAATCCATCTCCTGCTGCAGGGTCCCGGGGCTAACAGGGTCAAAGTACCATTACGCGTAAAATTAATTTGAAGACACATTGCAGCACCATTTGTGTTTGGTATGCCTTCTCGACACACCTAACCAACTTTAACAGCAGTTGGGACACGCAGGATTCTCCTGTGTCTAAATGAACCATAAGCCAGACCTGTGTGTAGCGTTTCGTAACCAACTGTTACAGAAGTGTACCTTTTAACAGTTACGGCGGTAGAGAGCCTTCATTGCTGTCTTGTCTAAGCTAATTAAGACTTTTCTACCCTTTCTTTCATAATCCACGTGAGAAGGCACACGTAACAAAGGTTTTCTACTGTCCCTTGTGCGCATCAGGGGAACTCTCCTACGCAGACCATTTGTTTTTCCTCCAGTGTAATAATTATGATGTAATCAGACGCTCTACATTATTTACACTTCCACCAGAACACACCAATAATATACATCTACTTCTTAATGGAAGTAAAACCCCGCAATTCACAATGAATAACAATATATTTCAGCTGTACATGAATTTCTTACTGTAGCAAAAAGATTTCATTGATTTATAATTAGGACTGCAGAAATTAAAGAAAATAAAAGACTAGTTGAGGCACCTCTCTGTCTGTCTGTTTGTCTGTCTGTCTCTGTCTGACTCTGTCTCTCTCCACAATACTATTTATTATTCCTCCCTCTATTTTCTTTTTGCATTAATGTTATTTATTATTATATTGATTTACTTACCTACATTGTATTTAAAATCTGCTTGTAACTGATTCAGTGTCCAGATCACTCTATAAGTCTGTGGCTTGTTTTGATCTGATGGAAATGTTATAAATACCTTTGTTTTCCTCCCTACGTCACACGACCAGTAAATCACAACTGTACCATGTGACCGTGATATAAAAACCACTGTAGCGAAAAATGGAGGACGTTTTAAACCCTCTCAATGACGCCGCGGTTACGACCTCGTTTTCGAGTCTTGATAGCAACTCGGTTCGACTGACAAAATAGCAGAAAAAAACGCACTAAAGTAGTCCTATTTGACGTAATACACATCATCTGCTTTATTTTTTACGACATGAGGAGCCAACTAAACAATATTTCACCACTAATTACACAGCGCAAACAGCAAAAGCCTTCCACCGAGACATTTTCAAAGTTCGGGAAACCACGGAACAAAAATAGCTTCCGAGTTTTTTTTTTAACCAATCAGAAACACAATCCTTGCAAACCGGCAAGCCAAGCACTGTCGTCTGCTCAAACACCAACAGGCAACATGCCACAATTTCACCAAAGCACAGAGCAACAAATTCAAGAACTAAAACGAAAATACACACCCAGCAACACTATGACACAAAGCACGCTATTGCCAAATTTTCACGTCACTCAATGCGGGACTATCTGAAGAAAATCATCTCCCGAATTTTCGAAGACTATCTGACATCATGTCTACGCTGTAAAATAAAATCGTACCTTAAAATCCATCAGTCTCAGCACTAGTCCTGCTGTTAACAACGAGCGTTTTGTTTTGGTATTCCTTTTTCCAGATATCCCAACACACATGACACTTTAGGATATAACAACGACAATCTGCTGCACACTCCAAGCCATCCCCTTCTGTCATCTTGAATCTAAAAGCACGAGGCACCATGCTAACTTGCACAAGCTGTCACATCAGTGGTCAAATGCCGATCGCTTCATCAAAAAGTTCTTAATTTTTCTGTGACACAGCAGTCAAGAAGCACTGTCACTGTAATACTTTAACGACCTTTTGTAGACATTGCAGCTTGAATCATTCTGTACACAAGCCAAGATTAGCTTTTTACTCGCGAAAACAAGACTTGCGCTCCTGACACGGAATCATGTGCTACGTCACAGTCTGGGAATCCCCGGCAGAACATGTATATTCAATGGTGTCACCTATCCGCCACAGAAGCGGCCGTAGTCTTCATAAACCGGATTTTTTTCTAAACAATAAACGGAGGAAGGAAAACAAATACGTTATTGGTCGGAGGGGTTCGCTACACGGACCTTTGCAGGCCTTCGGGAGGTCAAAGGTCGGAGGGGTTCGCTACACGGACCTTTGCAGGCCTTCGGGAGGTCAAAGGAATCATTGTACCCCTCAGGCCTTCGGCCTTCGGGGTACAATGATTCCTTTGACCTCCCTCAGGCCTACAAAGGTCCGTGTAGCGAACCCCTCCGACCAATAACCTTTCATGCATTTTGCGAAGCAATAAACTATTGAACCAACTCTCCTACGCACGAAAGGAGAAACTAAGTGCAGCAAAGTCCGACATTCAGACTTCATACGTTACGTTAAGCCCATATTGTGAGACATACTGAGACAAAGGAGATATTTATATTGTAAAACATACTAAGAACATTGACAAAGGAGATATTCATATTGTTAAACATACTAAGAACATTGACAAAGGAGATAGTTATATTGTAAAACATATTAAGAACATTGACAAAGGAGATATTTATATTGTTAAACATACTATACATTGACAAAGGAGATAGTTATATTGTTAAACATACTAAGAACATTGACAAAGGAGATTTTGTGAACTATTAACCCGTTCAGTGCCGAGAAAATGTGAACGCCACCCAGCTGCAAGAGGTATAGATCCTCATGAGCCCCCGCAGTTGCGGGGGCTCATGAGGATCTATACCTCTTGCTGACGCCATTTCGAATCCACGTACCGGGGACAGCTAAGGCTTTTTGGCGTTGAATCAACGAAGATTGCAGAATCATAATCGGCGTCAGCTGGCACGGAATGGCTTAACCCTTTATTGCCTGGGAGAAGGTCGCTTCGAAAGATTTCAGATATTTTTATAACCACTGTCAGTAAAAGATAAATCTTGAGGATTTTCAGATGCACGAATCGATCCATCAACCGTGACCTATATCCTGCGTTTATAAAACGATCGTCATTTTCGGCTGAACCCATTAGCCCCGAAGCACTACAGCAGGAGATGGATCGACTGTGAAAATTCAAGGGTAGTGCCAGATTAGCTTGGCGCCTGGCACTACCCTTGAGTTGTCACGGGTGGATCCGTCTCCTGCTTTTTGGGTGTCGCCTCCAGAATCTGGGAAATGCAGCCCTGAGATTAAATGGGCTACGACTTATTCCGGACATTTTCAGTTTCAGAGGCAAGTTCCTCATTGTGAGAAGACGGAGAAGAACCTAACCACAATTTTACACACACAAAAACAAGATTAACAAGAACAAGAATAACAACATGATATAATAATAATAATAATAATAATAATAATAATAATAATAATAATAACAATAATACAGTTGTACTACTACTACTACTACTACTACTACTACTACTACTAAGAATAAGAATAAGAATAAGAATAAGAACACATTTTACCCCAGGACCGAAATCCCCAAATTTTGAAGTTGCCCTCTGAGGGACTGTATTACAATTCTAGAGACAGATCGAGCATGATAGTTCAAGGGTGGTGCCAGAATAGCTTGGCGCCTATGGGCGCCAAGCTATTCCGGACCACCCTTGAACTATCGTGCGCGGTCCGTGTCTTGCTGTGGTGTGTCGGGGCTGAATGAGATAATAACAAGAATAAATAAATAAATAAATAAATAAATAAATAAATAAATAAATAAATAAATAAATAAGCGCGTAGTTTTTCGCCCAATCTTGTAATGGGTTTCTTTCAGTATCAAAGCCAAATCTTGGCTCTTTAAGTTTCGGGAACCAAGTTGTTCATTCTGAGCAACTTGTCTCTGAAAGTGAAAGGGCCTAGAACAAAGGCGGGGAAATTGATGGAAAAACGATCGTGCCTGTCAAACGACTGCACGAAAATTGGACGCAATGAAACGAAATCGTCGAAATGACGTCCCTCGTGGGGAATTAAAGATTAGAAGTTTTGGGAAAAAGCTGTGTCGATAAGAAAATCAGTATCTTCACTGACAGTGCTTCTCTCCATTCACCTCTCTCTCTCTCTCTCTCGCTGCACCTGATCTCTCTCTCTCTCTCTCTCTCTCTCTCTCTCTCTCTCTCTCTCTCTCTCTCTCTCTCTCTCTCTCTCTCTCTCTCTCTCTCTCTCTCTCTCTCTCAGAGTGTTCCCTTACAGACTGTGCCCATATGCTCGTGTATTGTGTGAACGTGTTGCGTTTGTGCGTGCGTGCGTGTGTGCGTGTACCTTCGTAATTTCGTGGTCTTTGGTTTCTCTTGGGTGTGATTTCTTTTCCATCCTCGATGTACCAATGCCCCCCTTCCCCCCATTAGTTATATATTTTTTGTTGTAGTTGCAGCTGGCTTGGTGGAAGAGCGTTCGCCTCTCGTCCAACAGATCGCGGGTTCAAACCCTGCTAGGGTCAAAATTTGTGCAGACCCGTTTTTTTGTGTCCTGTCTTTGAAAATCACCTTCGTGGTGGAGAAAAGACATTAAGCCCTAAACGTTTAACGTTCTTTCTTCTATTTTTTCTCTCTTTCCTAGAGGGAGACAACCAGTGGACATTCCTCTTTCTCTTATTTCATGGGGGAGGGGAGGGGGAGGAGGGGAGGGAGAAGAAGGAGGGGAGGGGGAGGGGAGGAGGCGAGTGGGAGGAGGGAGGGGGTAGGGAGAGGGCTGGTTGGACTGGTGGTAGAGCGTTCGCCTAGCGTCCGAAAGGTCGTGGTTTGAATCCAGCTGGGGTCAAGAATGTTTTCAGACCCTATTCGGTGCCCCTTTGAAATCACCCTCGTGGTGGACAAAAAAAGTTTAACGTTCAACGTTCAACGTTTAGCGCTCTTGCCTCTTATTTCATGTAACTTGATAAGGCAAGAAGTAGGTAGAGAAAAGCACCAATAAGGAGTGAACTGTGCAACATAGTCAAATGCTCTAGTTGACCTAAGCACAGAACGACTGATCATGGTGGGAGAGGAGGGGGGTGGGGTGGGGTGGGGGGTAGGGGGTGGGGAGAGGGGTACTAAGTAAGTCACTGTAAGCGTTATCTGCGGAAGCGCCTCGAAAAAGAGAGACTGAGTATCTCACAAATACCGGGATTTCCAGCCTCTTGA
Organism: Semisulcospira habei; assembly: GCA_036245525.1. Taxonomy (NCBI): domain Eukaryota; kingdom Metazoa; phylum Mollusca; class Gastropoda; family Semisulcospiridae; genus Semisulcospira; species Semisulcospira habei. Next base: position 188,483,962 of record BTPG01000004.1, on the reverse strand, counting down.
TGTACGGCAATTTAGATCTAGGTTACTCTACTGTGGGGGGGGGGGGGGGGAGGAGGGGAGGGGGGGGGGTGTCCAGACTGTATGAGCCATTGTGAATGAGTACTTTTCCTAGGTACTTTAGACTCAACTGGAATATAAGCGCCAGCAGTCACCTCTTGCTATTCATGATTTACTATGTTAACTCATTCAAGGCGGTCGCATCAATAGCTGCAAAAGTGTCGTATAGGCGTTGCCACAGGCAACGCTATACGACACTTTCGCAGCTTTTGATGCGAGGCGACTTGAATGAGGTAAGCGAGGAGTGTAGGGCAAGCTAAGGATTTCAAAATGACAGTCTGTGACAGTGTTCATGAATATTGAATAACTTCTCTCTCTCTCTCTCTCTCTCTCTCTCTCTCTCTCTCTCTCTCTCTCTCTCTCTCTCTCTCTCTCTCTCTCTCTCTCTCTCTCTCTCTCTCTCCTACCCCAAAGCGCCCCATAATAACAGTGGTTGGCCGCTGGCTTCTAGAACGCGCTGATTACCCTGTCAATACATGATTTCAGCAGATGTCAATTCTCCTCAAGTGGCATAGATCCTCATGCGGGCCCCAAAACTTGCGGGGGCTCATGATGATCCACTCCACTTGTTGACTTCATTTATCTTTGTTTCCTCTACCGGAGGAGGTCAACTCGTGCTCATTCCATCAAAGAATAAGGTCACCTCAGTCAAAAGATTTATCACCTCAAATATTTTTGCAGGCAAACCCGCCTGGTTTGAATAGACCTATTGATTCCGTGGACTAATAATTGCAGAGGACCAATCGACGCAGTCATAACAGAAACCGTAATTGAAGAGGGCCAATCGAAACGGTCATAACAGTAGCCATAATTGGAGTAGACCAATGCAAAGCGTCATAACAGTTGACCTGATTACAGGGAGCCTGTGGAAAACGCCATAACAGTTGGTATAACTGCTGGCAACCAATTCAAAGTGTTATAATAACCACCCTGCCCCTTTGATCGCAGTGATAAGGACCCGTTGGTTGGTTGGTTATTTAGGGTTTAAAACGTCCACAGCACCTAGGTGATCATGGACGGCCCTGACGGGCGGGTTATGGGCGACAGGTAAATCTATTGTCTGTGGAGTACGACCTGAACAGTGATCAACTCAGGCGCACTCCAACTGTGCCACTTTGATTTACCAGGACCTTTCAACGAACATGCTATTGAACAAATCCGTTTTTGCCCCCTGGATTGTGAATCCAGCTACCGGGGCCGGGACGTGATTCGAACCCACGACCCGGCGATTCCCTCCGCTCTCCTGCTCCGACGTTTAACCGCCTGAGCTATTTCGGACTCATATAAGGACCCGTGTTCGATTCATACTATATATACGTGCTTGTCAATCGGTGTGTCACGTTGCCTGTTTCCACGTAAAAATGCATAGGAGTGTGGCCCTGCACCTAAAGCGTGTATGCAGCGTTGAAAATCACGCATCATTAAAGACCCGTTTGTACTTCAGTCACTTTGGACCACGAAAAGATCAATACATCTTTATGACTGTCCTGGAATCCCACTTGTGGTAAGGGATCAAACGGGTGGGCGGGGGTGAAGAGGGATGGGGGTGGGGTGGTGGTGGTGGTGGTGGTGGGGGAGTGGTGGTGGTGGTGGTATTGGTGGTTGGGGGTGTCCAAGGGTTGTAAGCGTCGCCAGTGACGGTAGACAGACCGCCTTACGGTTCCTTCATCGACAGTGAACGAAAATCCGTGTCTTTTAAAAATAAAAGGGCACATTCAGCAACACCGAACAAGATAATCGTTCAATCCAAGGAACACGGATGCGACCAGGGTCAGCAAGAGGCAAAGAACCTCATGAGCCCCCGCAATTGCGGGGGCTCATGAGGTTCATTGCCTCTTGCAATCGGGTGGCGTTCGCATATTTTTCCCGGCAGTGAAGGGGTTACGTTCATTCGAAGCGTGCCGCACCCGTCTACCAATGCCGCGCGTCTCGAATTTGTGGGACCAGCGGTAGCGTCTGTCGAGCCTGTAGGCAGAACCAACTCACATTAAAATTTCTTCATTGCCGAGGAAAACTGAACGCGACCCAATTGCAAGAGACATAGATCCTCATGAGCTCACCCCCCTCCCCGCCCCCCCCACCCCCCGTCTCTTTTTTTCCTGGACCGATCGACCCCCTGTTTGAGTTTAGTCAGTCGTCGTTAAGAAGCGTCTGCCTACAAGCGGCATAGATCCACATCGACCCCTGCAGCAGCGTGGGTGCATGTAAACTTACACACCTCTTGCTGGCAGCGATCGAAACTACAGGTCAGCCTCGGGTTCAGGGCATCGCGAAATCGGACCCACGTGGCCAGTCAGTTAGGTCCGTGGTTTTTAAGTCAATACCAAGTGAGCAACAAGTTGGCAGGCCTGTGTCTGCACTAACCCCTTCACCGCCGAGAAAAAGTGAACACAATCCAACTGCAAGAGACATAGATCCTCATGAGCTCCCGCAGTTGCGGGGGCTCATGAGGATCTATGCCTCTTGATCAATTCGTATCCATGCTCCTTGGGCGGCGGTGGTATTTATTATTAACCCATTCAGCCCTGACGCACCACAGCAGGAGATGGATCGACCATGATAATTCAAGGGTAGTGCCAGATGAGCTTGGCGCCGACAGGCGCCAAGCTCATCTGGCACTACCCTTGAATTATCATGGTCGATCCATCTCCTGCAACAGGTGCATAGTCGTTAGATGAGGCCTCCAAAATTTGGGAAATACGTGCGTGGAGTTGCATGAGTTAAATTATTTCACAAAGATTTCAGAAAAGCACAGTCTACGTCCAAAGGCAGCGAAGAGGTTAAAGACTAAGCGTGCGTGTGAGTCACGAGAAATGGATTGACTGTGATAGCACAAGGACAGTGCTATCAGGTACTTATAAGTACTAGAGCAATGTCAACATAAACATGTGCATCACAGTTTCTGATAAAAACCCAAACTGTCATGAGCAACATGACAAATCTTTTGTCCACGTCTGCCAATGACAGCAAGAAATCCAGAGACACTGCCTGACAAGGCACTACTTTGAGCTTCCCCCCCACCACTTGACGACTGTAGCGAAAGAAGGATCACGCTGCATTTGCGTTTCGTGTCACAGGATCAATGGCACTGTTCAGACAACCTCCTGGAATGCTCTGGAAGGGCGGCGACCCGAGTGCCGCTAAAAGAGAAAGCTTGTCGATGCTCGGAATTAACGTCGAGAAACTTAATTTATCGTGCTCATTTGTCGAGGTCTTCTCTTTCAGTACCTCTGGAGGTTTACTACAGCGGGCGGCTTTGACCGCGTTCACGACTGATGCGTGGTGTACGGTTCTAAGAAACCCGGGTGCACTCGGATGTGCGCTTCTCGCATGACTCGGGTGCACTCAGTTGTACGGTTCTCGTAGAAATTGAAATTTCTACGAAAAGCCGTACTGCACACGAGTTCTTAGAACCGTACACCATACTTTTTAGTTCAGTGGCTTGGAGAACGTTCATCATGGTTCTGGACTGTCACTGAATGTGAATAAAAGGGAGTTTGATATGTTATTAAAAATGTCTTCATTTTAAAATAAGCGTCTACTTAACCCTTTGGCTTTGGGTAGCTGTTTTTGCTGCGATGATTCCTGCAGAAATCATCGCAACAAAAAGCGCTACCCACAGCCAAAGGGTTAATCCCCTGACTGCTACTGACGATAGGCCTGCCGTCACTACGATATCGTCAGGAGCAGTCCATTAAGGTTCTCGCTGCACATCTAAAAGTTGATAACGTTAGTGCACAGTCGACAACAGACCCCCCCAACCCACCCCGAACCCCCCCCAAAAAAAAAAAAAAAACCAAAAAACCCAAACAAACAACAACCCCCCAAAAAAAACAACAACAAACAAACACCCCAAACAAACAGAAAAAAAAACAAAAAACAAACAAACAAACAAACAAACAAAAAACCAACCCCCACAAACAAACAAACAAACAAACAACAAAAAACAACAAACATACAAACAAACAAAAAAAAAAAAAAAAAAAAAAACACAATACAAAAAAACCCAAACCAACCCAACCCCCTCCCCCCTCACAAAAACAAACAAACAAACAAACAAACAAACAAACAAACAAACAAAAAACAACCCAAAACAAAACAAACTCAAACAAAGAAAAACAAAACAACAACAAAACAACCAACCCCCCCAAAACAAAAAACAAAACAAAACAAAACAAAAACACACCAGAAAGCCTCAACCAAAATAACAAAAAATAAGCAACAAACAAAAACAACAAGCAAACAACAAAACAAACAAACAAACAAATCCCAACCAACCAACCAACCAACCAACCAAAAAACCAACCAACCAACCAACCAACCAACCAACAACAACAACAAAACCCCGACAAACAAACAAACAAAAAACAACAACAAACCCCCCAAACCCCAAACAAACAATAAACAAAATAAAAAAAAACAACAAACAAACAAACAAACAAACAAACAATAAACAAAAAACTCAAATACCCCCCTCCCCCCACAAAAAAATTATTCGAATTATTAGGTTAGAAAGGACATGAACCCGGCATAGATTATTTACAAACATTTGTATCCCTGTTTAAAGACCACAAGAAAATTCACTCAAGCCAGGAAGCGTGATAAGTCGTCAGGTTTTTTTCCTTTCTTCTCGCGAGTCGGCACGCCGAGAACGATCATTGATTTTGCAAATTGCATGTCGTTTTCAAAAGCCCTATTCAGTCCCAGATGTAATCGTGAAAACTAACTCTATCGGAGGAGAATACATGTAGATGCATGTGCGGCAGATTCGTCGAGCAAGAGGCATAAATATTCATCAGCCCCTGCGGCCGCAGGGGCTCATGAGAATTTATGCCTCTTGCAACTCTCAGCGACACAGGACGTAACCGTCTGTATAAAAGCTGTACATCGTACACTAAGTGCAAAGCGTTCTGGGTCGATATTTTCGCTTTACGGCTGCATACGAGTTATTTCTAAATAAAAATCAGGTCAAAGACAGTAGGTTCAGTCCCTTTGTAGTAAGGAAATACGGTAGGCTGCGCCCCCGTTATAAGCCGTCGCAGTTTCAAACCAAAAAGTGGGATCTATACCAAATTTGTTCAGACCTCTCTTTGTGTGACATCTTTGGGGTCATCTTTGTGGTGGCAAAAGACGGATTGTGTTAGTAAAATATGCCCTCCAAGAATCCAATCCAGGTATATGCCCATTTATATTGTGCACAAAAAAACTCCATGAAAGGATTTCATGCTTGTGGGGAGAGTTTGAAAAATAAAATGGTAGTGAAAAGATAAAAAAAATCTGTTTCCAGTGCGCAACTGTCCATGGGCCAACGACGGCCGCAGTTGCCGCTGCGGGGTAACTGCGGCCATCGTCGGCCCAAAGACCGTTTGCTTACTGCGGTTGGCACTATATTCAGCGCCACACTGTGAACACATCACACAGTGAACAGGTACGTCTAGGGGGCTCACTGGCAAGCGTCAAAACTGGAAGCGGTCCCGAGAGATACAGGCAGAATTCAAAAGGTTAAAAACGCGAAACGTTTAAGACTTAACTGGCTTCCGTACACAACGAAGGTGATTTCAAAGACGGGGTACCGAATAAGGGTATGATCCAATTTTGACTCCAGCTGGATTCGAACCATCGACCTTTCAGACGAGATTCGAACGCTCTACCACAGAGCCACCCAGCTCAGTTCCCAAGTTTAAAAGGTACCCGGATATACGTAGCTGTAGAAAAATGGGTTCAGAACTCGACAAGCAGTCCATTTCGCTGGAATGCAGGCACAAGTACGCTATCCGTACAATATTTACCGTACCCACCCGGGTTTCACGCCGCAGGCCCTCCCTCCAGTTTCCGCAGTTAATGAGCGTATTCAGTGCCCCACTTAACGGTCCGCTTAGCATTGCACGTGCCAAACGTCAAGACAAACGGCCACCAACGATCAGACGACAGCCACACTTTCGCAAATCTGCCTTTGCGCAGGCAAAAGACGGCAAGTCCATTTTTGTGAAAAGCGAGATGTTCATTGTACTATAACGAAAATCTCACTTTTCACAAAGACGGACTTACTCTCTTTCGCCGTCACAGGACAGCAATGGCGGTGTAGTGGTCGTGTGCGGACTGTACTGTATGAAAGTAGCTGCCTGGGATAAAGATGTGCTGGTCTGTGATTTTGGACCTTACGGCCATAGGCCGTAAGGTCCAAAATCACAGACCTGCACACGGTCATGATTCATGAACCCGTGAGGGTTAACTTCAACAGACCAGCTGACACGTTTAGCTTTAGGCGTTTGATCACACTTTTGTAAATGCGGGCCCTGGCGTCAGTATGGTCTATGACGTGTCAGTTAGGCATTGAATCGTGTGTGTTGGGTTACTTCGAGGGTATGCATCGTGGTATTGTAGTCCGATGAAGATGATTATCGGACCGACGCGCCCAAGGCGCGGTCTGATAATCAGCTTTAGAGGACTACAAACCACGATGTAACCCGAGAAGTAACCCAACACAAGCGGTTCAATTCCATTGTCGTTCACTCTAAATTACGCACTATTTGAAGCCTCGAATGTGTGTCTGACGTCAGGAGTAAAACGCCAAATATTTCTGACGTCAGACTGAATTTTCTGGGAAATAAACAGGGGGCGCGACTCTTTATGCATAGAAGTACCCAACGGAGAAAGAAACACGCTTAGAAAAGACGGGTACAACACAATTTATTAATATTTCGGGTAAATACTCTCTTTCTCTCTCTCTCCTCTCTCTCTCTCTCTCTCTCTCTCTCTCTCTCTCTCTCTTTCTCTGGCCTCATCTACACGCCTTTTCTTTCGCTCGCTCCTGCACGTGCTTGCACACACTCTTGTCTCTCGTGTTCAGGTTCTTTCCGAGTCTCTCTCTTACGCGATTTTTCGTTGACGTCATTTTTACTTTTTCCGCACTTTTGTTCTTCCTTTTCTTTTCTTTTATTTTACGTCACCTCCTTCAGTTGCCACATTCCTTCTGCCATTGAAGATAAGTAGCGGCTAATCTCTATGTTTGTTTGTTTGTCTATTTTGACAAAGGGTATTTACCCGAAATATTAATAAATTGTGTTGTACCCGTCTTTTCTAAGCGTGTTTCTTTCTCCGTTGGGTACTTCTTTGCATATTACACGCTTGGCAGTCACCTTTTTGGTCTGGATTGATTTATTCTTTATGCATAGGCTACCATGCCCGGTTGTGGATATGTGCTTGATTTTTGCCGCTGGAATTTCAAACGTTTACCAGCGGTGCTGCTTCTAAGCAACCAGTGGCAATATCAGAATCTGTAGCAAGGAAGTTCGAACTTTTCTCACTGAGTTCAAGTGATGGAACTTCAAAATTTTCAGCGCAGGACTGCGTGGCAAGCGACGATATACGGAAAGTTTAAATGAAGATAAGTAGCGGCTAATCTCTCTGTTTGTTTGTTTGTCTATTTTGACAAAGGGTATTTACCCGAAATATTAATAAATTGTGTTGTACCCGTCTTTTCTAAGCGTGTTTCTTTCTCCGTTGGGTACTTCTTTGCATATTACACGCTTGGCAGTCACCTTTTTGGTCTGGATTACGGAAAGTTTGACTTCGTACATGAAGCATGTATTGTTGGTCAACCAGTACTGAGCTCATATATTATATACGAATTCAACAATGACTTGATCTTTTCAACAAAACTGAAATGTCATAGACCTGTCACATTTTTTTAATTTATTCTCTTTCTCTCTTACTGCACGCGGAGTGGCAACAGACTTTGCTTTCTAAACAGCACAGGCCTACGTGTTGACAAGCACAATGGAAAGTGTCGAGCTGTCTCAGTTCAAAGTTTGAATTGCGACATACGTGTGTAGCACTTGTGTAGTGTGCTCACCGCTTGAGTGATGCCAAAATAAGGTACATTTCATGTATTTCCCTATCGTCTACCGCCATTTGATCTTTGCGTTTTCCGGTTATTTATGATGTAAGGTGCCGGACAGCCCTGATCTAAGCGTTCAGACGAAAGACCTAGGAGAGATTCGTGTGTGATACTAGAATTGCGGATTGGCCAGCTGATTAAAAATTACGGGTACGGCAATGGTTCTAGGAGGTAGGCATGGGGCATTGAACCCCCTGCTATTTTTAGGTGCTGACCAATCACAGTGTCGGAAAATGTGTGTTGATGTGTGATTTTGGACTGGGCGGCTGTCGGTGGGAGATGGTTAACCCATATCATACTGAGGCTAAAAGCTTCAAATTTGTACACTGCCATATGCAAGCTACATTATAGTACCTACAGATAAGGATATAGACCAATGGCTTTAGTTTAAGGGTGGTGCCAGAATAGCTTGGCGCTTAGAGGCGCCAAGCTATTCTGGCACTACCCTTGAACTATTTTAGTAAAACTTATTTCACACACTGGTGCATTCCGAATGATAAGTCCGTAACGCACAAACAAGGGAACACCACACTCGCGTGTTTGGAAATTAAAGTACCATTACGCATATATCTGAAGGCACATTTATTTTCAGTACCAGTTGTGTTTGTGATGGCCGTGTCGACACACCTAATGAGCTTTAGCAGCAGTTTGGACACGCAGCCAAAGCACACGCGTAATGTATTCTGCGCTGCATGTAACATGTCAGTCTATTTTTTAGCTGTTTCTCGCACTGACAGCGTTGAATTTCTAGAACGGAGTGGAGTCATTGTCAGGTTACTTGCTATAAAGACGACGTGCGCGGAACTGGATTGTCCTGTGTCTACATGAACCATAGCTAGACCTGCGTGTAGCGTTTCTTAACCATCTGTTACAGAAGTGTATCTTTCAACAGTTACGGCGGTAGTGGACCTTTAAAGAAACAAAAGTGGTAAACAAAAAACAACAGCAACAATAAGAACAACGACACCACCACCACCACCTACAACAACAACAACAACAACAACAAAACCCCACTTATTTAAAAAAAAAGACACAACACAAGCGGACTATGGAACCCCAGCGGTAGTTTTTTTTTCTTCACATCACCTGTATTTAACCCTTTTGCTGTCGGTACAAAAACCGCTACCGACAGCCGCAGAGTTAATTCTGACTGCTTTCAATACAAGACAAGCGCTGCCGTCATACTCACGCTGCCGTAGATGGCGCTGCTTTGAATCATGCGTAACAGTACACGTATTAGCATGGCCCCTGGAGAAGACACATGCGTAACCACGAAATCTCGCGGTTAGTGCTCTTCTTCAGGCGACAATCCGATCATTAAACTTGAACTATCCTGCCATTATTTGGCAAAAGCCAATAAGTGCATTTTTGAGAAAAGCTAGATTTTCATTGTTATACAATAAAAATCACGCTTTAATTAAAAAATGTAGGTGCTGGCTTTTCGGCAGTATCGTAGCCCAGCGTGTAGCAAGCAGCTTCTGACGACAATAGACTGCTCGGAAATCATAGGTAGCTCAGAACTGCACGTGTTTCGACGAAAACAGTGGATTAAAAGCCGGGCTTTTAATCCACCGTTTTCGTCGAAACACCGTGTAATTTTGTCCCACTAGTTCTGATTTCAGGAAATCGTCTGTGCATTAAAAGAATTTATAAAACTAAACAATGAAACTTAAAACACCAGTAAGAAGCTGGCAACGACCATGAAAGCTCAAGATTGCTGGCTGATCAGCGCGGCATCATCCAGGCGCCAAGCTAATCGGGCACCACCTTTGAGCTACCGTAGTCAATCCCTCTTTGCGGGCCGCCAGCCGCCTCTGGCTGACAGCCTGGCCGGAAGTACGTTTTTACGAAACTAAACTCAGCCAGTTTACGAAACTAAGCTACGAAACTTGATATCAGCTCGCTTTGTAGTACGAGACGGCGTGACCATTTCATTGATCGGACCTTGAAATGTCAGAAACGAAATGTCGAAACACGCCGGTACCGCTTGACGTAGGTTCGAAGGACTTAACCCTTTCACTGCCAGGAAGCCTTGCCTCCTTCACGACCAATACCGGCCAAGGGTCTCTTGCTTGCTCAAACTCGTTTATGAATGCGAATGAATTGGCTTGCTTCGAGCTCAGCAGTTACTGCACCGCCATGTGTACGCATGCAAATTCGTAAGTGATATTTTGGCACAAAATCATGCGTGTCTGGATGCGGCTGCCTCACGGAATCTGGAACCTGTAGCTCAACAGGAAATTCGCAAAACCGCCTCTCAAAGAAAGCCTCGGATCACATAGTCTGTAGAAAGTAAACGTTTTGTTGATCGTTTTTTTCCCCCTCCTCTCGAAATCACAGTCAGCTATACACGCATTGCACGCAAACACCATCGAGTGGCTTTCAGTCTTTTTTAATTTTTATTTTAAAAATTTTATTATTTATTTATTTATTTATTTATTATTATTATTTTTTTTTGCGGGCGGGGTGGGGTGGGGGGTGGGGGTGGGGGGGGGGGGTGGGGGGCGACATTTCCTTCAGGGCCACTGGCCCTGAAGGAGTCACAATGGAGAAAGTAAACTGAGGATGTAGAAACACGAACAGTAGGCCTACATTGATTCTTTACAAAGTCGTGCGCGTTCGTTTTCCTAGCAGATAGAGTAATTGGCCAAATTTAAACATTTCTGCGACGTCGATGACTTGGAAAGGAAGGCTATGGACTGTATTTTAACACAGACAAAAAGTCAATAGTAGCACTAGCATACAGTAAACAAAAAGTGAATGTCATGTTAATAACGGACTCTATTGTGGGTCAACCGACAGCCACCTAAATGATGGTATTTAACTCATTCAGCCCGACGCACGTATTTCCCAAATCTTGGGGGCGTCATCTATCGACTATGCACCTGTTGCAGGAGATGGATCGACCATGATAATTCAAGGGTAGTGCCAGATTACCTTGGTGCCGACAGGCCCCAAGCTAATCTGGCACTACCCTTGAATTATCATGGTCGACCCATCTCCTGCTGTATTGCGTCAGGGCTGAATGGGTTAAATGACAGGTGATCTCTTACGAGGATGGTCGCCCAAAACAGGTTCTGCTGTATGATATGTGGCGTTTAACTCTTTCGAGACGTGCCGCAACCAAATTCGCGGCTTAAAGCCGCGTCCGTCACCGTCTGACTTTCTCCAGATGTCAAGGTTTTGACTGTTTTAATTTTTTTTCTGAAAATAATTAATTTTTGCTGAAGAAGTTGAACGGGTACAAAGCTGGCTAAGGAACTCATCCAATGTCTTTATCCAAACTAGCTATATCGGGTCACCTGCATTCTCTTCTGAAAGCGCGACGATGTGTGTGTGTGTGTGTGTGTGTGTGTGTGTGTGTGTGTGTGTGTGTGTGTGTGTGTGTGTGTGTGTGCGTGTTAGTGCGTGCATGCGCGCGCGATTCAAACATCCTCAAGAGGCATAGATGTTCATGCACCCTCCGGGCACATGAGGATCTATGCCTCTTGTAGATGCGCGCATATGTGTGTGTGTGTGTGTGTGTGTGTGTGAGAGAGAGAGAGAGAGAGAGAGAGAGAGAGAGAGAGAGAGAGAGAGAGAGAGAGAGAGAGAGAGAGAGAGAGAGAGAGAGAAGAAAAAGATGTAAACAAACAAACAAACAAACAAACAAACAAACACCACACAAACAAACAAGAAAGCAGGCAAGCAGGCAAGCAAGCAAGCAAACAAGCAAACAAACAAAAGGGAAAAGAAAAAAATAGAGAAAAAGAAAGAAAGAAAATTAAAGAAAGAAAAAGGCAGAAAGAGACCAATACCGATCACCTTTTGAATACTTCATGTTAACCCTTTGGCTGTCGGTAGCGCTTTTAGTCGAGGTGATTCCCGTTGGAACAACAACAGCAACAACAACATCAATACAACTCATATCCACGACACATACCCACAGTTTCCTACTCCATAAACATTCACGTACACGCACAATGGTTGTAACTCATTCAGCCTGACGGCCGTATTTCCCAAACTTGTTTCGGAGGCGTCATCTAATGACTCTGCACCAGTTGCAGAAGATGGATCGACCATGATAATTCAAGGGCAGTGCTAGCTTGGCGCTGACAGACACTACCCTTGAATTATCATGGTCGACCCATCTCCTGCTGTAGTGCGTCCGGACTGAATGGTTATAAAATTTGGTTAATTAGTTATTTGGGTTTAGCGCCGAGCAGGCGACTAGGCCATCTCACGGCGGTGGCTTTAAGAAACCCACGACACCTCCAGTTTATTTTTTTTACAATCTTTCTTATCCAACTGCAAGAGGAATAGATCCTCATGAGCCTCACGCAAGGGGGCTCATGAGGATCTATGCACTCTTGCTGGATCAATTTTCATCTGTGTTTCTTCACCGTGTGCAAGAGGCATAGATCCTCATGCGCCCCCGCAGTCGCGGGGGCTCATGATGATCTGAGCCTCTTGCTGATCGATGTTCATCTGTGTTTCTCGACCGGAGGAGGTCATCCGGATTTCAGACGAAGAGAGCTCCTTCATCACTCGGTCTTTTCCCGGCTTATGTCTTGATGCAGGAAACAGCGCGAAAACCGATAGGACGCAGACAGTGCACAGGCATCTCAGTTACGGTGAAAACAATGCTTTTCAATGCACAGGCAGTCGAGCTAAGCAAGTATACAGTGCGCAAAGGCCATCAGGCCGACGTCGGCCGCCGTTGGCCCGCGCACGGCCGTGCACGGACGTCGGCCCGATGGTCTTTGGCGCACTGCAACCTGGCGGCACATATCTCAGATGCAAATGTCCCCAGCGTTGTTCTTTTAAAATTAAAGTGTGTTGTTGTTGTTTTTGTACCCTTGTTGTGCCGAAGTGAGTTCGTACACCTCACCCAGAACAAGGTGCAAATGTCTACACAGCAAAAATTCGTAACTTTTTGGTACCCTCCTTGTGTCGCAAGAGTGTTGCAATAATGCGACGAAATCCCTACGTGTGTGAAGGTCTTTACATGTCACAAAGAAAGACTAAAGGGGGAGGGTGGAGTGGTGTGGAGGATAATGGGGGAGGGTTGGGTTATGCGGCGAATCTGCCATGAAGCCATCCAAGCCTGCCCCCAAATTGAATGTCTTCATTACGAGGGAGCCAAGTCCTTGATCAATGACACTACAGGGGCCAAAAGTCAATCAGAGTCGATCGAACGCTCGCCGCGCGGACTGTGTCTGTGTTCACACACTGCCTGTTGCCTTAGTGTAGAGCGAACCCCTGGCCACATCCTCGTGTGAAGATGGCGCGGTTAACCCCTTCACTGCAAACTGACGTAGATTGTGTTTCTGAATTCACTGAAAATTCAACGCCAAAGATCGAGCCACATCCGACAACCCCCCCCCCCCCCCCCATCCCCCCAAAAAAAAACAAAACCGAAAAACAAAACAAACAAACAAACAAAAAAAAACAACAACCAAAAAACAAAAACAAACCCAAATCCCCCCAAAACAACAACAACAACAACAACAACAAAAACCCCAAACACACACGCAAACAAGCAAACGGACAAAGAAAGAAAGAAAGAACACCAACCAACCAGCCAACCAGCCATCCAACCAACCAATCAACCAACCAAGCAACCAACCAACCAACCAACCACCCAACCAACCAACCAACCAGCCATGTGCTTTTGCTGCGTGTTCAACCAACCAACCAACCAACGAACCAACCAACCAACCAAAGAAAAATCAAACAAACAAACGACTCACAGGTACTAAGTGGTTTCTGCAAGAGGCATATATCCCTTTGTCAGGAATGGGGTTAATACAATTCCGTCTTATTATTATTATTTTATAGGTACATTTAATTCTTTTTCTTTTTAAAAGAAAAATCTAAAAATCTGACCATCTTCATCTCCATAATATCAAATGTTCTTTTATCAAACAATTAAGCGTTTCTCCAAAAGACGTGAATGTGTTTCTGAGCCTTTGAAATGCGAGCTCGTAGAACAAGGTCTTTGAAAAGTCTGAACATTCAGGGTGCAACAGTCTCGTGTTCTTCTGAAAACGCCGTCGTTATATTGCATATTGTCATGCTTTCTTCTTTCACGAGACGTTATACGTGTATGGTTCAGGCGTTTTTCTTCTTTATATTATTATTACCCTTTGTTATTTTTCTTTTGAAGTCTTGTCATTTTAGCTACCAGCAAGACTCTGTTAAGACTGATTTGTTCTTTTGGCCTTTGGAACCGTGACGATACTACTCCTTCGGCGATATAATTCTGCCAGCCCAGCAGTTTTATGTACAAGAGGCATATATCCTCATGAGCCCCTGCGGTTGCAGGGGCTCATGGGGATCTATGCCTTGTAGATCAAGCTCGGCTCCAGCTGTTTCTGAAATAGAAGGCGATATTGTGATGTAAGCGACTGGCCTAGTCATCTAACGATGCATGGTTCTCAGCCGTCCACATAAAAGACAGACGGAGATGCAGCAGAGCAATCGCAGGCAAGTCCCTCTCCTCTGAAACAGACATAGAGCCTAATGTGCCCATGCAGACGCACGGGCTCTGAGATTCTATGCCTCTAGAGACTACCTCATGAGGTGCTTCAGACTAAGGACGCCTTTTCGGTTTTTAGCCAATATTATATTAGATGAATTAGATGATGAACTAGTCTATGACTAGTTGATCATAGACTAGTTTATCATCTAATTCTCAGCCATGCGGTTTCATCTGCAAGAGACATAGATTCTCACGAACCCCATGCAGTCGCAAGGGCTCATGAGCATCTATGTCTCTTGATGGCCGAGTCTGGCTCAAGAAGTCCCTCAAACTAAGGTTGGTGATTAGGTTTAAGCGCACGAGAGGACGCGTGGTGTGTACTGTGTGACCTCCTGCAGAGTTTTCATAATCACATCAAAGGGCAAATGTCACACGGCGGCTTTTGTTTCTAGGAAATCCATTGTCAGCTGGATCATTTTGATAGTTTATAGCCAGACGACGGACAAATTTACTTGAAACGATTAAACTTCCACGGATTTAATGGCTTGTGAAAGTTTTTTTCAATTTTTCTCGTCTCTGATCATAACGATAAATTTTTGATAGCTTATCGCTGACGTCTCGGTCTGCTCTAGTGCGCATGCGCACGGTCGTCAACCTGGATAAGCCATTTTTGTTAACCCCTTCACGTGCCGGAACACAGCAAACCGTGCCCAAATGCAAGAGGCTGAGATCCTCATGAGCCCCCGTATGTGGATCTATGCCTCTTGCTGGCCCCTCTTTGTAAAGGCGTTATTTGGGCGGTTGAAGTTATTTGGCGTTAAAAATACGAACGAGTCATTGCAGAAACACATTCTGGGGTTAGTGGCAGGTCAGACGGGGTAAAAGACTTGTAATGTAAGGAATATGCACATTCGTCGGCACAAAGACTCGGCCAGACTCTGCCGCATTCTAATGCAAGCCATGAAGCGAAACTGAAAGTGTAACGGAATCGATACATGAAAATTCTTACAGCTAATTATGTGTTTATCGCAGAAGGTTGCTCACCGTGGTCTATCTCTCAGGATAGTATGTGTATTCAGTTAACCCATATCATACTGAGGCAAAAAGCTTCAGATTTGTACACTGCCACACGCAAGCTACATTATAGTACTTACAGATAAGGATATAGACCAATGGCTTTAGTTCAAGGGTGGTGCCAGAATAGCTTAGCGCCTAGAGGCGCCAAGCTATTCTGGCACTGCCCTTGAAATATTTTAGTCAAACTTATTTCACACACTGGTGTATTCCGAATGATAAGGGTTAAGTAACTCTCCACTGGCCGGAAAATCAAGTGACAAGAGAGATGGGGTGGGGGAGAGGGCAGGGTGTGTGTGTGGGGGGGGGGGGGGGGGGGGGAGAAAAATAGAACACGACCCAACCTGCAAGTGGTATAGATCCTCCTGAGCCCCTGCAATCGCGCTTGGAAGATCTTTATCGTTGAATTTCCTTTGATCCCCAAAACACAAGCTGTGCCCACTGGCAGTAAAGGGATTTAACTCATTCGCGGCAAGCCGCTTATGCCGCTCATCCGGATGCGGCTTGCCGCGAATGAGTTAAAGGCAATCTACCGCCGTAACTGTTCAATGATACACTTCTATTACAGATGGCTACGAAACGCTACACACAGGTCTAGTTGTGGTTCATTTAGGCACAGGACAATCCAGTTCAGCACACGTCGTCGTTTTATCAAGTAACAGGACAATGACTTCACTCCTATCAGTACGAGAAACAGCTAAAAATAGATTGACACGCTATCGCTGCACAGAATAAATAAGTGCGATTACGCGTGTGCTTTTGCTGCGTGTCCAAACTGCTGTTAATGTTGGTTAGGTGTGTCGACGCGGTATAGCACACACAAGTGGTGCTGAAATGTGTCTTCAGATGTATGCGTAATGGTACTTTGAAGTGCGACACGATCATACGAAATATCGGACGTCTCAAAACATGTCAAACTTTGGCTGTTACTGTTTTTTTGCACTCTTTTTCAGAGGGGCGGGGTCGGGATAGGGGGGGGGGGGGGCAGAAGGGTTCCGGCACCTCATTCCCCCACCCCCCTCCATGTAGCCTTCATCCGCCACTGTTCCTCCTCTGGCTGAAACGGATACCACCCATATTTCCCGCGGAAAGAAAACAATTGACACGCGCGCGGCAAAAGTCAAGCGAGGACACATCTTGCTGGCAGGAAAGGAAACACACGGCATCGATCTGTCACTGTCCTTAACCCTATCAAAGCTGGAACACCACGGACATCGCCAAGGCCAGCTTGTGTCAGGCACAGATCCTCATGAGCCCACGCGACTGATTCAAGTCGCTAAGGATCTCTCGGGCTTCTCCTATAAACCCTTCGCTGCCAGACCCCGCAGCTGGTCGGAAATCTAAAATCTTTCTTAATTCAACGCAGCCGTGCAAGGAACATGTACGCAACGTGTTGTCAGCAAAAGACATAGATCCTCATGAGCCCCCGCAACTGCGGGGTCTCATGAGGGTCTGTGTCTCTTGCAGATGGGACTTGTTGAGCTTTTCTCGGTTGAAAGGAATGGTGGTTGTAGGTGGTCGTGAAATTCCATGCTGCCTGCTCGAACCCAGTCAGAACATATCCCCCTTTCAAGACAACACATGAACGCATATAAATATGAATCTATCGGCAGTGTCCTCTCCGCATACCTAGACTGTGGTACTAGTTGGTAGCGGTGCAGCAGAATCTGTTTTTAGCGACCACCCGTTTATGATAGAGCAATCTGTCATTAAAGACCATCATGTTGGCAATAATCTTTTTCATCTAGATTTTTTCCACCATCATTTAGGTAGGTATAGGCCGTTTGACATCGGAGGGCACAACGTTTTCCCCAAATATCTCCGCAAAAACACCACTTTTCTGTATCACTTAACCCATATCATACTGAGGCTAGAAGCTTCAAATTTGTACACTGCCATATGCAAGCTACATTTTAGTACTTACGGATAAGGATATAGACCAATGGCTTTAGTTCAAGGGTGGTGCCAGAATAGCTTGGCGCCTAGAGGCGCCAAGATATTCTGGCACTACTCTTGAACTGTTTTAGTCAAACTTATTTCACAAACTGGTGTATTCCGAATGATAATGGTTAGAGAGCAAATATTATTTAGTGCTAATTGACCTAATATGGAACATTTTTTTTTTACTGAACTCCTATGATTTGTCGATTTTGCTGTACAGTCGTAAATATTTGGTGAAAAGACAAGAACCAGCCATTTTCAATACTCTGAATAGAGTCCCGGCAGATTTCAAAATCGAGGTCAAGCATGCGGACTTCATGTATGCCTGATGCTGTTTCAGATTTGAAAACTTGACCAATTCACGTGAAAATGGATCTGTCTTAAGGCCCCGCCACACGAGCCGGTTGTGCCCCGATTTTGAAGCCGATTCCGATCCGATTGCGATCGGATGACGTCAATTATCCGATCCGGTCCCAATCGGCTGGGAATCGGGTGTCTAGAACCTGCTCTATTTTCCCGATCCGATTCGGTCCCGGTTGTAAGCTTCAACCAATCCGCAGAGCGCGTCTCGCAAAGCACGACGTTTTAGTTTGGAAATGGCCGAACACGCCTGTTGTGATTAGTACCACCGTCGTTGCCGCTGATGTTTCGCACGCCTTTTCCCGAATATGATGCAAAACTGCTGATAATGCAAGCACATCATCATCACTGTCAAAACTAGCAGTCATTTTGCAGAACAGGTATGACTTTGATCTTCGGTTCAAATCGGTCGGCTAAACAAGTCGGGAAATGTCAGTGTGGCAGTGCACACGTTTTTTTAGTCCGGCCCGATCACCTACCGATTCGAAAACTGATCGGGAATCGGCCTCAAAACCGGGCTCGTGTAGCGGGGCCTTTATACTGGGCTTAATATATGTGGGGCTCATTTAGGGATGTAAAATCAGTCATTTCATGAAAAAATACGAAATTTTACGACAGTACAGCAAAACTGATTTTCGATTTTCTTAAAAGTAAATCCTATTAGGTCAACTGTGACGGAATGATATATTTTTTAAAGATTGATTCAGAAAAGCGGTTCTTTGTGGAGATATTTGTGAAAAAACGTTGTGCGTTCCGATGTCAAACGACCTATACAGCAATCTTTTTGCCTTCAAAACTTCTCTCTCGAGAGCACCTCTCTATTAGGACAGCTTTCCTCTTGCACACAACAGGTTCTACTGTAACGGCAAATTTCAAAATTAATCCCTGTATGGCAAAATTAGTGATGCCAAAAAAAAAAAAAAATATGCCAAACACAGCGGTGCATTTTCAAAAGTCGATTACATAGACTACGGATTCCATGGTGATAGCTTAGCAGTAGTGACTGATCGGCTTGAAATCAGAGTCTCTGTACGCCTAAAATGGCGGTGCCAAAAACAGAATGTTAGACACAGCTGTGAATTTTCAAAAATGGATTACACAGCGTAATCATTTTTCAAAGAACTATCAAGAGTCCATGGTGATAGCTTAGAAGTAGTGATTGATCGCCTTGGAATCAGAGTCATCAGTATCTCAACTCAAAAACAAATCAACATTTTTCTTACAGGTCAGCCTCAGTATTACCGTACTCCGCTTCCCCGCGTATCGGATACAGATATCTTACTCCCAAAGGTCCTCGGTTCCACGTCAGCCTTAGCTGGCCCGCGCACGTTAGTGCGCGGGCCAGCTAAGGCTGACGTGGAACCGAGGATCTTTGCCTACGAACGTCAATTTTTTTTCAAAAACATATTCACAATACACTACAATCACGCGATCGCGAATGTCGTGGTCTGACTCCTTGATGGCTCCCAGGGTACCGCGATACACAGAGGGCGGACCTGTATCTGTACAACATAGCGGCAATTCAAATTCAGTTCAGTTCAGATCCGTTTTTGCTTCCTGGCCAGGCACTGCAGGCAAAGGATCGACCACGACAGCTCATGGGTCCACCTCGAATCAGCTTGTCGCCAGGACATCTGGTGACGAGACATCATTCTCTTGTCGTAAGGCAATTTGGATGTGATCTCTCAGCACGACGTTCGCTCAGCGGTACGCCGCTGCACGCGGGTCATACGCTCAGAGACATGGTAATATTAAGGTCATGGGGTGACGAGTCCAATATTTTCGCTGGTCTGCGATTTAGGACCTTACGGTTTCCAACCGTAAGGTCCAAAATCACAGCCCAGCACACGAATACAGATAAAAAGGAGATTCCGATCCATCCATCGTGAGTTGTATGTGGTGCTTGGCGTACGGTTCCAAACATTTGTCACGTATAAATTTGTGTGCGAAGAAGGCATCCGCAGCCGAAATGAATCAACGTAATCACGTGTTTATCCTTTATTCATGATGCCGTGGCCGTTCGATACCGATATCTTCCCCAGTCAAAATCTTCCTTTTTGAGACAGCCATGCGAAAAGTTTGAAAAATATTATCGGTATCTATTCCTGGGTTCTTACTTTACGTCATCTTCACATGCAAATGCAATGGTCTCTCTAAAGCTTGAAAAAACATCGCAAGAAATGAAGAAAATGGAAAGAAAACAGAGAGAGAGAGAGAGAGAGAGATAGAGAGAGAGAGAGAGAGAGAGAGAGAGAGAGAGAGAGAGAGAGAGAGAGAGAGAGAGAGAGAGAGAGAGAGAGAGAGAGACTTACCCAAGAACGGCTTCATCTCGAAGTGATGCGCCTGCGCCTGACCTTGGTAGTACAGACGACCTACGTCACTTCCTGTTGTGGAGCTGAGCAGGCATGTGCCGTTTCGTATCTGAAAACAACATCAGCCCAACAATTACAACAAAACACAACGAGCACGTGAAATCGTTTTATTACAGGAAATTACAATCAACCCACATTGTGCATGCAGACACCGGTACTGTGTACAGTGGTTGCACGCACACGGGCCGGGGTGAAATCATTCAGTCGCCACACATCAATAGCTGCGGAAGTGTCGTATAGCGTTGCCCGCGGCAACGCTATACGACACTTTCGCAGCTATTGATGCAGGTAGCCTTGATAGTAGCTTACTCCCAAAATCAACACGAACCAGAGAAAACGGTATAGGCAGGGGATCTGTTTTGTCTGTCCAGCGCTGAGGAATTTCCCTTCTGAATGTGTACCAACAGATACTTTGGTGGAAACGTTAACCGAGGTACGGCCGAGCCATATCTCGCTCCTGGGTTCCTACGCTACCAAGGACGCGGAGCCTGGCCCGACCAGGCTAAACCGCTTCCTTTATCACACAGGTACCCTGCAAACGTAACTCACTCACAAGGCGCTGCGCATCAATAGCTGCGGAAATGTCGTGTAACGTAACCCGGCCCTTGGATGTAATAATAGTTTGATAGTCAATTTGTTGGGATTGATTAGAGTTCTTTTTTTTAGGTGAGGCGCTATAGTGAGTTTACATTATTATTATTATTATTATTATTATTATTATTATTATTATTGTTATTATTATTATTATTATCGCTATACGATAATCCCGCAGCTATTGGTGCGGGGCGTCTTGCGTGAGTTACGGAGAGTAGAGGGTATAAAGTTTATTTCTATATGGAGTGGGCCAAGGATGTGTGTCTCAAAAGCAAAAGAACCTCGGGCGACAGGAGAGGTATCGTCATGACAAGCCCTGGACAAAATCAGCGAGAGCACCACTGTAGTCCACTGATCCACCACCCATGATAAAGACACAGAGCTACATTTTATCTTCTTCGAGAAGGTAGCGCAAATGTCACCGCCTCAAAGACGATGAGGTGGAACGCTGTGGTTTGCGTCTGCTCACGCTGAAAAAGCGTTGTCTCGGTGTTTATGCTTAGCTATTGGCTATTGCCTATACATTCATTACTTCAAATCTGGCAGAAAACCCCCAATGAGACAGCAGTGTCTGGAGTGCAAATACCACATAATCCTTATACGGGCGGACACCCGAAAACTCGGGTCCCTGTGTAGTCTGCATGCAGTCAGGAAAACACAAGACGAAAGCTCCGCGTAGGAAATAAAAATGGCGTCTTGTCACTACAATTTATTCACCACAAGACTCTGAAAGATTTCCCGGAAAGCTAATGCGGTCTCATTACAAAAAGGATAAAAAACGCTCCCTAACCCCTCAACTGCCGGGGCAAGGCGAACGCTACCCAGCTGCAAGAGACATAAATCCTCATGAGCCCCCGCGACAGCGGGGGCTCATGAGGATTTATGTCTCTCGTTAGTCCTATGTTCTTGATGCCTGATTTTGTCTGAATTACTTCTGTGTTCTTAACGAAAATGTCGGTTAACGTGCAGTCTTTTCTGACGTGAAGTGCGTGATCAACGGCAGCAAAGGGGTTAAAAAATCTAAATGGCGTCTTCTCACCAAGTTATTCACGACAATCCTTCCCTCCATCAAATAGTAGAAAATAAAAAAAATGTTGCCCTTTCATTATGATATATTCACGACATTGGACACAGCGGTTTCCGCCTAAAGCTCGGCGAAAACAATACGGCAATTCTGGTCTCAGAACAATACGGTAAGAAAATGCTCCTAGAAAATGTAAATGATGTCTTGTCACCAGTTTATTCACCATAAAACTTTGCCATCTAACAGCTCGCAGAAAATCTAACTGACGTCTTGTCACCAAATTGATTAACGACAAAACTTTTCCCTCATAAAGAGGCATAAACTGTAACTGGCGCCTTGTCACTAATTTATTCACCATAAAATTTCCCATCCAACAGCTCTTAGGAAATCTATATGGTGTCTTCCCAGTGCGCAAAGACCATCGGGCCGACATCGGCGCCCGATGGCCTTAGCGCATTGGGTTGTCACCATTTTTTTTTTTTCACGATAAAACTTCTTCCTCCAACAGCTTGCAGAAAATCTAAATGGCGTTTTGTTTTGATTTATTCACGATAAAATCCAGTGGCGGATCCAGAGGAAAGCCTAGGGGGCACGTATCCCCCCTCCCAATCCCCGCCCCCACAACCCCTCCCCCCCCCCTCGTCAGCCCTAACAAAAACAAAACTTTTATTTTGGTAGTTGGTTGTGGAAAGCTTGTTGTGGAATTCTTTGTTACTATTCTATTATTATTCTTTCATGACAAGGCAGTCTTCTGGGTTTAAGTCTGCTTTGTGGACACGTCCACTGAGGCAATTATTCAATCAGAAAGCAAGAAGTCAGCTGTGCCTCCCTCCAGCGGTCGACCGCTTGGTGCACCCCTTAGGGGGGGCTTGTGTCACCTGTTGCTGGGATGAGGACCCATGACAGAGTCGTTTGATAATGGTGGACTTGCCTATAGGTAGCTGTAGCTAGTCCCCTAATCCCATCACGGGTCACCAGTTACAGCGACCTTTGTCCTCTGGGCAGCGTTAGTGGACATGCACCAGAGCATCATTGTAGCCATTGCCACTTATCACCAGAGGAGAGGTGTGAAATGTGTTGGTTCTGAACACTTAAGTCTTCGTCAGCAGTTTTTACTTTAAGAGTTATTTGGGTTTAACTCGTTCGAGAAATGCCGCCTCAGGATACGCGGCATAAGTCGCGTATTCGGAGGCGGCACGTATCGAATGAGTAAACGTCGATGAGGAGACTATGGCCATCTCACGGCGGATCGGTTAAGAGGTATGACTGCTTATTTGAGCTTCATCAGTGTTGTTCCTCACACGGAGCGAATGATTGGGAGTACAGTGTTGCTGAAACACACACACACGATGGTTGCTCATGTAGAAACGTAGGTTACAACAAATGTCTTTTATTCAGAAAATTAACGCCACCGAAGAACAGTACATCTTGGTTTTTTTTTTTTTTTTTTTTTTTTTTTAGGGAGATGGGATCGAGGCGGGAAGGAGGACAAATGTGTGTATGCTAAAAGCTTTGCGGTGTCCCGAGATAAACAGATATATTTCAAAAATTACAGTTTTACAATTCTGAAAACTGTAGGATTATCTAATCCCTGTCAAGGTTAATGAAAAAATCACAAACGTGATAAAAGGTTTCATAATTAGGACCATCCCAAGCATAGCCTACACTGCATTCCCACATGAAGATGAAAATGCACCTACCTTGCCATTGGATATGTGTATTCAGGCTGGTTTGTTTGTGAGCAGGCTAGCGTATTTGTATGTTCATTTAACTCTGTATCCTTCCTCAATATGACGCAGCTCAGAAAACATAGACATACCCAGTAGCAAAACGTCTTCGGGGCCACGAGGGCCACAGTGGGCCGCGCACGGCCGTGCGCGGCCCACTGCGGCCCTCATGGCCCGACGACCTTTGCTTACTGGTATATAGCTGGTCGGGGCGAAGCGGGGTACCGGTCTACTCCCCCCTCCCCAACCACCAGTCCCCGTCCAGACAACCTCTGGATTATCCGTCCATCAGCTCGTAGACAGTTTAATGTGCTCTAAGTACATTCACATCATTCACATCACCATCCAAAAACAAAACAAAACAATAAATGTTCCTGGAAAATCTAAATGGTGACTTCAACTGTTGCTATAGGGCTCGGGAAGTTCCCCGCGTTGCCTACGAGCGTCGGCTGCCGCGCCGCCATCTTGAGAGGACACGCTAGCCTGGCGATAGACTTCAGATAGTAGTAGCGAAGTAGTGTTTCAACACGTTTTTCTTCATGTTTCTTCCTCTTTGGAAACCAATAAATACAGATTCTGGTTAGCGGTTTCCTACGGTGATGGCAAGACTTGCTGTTATTGCCTAGGGCACGTCAGGACTTTTCTGACATTGTCCTGACAGCGATTTCCCGATGAGCGCATGAGTCGCGTATCCTCTCAAGATGGCCGCCAGGACTAGCGTGATGACGTTAGCTTCCCGAGCCCTATAATTTGTTCACGACAAAGCAGTTCCCTCCAAAAACCTAGCGAAAATGTCGTCTGTACAATGGTAAAAAGAAAGAGAAAATAATACTCATAGATGCTTTAACCCATTTAGCCCCAACGCACTGCAGATCAACATGATAATTCAAGGGTAGTGCCAGATTAGCTTGGCGCCTGCTGGCGCCAAGCTAATGTGGCACTACCTTTGAATTATCGTGCTCGATCGTGCTTGATCCATCTCCTGCAACATAGTCGTTAGGTGACACCTCCAATTTTATTTTAAAAATGCGGCCTTGGGGTTAAATGGGTTAAACGACGTATTGTCACTATGATTTATTCACGACAAAACTTTTTCCATAAAAAAACTCGGCGAAAAGCTCATCATGTTCTCGGTACAATAATAAATAAAAAAAAATGCTCCTAGAAAACGTAAATGGCGTCTTGTCTCCAATTTATTCACGATAAAACTTCTTCTCGCAAAAAAAGCTCTTAGAAAATCTAAATTCCGTCATCACCGCAAGCACCGACCAAGGTGGTTCCCCCCCCCCCCCCCCCCATGGCTTGTCGCTTTAATCCATTCACGGCCAATCCCCAGATGTCGTCTGGTACTGTAAGCAGACGGCAAAGCAGGAGAAATCAATGTAAATTGTGTCCCCATGTGCTCAGCAAAACAAAGCCGCTGACGCCGGTGTAGTGAGAGAACGTTTCCTTCCGGCGGTCAAGTTTCCCAACGTCCTACAGCTGACGGGGGAATCGTTAACCCCTTCACAGTCGAGAAAACGCGCACAATCCAACTGCAAGAGACATAGATCCTCATGAGCCCCCGCAGTTGCTGGGGCTCATGATGATCTATGCCTCTTGCTGACGCCACTTTGTATCCACCTCAGTTCCCTGGACGGCTGGGGATCTCTGGCGATGAATGAACCGAGGTTTCAGAAACGCAATCCGTTTCTTCCACTGGCAGTGAAAGGGTTAAAGCGGTCTGCTCTGCTAACTAAATTCGCCCATTCCACGTGTTCTCAATGTTGTCTGTCATCAGCTGATCCTTGTCTGCCCTTCTTTTCACAACCCATGTGGGTAGGCGCGCGATACAGAGGTCTGCTACTGCCCTTGGATCGATCACACAATCGATCGATTGTATCATCACACAAACCAGACAGGTGAGGCTAGCGCCGGTAAAATAGTGCACATGCCAAGAAGGATTACTCAGCGCTGGACATACAAACAGTTAGATCCCCTGCCCCCGCCTATCAGGCGGGGGCAGGGGATCCAACTGTTTGTATGTCCACCACTGAGTAATCCCCTTGGTATGTGCACTTATGTATGGCCGACTTCGCTTATAACAAGTTCGGATACAACAAAATCGAGATATAACAATATCTGTTCAGAAGGCCCGACGGCAGTTTTCTTATGTAAGCTACTTCGCACATAATAAACTTAGGATATAACACCAGGAATAATTGGGTCGCCTGGCGATTTGCTATATCCGAAGTTTACTATACATGGAGAATAAGAAGATTCTTAGAGCCTTTCGTCATAAGGATGCAATGTTCGTCCTCAAAACAACGCCTTTGAGACCAGTGTAATAGGGGGGAAAAAAAGTATCCGGGGAAAAAAGTCAGACGGGTAACTGATTCTAGGAATGATTGTCCTTCTAAATGCCTCTCCGTTAAGCAATGTACAATCAATCCTCAAAACAACAACAACAACAACAAAAACACCACCACCACCACCACCACCACCACCACCACCACCACCACCACCACCAACAACAACAACAACAACGAACAAACAAACAACGCCCAGACAAAACGACGGGCTTGTCCGTTGTAAGGTCCTGGTAAATCAAAATGGCACAGTTGCAGTGCGGCCGAATTTATCAGCGTTCAGGTCGTACTCCATAGGCAATAGCTGTCCCTGTCCCTTATAACCCGCCCGCTAGGGCTGTCCATTATCACTTTGGTGCCGTGGACGTTAAACCCCGAATTAATAACAACAACATAAGCTACAACAAAACAATAGCGAAAACAAAACACAAACAAATAACAACAAAATACAACAAAAGAGAAAACTGTACCAGTGCAACCACTACCGTCACCAAAATCAACAACTAAAAGAAAACAGAAACAATAGCAACAACAACAAGAACAAGGACAAACCAAAAAAGAGAAAACCAGCACCACCAGCACCACCAACTAAATCGAAAAGAAAAACCCATCCCCCTCCAAAAAAAAAAAAAAAAAAAACAACAACAACCCAACCCCCCCTAAAAACCAAAACAAAACAACAAAAACACCCCAAAACAAACCCAAACAGCAACAACGATCAAACGCAGTATATCCATTCTATTTACTCTTCTTTTCTGCTGAGGAAAATTAAAAACACCCAACTGAAGAGGTATAGAACCTCACGAGCACCATCCAACTGCAAAAGATATAGATCTTCATGAGTCCCCCGCAGTTGCGGGGGCTCATGAGGATCTATGCCTTTTGCTGAAGCCACGTTTTATCCATGCTCCTTTAACGGCTAATGATCTTTGACCAATGATTTTAAAAACAATATCTAATCACAGCTGGTCGTCTCGTTGTTTATGAGGACACCTCTAGTTTCGTCTAAGCTGTAGATTGAGAAAGGGAAGGCTTTGTCTTACTAACCTTTAGGAATCCCTTTAAAATCGTCTATTGCGCAAACGCTGTCCAGCTGCTAGAGGCATAGATCCTCAAGGGCACATGCAGATCGCAGGAGCTCTGAGGATCTATGCCTTTTGTAAATGGGCGCATCTCCGGCTTTTCCTAAAACCACACCAAAAGAAAACCACACACAAAAAATCTTAAGCAGTACCACACTGCACGACTGCAAGAGGAATAGATCCTTATGAGTCCCCGCGGAGCTGGGACTCATGTGGATCTATTCCTCTTGCAAATGGACGCTGCATCGCACTCGGAAACCGTAGCCGCGGACACCAATTTCAGCAGGAAAAGGAAGCCATTTTCTGGCGACCATTTTGGAAAGGGGAGGGAAGTCCATTTGTGCTTTTCCTTCCTTCGTCATGACAACTCGGAAACAGTTCTCTGGGATGGCTGTGTGGGATGCTGACTCGCTATAAAAGCGTGGATTAACCCCGTTGTACACGAAGCCATCGGTACTGTAAAACCGTACCCGCGACTGCATGTACAAGAAGGTTAACCCCCTCAATGACGATGGACGCACGACTATGTTTTTTACAATCATTGGTCAAAAATCGCGAGCCGTCAAAGAAACGTGGATAAAAAAAGTGATTTCAGCAAAAGGTATAGATCCTCATGAGCCCCCACAACTGCACTGCTTATGAGGATCTATACCTTTTGCATTTGGGTGATGTTCAGGGGCTCGTGAGGATCTACGCCTCTTGCATTTGGGTGTTTTCAATTTTCCTCAGCAGGAAAGTGGTAAATAGAGTGGATATACTGCGTTTGTAATGTTCGTCAACCACGCGGCTTTTTTGTTGCAATAATTTCTTTGGGAAGGACGTTTTAACTCATTCGTGCCAGCCGCACGAGCAGACAACATCCCTGCAGAGATAGTCCAACAAGGGGGAGAAGACACGATAAGCGCCTTACTAACAATCTGCAATAAGATCTGGCAGTCAGGGGATTGGCCCATACCATGGACCCAATCACTTATAATAACTCTCCCCCCAAAAGGCAACTTACATCAATGCCAGAACTATCGCACGATCAGTCTTATATCCCACCCAAGCAAAGTCATGTTAAAGATCCTACTGAACAGGCTGAAGCCACAGGCAGAGGAAATCATAGCTGAGGAACAGGCAGGCTTCAGACCAGGGCGCAGCACAACTGAGCAGATCTTCAACCTGAGAGTTCTATGTGAGAGATACCTCAGTCCAGCACCAGCAGGACCTCTATCATGTCTTTGTGGATTTTAAGAAAGCGTTTGACAGGGTGTGGCATGCAGCCCTTTCGTCCACCATGAAGCTATACAACATCAATGCCAACCTGATCAAAGTCATAGCAAACCTTTACAACAAGGCCACTAGCGCAGTCTGCTTCAACGGCAAAATAGGAAACTGGGTTAGGACTACAGTTGGAGTCAGACAAGGCTGCTTGCTCTCACCTACTCTTTTCAACATCTTCCTGGAAAGAATCATGACGGACGCTCTGAAAGATCATGAAGGAACTGTCAGTATTGGAGGCAGAACAATCACGAACTTGCGCTTTGCGGACGACATTGATGGCCTTGCAGGAACAGAGAAGGAGCTAGCTCAGCTGGTGGAAAAGCTGGATAATACAGCCATTGCATATGGGATGGAAATCAGTGCAGAGAAGACCAAACTGATGACCAATAACGCCAGTGGCATTGGCACTGAAATCATAGTTGGAGGCCAAAAACTGGAAACAGTTAAGAAATTCAAATACTTAGGAGCCATTGTGACAGATGAGGGATCAAAACCAGAAATACTGTCCAGGATTGCGCAGACAACAACAGCACTGACAAGATTGAAGACCATATGGAAGGACAGAAACATCACACTCTGCTCCAAGATCAGACTGATGTGCTCCTTAGTCATCTCAGTGTTCTTGTATGCTTGCGAATCATGGACCCTCACAGCAGACCTTGAAAGGAGGATACAAGCCACTGAAATGAGATGTTTTCGAAGGCTGCTTGGCATCTCATACAGAGATCACATCACAAACGAGGAAGTGGGAAGCAGAATCAGGCAAGCCATCGGGCCCTATGAAGACTTATTAGCCATTGTGAGAAAACGCAAACTGAAGTGGTATGGGCATGTCACACGTTCAGCAGGGCTTGCCAAAACAATTCTGCAAGGCACTGTGCAAGGAGGACGAAGGAGAGGAAGACAGAGGAAAAGATGGGAGGACAATATCTCAGAGTGGACAGGACTGAAGCTGGGCGATACGCTGAGAATGGCAGAGAACAGAGAGGAATAGAGGGAGCCTGTTGCCACGTCATCAGTGGTGCCCCAAAGGTCGGCAAGACTACGGGATATAGATAGATAGCCAGCCACATCCGGATGCGCGGCTTATGCCGCGCATCCGGAAGCGGTGGGCCGAGAATGAGTTAATACACTTTTCGAAAGAACGTATTAACCCTTCGGGTGTCCGTAGCGGTTTTTAAGACGTGATGATTATTGCAGGAATACCCGACTAAATTCACTACAAGAATGAATGATGTCTACCCGACCGTATGGTAAGAGGAGAAAAATCAGAGGTTTTTGACAGCTTTGTAACCCACTTAGTTTTTCTTTGAATTTTTTCCCCAACCTATGAACGTTTTGTGAAATGGACAGCAATTTTACGTATGGAAGCAGTGGTGTAGGAAGAAATTTTTCATTGTGGGGCCCAGCGTGCCTGAATGTTACTTTCCAGCTTCCAAACAAACAAAAAGAAAGAAGTACCCAACGGAGAAAGAAACACGCTTAGAAAAAACGGTACAACACAATTTATTAATATTTCGGGTAAATACCCTTTGTCAAAATAGACAAACAAACAGAGACATTAGCCGCTACTTATCTTCGGTTGCCACATTCCTTCTGCATCTGAAGATAAGTAGCGGCTAATGTCTCTGTTTGTTTGTCTATTTTGACAAAGGGTATTTACCCGAAATATTAATAAATTGTGTTGTACCGTTTTTTCTAAGCGTGTTTCTTTCTCCGTTGGGTACTTCTTTGCATTTCACACGCTTGGCAGTCACCTTTTTGGTCTGGATTGCAAACAAACAAAAGCAATGAAAAATAACTATCAAGATCGTGTGAAATTTTCTTCTTCAAAAATATTTTGTTTTCAAATAACGAATAAATAAAGACATTTTTTTTCTACTAAAATGTCTCTCTCTCTCTCTCTCTCCCCCCCCCCCCCTTACTCCCATTTCTTTTGCATGGATGGATTCCCACGTATGTGCAGCTAGGAAACAATGAAGAGTCAAAGAGTCAAAGGTGAAAAGTCAAAGTATTTTGATGGTTACGGCGGAGTTTAAGTACACTACTGCCAAAATGTCTTGGATACCTCGCGTAGTTTTTCACTGTCTGCGAAGCCCGCGTTATCACATTCTGCCCCAGGACCGAAATCCCCCAATTTTGAAGTTGCCCTCTAAAGGACTGTATAACAATTCTAGAAACAGATCGAGCATGATAGTTCAAGGGTGGTGCCAGAATAGCTTGGCGCCTATGGGCGCCAAGCTATTCTGGCACCGCCCTTGAACTATCATGCTCAATCCATGTCTTGCCGTGGTGAGTCGGGGCTGAATGAGGTAAGTCATTAGCCCCAGTATTCCACACCAAGCTATGGATTGACCATGATAGTTCTATGGCCCTTGCTGCCACCAGTTTGTATCCATTTTTACTGGACGGCTGAGGTTCTTTAAGCGTTGAGTTGACAACGATGTCCAAAACACGATCTGCATGCACTGACATAGGCAGCTAGTGGCGATACGGAAAAGACGCGCGCGCAACTCACGCGGCATTCCCGCAGACGAGATCGTCAATGACAATCACGGGGTTAAACCCCTTACTTTTGTTTTAACCCTTACACAGCCGGGGCATAGCAAACGCCATACCACTGCAAAGGGCATAGATCCTAATGGGCACACAGCTGTATAGCCTTGCACTGTCGTAAATGCTTGATCTCTCTGACGTCAAACGCAGAGCCGCTCAGCATAACAGAACCCCTTCCCGGCCATCGGAACCAGACTGCGTTTCTCAATTCTTCGTTCACTCAACGCCAAAGAACCTTTTTTTTTTTCCAAAGAACATGGACACGAGTGTGTTTTTCAGCAAAAGGCATAGATCCTCATGAGCCCCCGCAACTGCGGAGGCTCATGGGGATCTAAACCTCTTGTTGCAGTTGAGTAGTATTTAATTTTTTTCTCCGCAAAGGAATCTTTAAAGCATTAAACAGATGGTGAAACACATTGCAAAGATCCCCCGAGCTTGGATACAAAGGAACTCCCACCAGATGGCGGTCCCGCTAATACTTGTAAATGCTTGCGAAAAACAAGGCGTCGATGGAATTCTAAACAGACAGCTCTTTGGGTCGGGCTTTTTTTTTTTTTTTTGGTGCCCCCGGGATAAAACATCCACAAGTTGATAAACTGACGGAGCAAGGTCTCGCTGGGCAATGAAACATAGATTCTCACGAGCCCATGCGACTTACACGGGCTGAGGAGAATCTGTGTTTAAAAAAAAAAGTTTTCTGGTGGACTGTGCCTTGAAAAACCTCGGCCTTTTTTTTTTTTTTTTTTTGGGGGGGGGGGGGGGGGGGGGGGCTAAGGAATTAAACACACTTCATTTCGGGAACAGCTTGGGCATCAAGTGGCATAAAATTTCTTCAGCCACAGCGCTTGCAAGGGTTCACGTGAATCTGTGTCTCTTGCGGATGGAAGGTTTCAAGTGCGCAAAAGGCTGTTGGTCGAAGTCGACTGCAGTGGGCCCGCACACGACAGTGTGCGGGCCTACTGCGGTCGACTTCGACCCGATAGCCTTTTGCGTACTTGAGATCGATTCAGCTCTTCAGGTCTTTTCCCCCCTCCATCCTTCAGTGTGGAACGCACTTTGGTTTTTAAGGGTCATTAACGGAATGCCCTGAAGGCGCGTTGGGCAGACACAGCGAGCATAGGGAAGACCTGTTTGGCCTACTCTACCCGCCATTATCAAGCAAGGGGATGAGGCTTTACATTAACCATTTCAAGCCCACCCAGAGCCGAGGGATGATCCAATGTCGTCTTCCATGCCAGAATAAAGTTTGTTTTTCTGTGTTGCTTCTTTGCCACTTTGCTTCTTGTCTGACAAGATAAGTAAATAAATAAATAAAATAAATAAATCAGCGCATTAAATAGGCGCTTTATCCCAACTGAAAATCGGCTGAAAGCGCCGCCGCGAACTGAACCCAACATGAGCACGCTCACGTGAATCACGCGCATTCACTCACACACTGTACATAAACACCAAACATTCACCTGGTGCTAAGGGCAAGCTCAAGCGAGCTACTGAAGTTTTAGAAATTCAAATCTTTTATATCTGAAATTTGATTAAGTGGGCTGAAATTGATACCAAAGTCGTGATACCAAAGTAGCGACTGATTTGTAAAATTGTTTGTGTGCCTATTTCGAAATATTAATAAATTGTGTTGTAACTGTCTTTTCTAAGTGTGTTTCTTTCTTCGTTGGGTTCTTCTCAAGTTTTTTTGTTTTTTGTTTTTGAATCTTCTATAGTTCAACCCATCACTGTCGGGACGCACACAGAGGGACGTGAAAATGCAAAAGGCGTAGATCATAATGAGCTTCCAGCAGCTTAGGGGCTCACGAGCCCCTAAGCTGCTGGGGGCACATGAGGATCTGCGCCTTTTGCAGGATACGTATCTCCTGTATCTGCAAGTTGCTCGTGGTGTACCGGTAATACATGGATTTTTAAAAGTTAACTCATTCGCGGCTAGCCGCATCCGGATGCGCGGCTTATGCCACGCATCCGGATGCGGCTGGCCGCGAATGAGTTAAACATTTATGGCTTAGCGATTCTGTCCACTACGAAGTGATTTGAAAGACAAGGCGCCGAAAAGAAGTCTGTGCGAATTTTGATCCCAGCTGCGTTCGAACCCACGACCTTTTCGGACGAGAGTCGAACACGCAATCAGATGACGGTAGGTACAAAAGATAGTGATTCAGATATAGCATAATGTACCCCATCTCTCAAGGACATAACATAATTCCACCCCCTCCACGTGAGCCTAGTATTGTCAAACTATTGTGAGTGTCTCTACAAAACATGCATTGAATGCCTAGATCAGATTTCCTTTGTGTTTGGTTTGTATGGATGAAAGAGTTTCTTCTAAAACTTGTGTTAATTTGGTGAACTTAACCCATTTAGGCTCACGGGCGCATTTCCCAAATATTGGACGTGTCATCTTAAGACTATGTGCCAGCTGAGGAAGCCTTGAATTATCATGGTCAATCCATCTCCCGCTGTAGAGCGTTGGGGATAAATGGGTTAAGGGAATTTCAAGGCACGTTCTGTAGAGAAACTCACAATGCGCGGTTCCGGGAGGGGCGGGGGGCGGGGGGGGGGGGGGGCGGGGGGGGGGGCGGGGGGGGGGGGGAAGGGGGGCGGGGGGGGGGGGGGGCGGGGCAGATTACGGTGCATCTCGAGCGGGTCGTTAAATCACGCTATATCTGCATCACCGATGTGATCATAGAGCTCACAGTGATAAAGAAAATACTGATTCAGAACTCAAAGTTAGTATGTATAGGCATTTACGAACATTTTAGACACTGAGTATGCCAAATGATAGTCATAGGTTTCCAATGGGGTGAGGAACCGTGCGCAATTGTAATCATTGGGGATAGACAGAAGAAGCGAGTCTGCATAGACTAGTATCCGGTTCTAAGCAAACATGTGTCAGCTCTTCGCTCGAGGCCGCACTGATAATCACAAACTATTGGGTCAGTTTAACATTTGCTGTGTTCAGCTTGACATTCGTGAGCGGGTTTCTAAGTTTGGATGATGATATCGGGCGGACGTAGGCCGCGGTGGGCCCGCGCACTGTCTGTGTGTTTGTACTGGCACATTTTTGCGTTCTACACAAATTCTCCATTAAAAATTTGGAATCTCCAGACAGACGCGTTGAACCATAATAAAATTGTCTGAAAAAGATTTCAGCCCAACGCGCAAAAATCCTCGGGCCGATCTCGGCCGCAGTTGGCCCGCACACCACTGAGGTCGGCCCGATGTCACCATGCTCACTAAGACGCTCCTAGCCGACACCAGCATTTTAGAACATTATCCGCTCGGCCTAGAACCGACAGCGGAGATAAAAAGACCACCCCAAAAAATTGCCCTGAAAGATCTCAAGCAAAAGCGCCAGACGATATTTCGGTCGACTGCGGTCGGAAGACACTGTGTTCACGCGCGCGGAGGGAAGCAGTCCATTAGGAGAGACAGCCGCCCTAAAAACTTACCAATGAGAGCGCGGCTGTTCCGTCGATTGCGCGCTCTGTTGGCAAAACAATCTTTCAACCATTTTTTTCCCCTTCGAAAAAGGCATAGATTCTTATGAGACCCTGCTGTTCCACCGCTTTGTGGTAAGGAGTGGTTTCTTTTAATTACGTATCTACTCATTTGGAGGAAGGCGTCGTCTTTTAATCCTGAGATAGAAATAAAGAGGTGTTGAATGGGTCTAGACGTGCAAGAACTTTTTCAAGAGGGCGCCCTGAAAGGCTGTCGATAGTCTTGAGTTTCAGTGAATGTCGTGGCGAAGAATATTGCCAGAAACGGAGACAGAGTCCACGCAGACAAAGACATTGATTGTGCTTTGTTTAACGTCCCGACCATGCAAAAAGCAACAGCAACCCCAACATCCTTTGGCCGACGACGGACCTGAGGACCATACTAGGAAAGACTTACTAGTCTTTTAGGGCTGACTGCCTGCTCTGCACGCGAAAAAACCCCAAACCAAACAGACAAACAAAAAACAAATAAACCCGCCAACTAATTAACCCCTTCGCTGCAAGTGGAAGCAGACTGTTCTCGAAATCATTGCAGCCTCAATAGCACACTCAGATCAGTCTCCCGGCCCTCAAAGGAACATGGATGCAAAGCGATTACAGCAAGAGGTATAGATCCTCATGAGCCCCCGCAACTGCGGGGGCTCATGAGGATCTATACCTCTTGCAGATTGGTTTCGTTCAAGTTTTCTCGGCCGTGAACGGGTTAAAAAGAGACTGACTGTTCTCGAAAGCATTGCAACTTCAGCGTCACACAACGGATCCCCAGGCGGCCAAAGGAGCATGGATAGCAATACAAAGTGATGCTCATCAAGAGATATAGATCCTCATGAGCCCCCGCAACTGCGCGGGCTCATGAGGATCTATACCCACTTGCAGTTGGGTTTCGTTCAAGTTTTTTTCTCTGCCGTGAACGGGTTAAAACAAGATTGAATGCATGTCGCCGGCCAGGCCCCGAAGCAATATAAACCTACGATATGCCGGCTGCGCAAGAAGAGCAAGTGCATATTGAAAGCCAGAAACAGGCCGATTTTTTAGACACTGTCCAGAGAATTTTTGGATCGCTTAGAACTTTCGTCACGATACAAGATGGCCCCGATTTTTTTTTTAAACTCATTCGAGATGTGCTGCACTCCAATGCGTGGGTTTATGCGGCGTATGCGGATGCGGGTCGTCTTGAATGAGTTAAATGGGGGAAAAAAAGAAAGAAGAAAACGACAAGAAGATGAAACAAAGAAGAAGTTGTGTTCGTGCATTATTTCTGACCTGCAGATCTATGTGAAATGTAGTAGATGTTGACTAAACAGAGGAGAAAAAGTGTGGAGGAATGGTCTGATCAAACCAGTTTATAAATGCTCAGACTACGAGATCATGATCAGCGTTCTCAACCCTTTGTCTGTCGGTGGCGTGTTTTGTCGAGGCGATTCCTACAGGAATCACCTCGACAAAACGCGCCACCGACAGACAAAAGGTTAACCCTCTTGTGCATGCAGCCCCCGGCACTGAAAACAGCACAGCTGGCTGCCTGCACAAGGGAGTTAAGTCTGAAATTACGTTTTCTGCCGGCAGACGCCACTTTCTTTGCATACAAATTTTCTGAACAAAACAAATGTAATTAACCCATTACATCCTGAGACTTATTTTTTAAATTTGCTTATTGTCCTAGGAAGGCTACATTACAGATTAAGAAATAGTTCAACATTTTTAGTTCAAGGGTTATGACAAAATAGCTTGGCGCCTTGAACTATTATAGTCAAATTAATTTCAAGCAGTAGTGTTAAGAATGAAAAGGGTTAAACTGAATAGACGTCAGCCGGCCACTGAGATACTACACGAACACTAGATCTAGTTTTTCTGTCTCATTATTTAGAGCTAGCCTCCACGCCGGTCCACTGTCCACTGTACATGTCTATGCCGGGCTGTTCCACTGATAACTCATTCATCAATTAATTCATTAACTCATTCGCGGCCAGCCGCATCCGGACGCGCGGCTTATGCGTTAATTGAGTTAATCATAAGACAAAATATTTAATGCTAGGGCTAAATGATATGTCCTAGGACATTTTAATAATTCAGTATTCTTTGGACTTATTCGTGGAAAATGTACATTCATTCATTTGATGATTTAGCCCGGCTGAGGCACTGAATTAAACTGAATTGAACTGAACTGAACTGAATAAATTTTGTATTGTCCATTAAACGACAAGCATAAAATGGAAAATTTCCTTTGGCTCACAGAAATATAAAACACAAAAGTAAGACACAATGACGTAAACTAAGATAATGCTAATACGTATTGTGAATTTAATTTGGCAGCTGCAATCACACACATTATGGTTCATTGGTTGGAATTAGTCCTAATAATACTTATTTATTCCTAAATAGCATTAAATCGAATGAGTCCTAGGACATATTATTTAGTCCTAGCCTTAAATATTTTTCCCAGGATAAATGACTGAATCAGTTGTCAGTGGGAACGGCCTGCCATTCATGCCTAGACACCGTACTTACAAACCAGTGAGTCACTGTGAGCAACTCTTCCTATCGCAGTAGTCACCACCAAGGGCCCCATACCTGAGTCACGGCGAGCATTTCTTTACGTCGCGATAGTCATTATCACTGGCCCCAATATCGAGCGAGAAGGAAGTTTTATTTGCCGCATGCATGTAGAAAGAAGCGCAAGGATCGAAATTCCATCGAGCCGACACCCTCCCCCTGATTGACGCGTCGGCAAGGAAATCGCTATTCCATCGAGCGAGCATCCTCCGGCCGATAGACTTGTCCGTTCGATTCTACTGCGGACGAAACTGTTTTAACTCATTGCGCCCGAGGGTACGAAATACCCACATTTCGGAGTTATCCTCTGAGGACTGCATTAAAGTTCAGGAGACAGATCGACCAGGATAGTTCAAGGGTGTTGGCAGAGTAGCTTGGCGCCTTCAGTGAGGCGCCAAGCTATTCTGCCACCACCCTTGAACTATCATGATCGAGCCACATCTTGCTGTGGTGTGTCCGCGCGGGCAGAATGAGTTAATGTTCGGTATCAACTGCTCGCGCATGGATCCGCCTCGACAACTCTAGGGTAGTGCATGTTTAAAGCTTTTCACTGGCAGTGGACGCAAATTGTGTTATGAAAACTTTGTTAACCCTAATAATTCGGAATACACCAGTGTGTGAAATAAGTTTGACTAAAATAGTTCAAGGGTGGTGCCAGAATAGCTTGGCGGCTCTAGGCGCCAAGCTATTATGGCACCACCCTTGAACTAAAGCCATAGGTCTATATCCTTATCTGTCAAAGTACTATAATGTAGCTTGCATATGGCAGAGTACAAATTTGAAGCTTTTAGCCTCGGCATGATATGGGTTAATTCAACGCCATACAGCCCCATCCGTACGCGGAACATGAATACAAAGTAGCGTCAACAAGAAGCATAGATCCTCATGAGCCCCCGCAAATGCGGGGGCTCATGAGGATCTATACGCAGACTGCACTGAAGCTCATAAGTAGTGAAGTGGGGCTGACGCGGGCTATGAGTGGTTTGCATGATGTCTTGTACCCAAACTTCTCCCAACTGTGCAATACTTTCCTTTCCTAATAAACTGTATTGTACTCTAACGTTCTCATAACTGTGTTATTCTTTCATTTTCTAATAAACTGTATTTGTACTCTAACGTTATCACAACTGTGCTATACTTTCCTTTTCTAATAAAGTGTATTGTGCTCTAACTTTCTCACAACTGTGCTATACTTTTCCTTTCTAATCAGCCGTGTTGTACTTTCCCGTTCTCAGTGATAAACTGTATTGTATCTGTGCTTTCATAGTAACTGTGTTGTACTTTCCTCTGTAAAAAAAAAACAAAAAACTGCACTGTATTTTTGATTTCATATATTAACTGTGTTGTACTTTTCCTCTCTTACACTCGCATTTTCTGATAAACTGTGTTGTACTTGTCCATTCTAAGCCCGTTTCTATTTCTTTTTTTTTCTTTTCTTCTTTTTCATTTTCAACGCTTGGCAGTCACCTTTTTGTTAGATACAATTTACGTACCAAAAAGAAATTTCTCAATGCTGACTACACACATCAACACGCAATAAGATCATTTTTATTAACCCATGTACCCCCACGGCCACATTTCCTACATTTTGTAGGTGTTGACTAACGACTGTTGCACTGAGGAGACGGACTGACCATGATAATTCAAGGGTAGTGCCAGATTAGCTTGGCGCCTTCAGGCGCCAAGCTAATCTAGCGCTACCCTTGAAGTAGTATGGTCAATTCATCTCCTGTTGTAGGGCGTCGGGGCTAAATGGGTTAACCCATGGTGCACGCAGCCACCAGTACTGGACACAGTGCCGCTGGTTGCAAGCACAAGGGGGTTAACGTGTTTGTCTAATGTTAAGTACATAATATACAACTGAACAAGTACTA